>JANJXV010000053.1:3942500-4037500 GCA_024803745.1 Megascapheus bottae | reverse complement strand
ACCCTTACCCTAACCCTAACCCTAACACTAACCCTAACACTTACCCTTACCCTAACCCTAACCCTTACCCTTACCCTAAACCTTACCCTAACCCTAACCCTAAACCTAACCCTAACCCTAACCCCTTACCCTATCCCTAACCCTAACGCTAACCGTAACCCTTACTCTTATCCTAACCCTTACCCTAACCCTGACCTTTACCCTAACCCTAAACCTAACCCTAACCCTCACCCTTACCCTTACCATAACCCTAACCCTAATCCTAAGCCTAACCATAACCCCTAACCCTAACCCTAAACCAAACCCTAACAGTTACCCTTATCCTAACCGTTACCCTTAACCTAACCCTAACCCTAAACCTAAACTTAACCCTAACCCTAACCCCAAACCCTAACCCTAACCCTAACCCTAACCCTTACCCTTATCCTAAACCTAACACTAACCCTAAACTAACCCTAAACCTAACCCTAACCCTAACACTCACACTTACCCTAACCCTAACCCTAACCCTTACCCTAACACTAACCCTAACCCTAAACCTAACTCTAAACCCTAAATCTAACACTAACACTAACCCTAACCCTAACCCTAACCCTTATCCTAAACCTAACCCTAACACTAACCCTAACGCTGAACCTAAGCCTAACCCTAAACCTAACCCTAACACTTACCCTTACCCTAAACCTAACCCTAACCCTAACCCTTACCCTTATCCTAAACCTAACCCTAACCCTAAACCTAACCCTAAACCTAACCCTAACCCTAACACTCACACTTACCCTAACCCTAACCCTAACCCTTACCCTAACCCTAACCCTAAACCTTACCCTAAAACTAACCCTAACCCCTAACTCTAACCCTAACCTTAACCCTAACACTAACCCTTACCCTTATCCTAAACCTAACCCTAACACTAACCCTAACACTAAACCTAAGCCTAACCCTAAACCTAACCCTAACACTTACCCTTACCCTAACTCTAACCCTTACCCTAACCCTAACCCTACCCCTAACCCTTAAACCTAACCTTAACCCTAACCCTTACCCTTATCCTAACACTAACCCTAACTCTAACCCTAGCACTTATGCTTACCCTAAACCTAACCCTAACACTTACCCTAACCCTAACCCTATCCCTTAAACTTACCCTAACCCTAAACCTAACCCTTACACTGAACCTAACCCTTACCCCTACCCTAACCCTAAGCCTAACCCTAACCATAACCCTAAGCCTAACCCTAATCCTTACCCTTACCCTAACACTAACCCTAAACCCTAAACCTAACCCTAACCCTAACCCTTACCCTTACCCTTACCCTAACCCTAACCCTAACCTTAAGCCTAACCCTAAAACTAACCTGAACCTTACCTTAACCCTAACCCTAAACCTAACCCTAACACTAAACCTAAAACATAACCCTAACCCTATCCCTTATCCTTACCCGAACCCTAACCCTACCTTAATGCTAACCCTAACCCTAACCCTAACCCTTACCCTAACCCTAACCCTAACCCTAACCCTAAATCTAATCTTAACCCTAACCCTAACCCTAACCCTAACCTTAATCCTAACCCTAACCCTAACCCTAAACCTCACCCTTTACACCTAACCCTAACCCTAACCCTAATCCTTACCCTAACCCTAACCCTAACCCTAACCCTTACCCTAAACCTTACCCTTTCCCTAACCCTAACCCTAACCCTAAACCTAACCCAAACCTAACCCTTATCCTAACCCTAACCCTAACCCTAACCCTAACCCTAACCCTTACCCTTATCCTAACCCTAAACCTAACGCTAACCCTAACACTTACCCTAACCCTCAACCTAACACAACCATAACACTAAAACTAACCCCAACCCTTACTCTTACCCTAACCCTAACCCTAACCCTAAACCCTAACCCTATAACCTAACCCTAAACCTAAACCTAACTCTTTCCCTAACCCTAACCCTGACGCTAAGCCCTAACCCTAAACCTAATCCTAACCCTAACCCTAAGCTTAACACTTACCCTTACCCTACCCCTAACCTTAACCCTTACCCTTACCCTAACCCTAACCCTAAAACTAACCCTAACACTTACCCTTACTCTAACTCTAACCCTTACCCTTACCCTAAAGCTTACCCTAACCCTAACCCTAAACCTAACCCTAACCCTAACCCCTTACCCTATCCCTAACCCTAACGCTAACCCTAACCCTAACCCTAACCCTTACTCTTATCCTAACCCTAACCCAAACCCTAACACTAACACTTACCCTAACCCTCACCCTAACCCTAAACCTAACCCTAACCCTAACCCTAACACTTATCATCACCCTAACCCTAACCCTTACCCTTACCCTAACCCTAACCCTGAACCCAAACCCTAACCCTTACCCTAACTCTAACCCCTAACCCTAATCCTAACCCTAACCCTAACCCTTACCCTTACCATAAACCTAACCCTAAACCTAACACTTACCCTTACCCTAACCCTAACCCTTACCTTAACCCTAACCCTAACCCTAACCCCTAACCCTAACTCTAACCCTAACCTTAACCCTTACCTTCACCCTAACCCTAACTCTAAACCTAACACTAACCCCAAACCTAACCCTTACCCTTACCATAAACCTAACCCTAAACTTAACACTTACCCTAGCCCTAAACCTTACCCTAACCCTAACTCTAACCCTAACCCTAACCCTCATCCTTACCCTTACCCTAACTCTAACCCTAAACCTAACACTAACCCTAACCCCTAACCCTAGCCCTAACACAAACCCTAACCCTTACCCTTATCCAAACCCTTACGCATACCCTAACCCTAAACCTAAACCTAACACTAACCCTAACCCCTAACCCTAACCCTAACCATGACCCACACCCTTACACTTTTCCTAAACTTAACCCTAACCCTAACCCTAACCCTAACCTAACCCTAACCCTAAACCTAACCCTAAACCTAACCCTAACCCTAACACTTACGCTTACCCTAACCCTAACCCTAACCCTTACCCTAACACTAACCCTAATCCTAACCCTAACCCTATCTCTTACCCTTACCCTAACCCTAACCTTAAACCTAGCCCTAACGCTCAACCTAACCCTAACTCTAACCTAACCCTAACCATAAATCTTACCCTTATCCTAACCTTAACCCTAACCCTAACACTTACCCTTACCCTTACCTTAACCCTTACCCTAACCCTAAACCTTACCTTAACCCTAAGAATAACCTTAACCCTAACCCTAACACTAACCCTAACAATTACCCTCACACTGACCCTAACCCTAACCCTAACCCTAACCATCACCCTTACCCTTACTCTAACCCTAACTCTAAACCTAACCCTTACCCTAACCCCTATCCCTAACGCCTAACCCTAACCCTAACACTAACCCTAACTGTTACCCTTACCTAACCCATACCCTTAACCAAAACCTATCCCTAAACCTAACCCTAACCCTAATCTCTAAACCTAACCCTAACCCTAACCCTAAACCTCACCCTTACCCTTACCCTTATCCAAACCCTAACCCTAACCCTAACACTTACTCTTACCCTAACCCTAACCCTTACCCTTACCCTAACACTAACCCTAAACCTATCACTAACTCTAACCCTAACCCTTACTCTTACTCCAACTCTAAGATTAAACCTAACCTTAACCCTTACCCTAACCCTCACCTTTTCCCTAACCCTAACCCTAACCCTAACCCTCACCCTTACCCTTACCATAACCATAACCCTAATCCTAAGCCTAACCATAACCCCTAACCCTAACCCTAAACCAAACCCTAACCGTTACCCTTACCCTAACCGTTACCCTTAACCTAACCCTAAAACTAAACCTAAACTTAACCCTAACCCTAAACCCAAACCCTAACCCTAACCCTAACCCTAACCCTTACCCTTATCCTAAACCTAACACTAACCGTAAACTAACCAAAAACCTAACCCTAACCCTAACACTCACACTTACCCTAACCCTAACCCTAACCCTAACCCTAACCCTAAACCTAACTCTAAACCCTAAATCTAACACTAACCCTAACCCTAACCCTAACCCTTACCCTTATCCTAAACCTAACCCTAACACTAACCCTAACACTAAACCTAAGCCTAACCCTAAACCTAACCCTAACACTTACTCTTACCCTAAACCTAACCCTAACCCTAACGCTTATCCTTATCCTAAACCTCACCCTAACCCTAAACCTAACCCTAAACCTAACCCTAACCCTAACACTCACACTTACCCTAACCCTTACCCTATCCCTTACCCTAACCCTAAACCTAACAGTAACCCCTAACTCTAACCCTAACCTTAACCCTAACAATAACCCTTACCCTAATCCTAAACCTAACCCTAACACTAACCCTAACACTAAACCTAAGCCTAACCCTAAACCTAACCCTAACACTTACCCTTACCCTAACTCTAACCCTTACCCTAACCCTAACCCTACCCCTAACCCTTAAACCTAACCTTAACCCTAACCCTTACCCTTATCCTAACACTAACCCTAACTCTAACCCTAGCACTTATGCTTACCCTAAACCTAACCCTAACACTGAACCTAACCCTAACCCTATCCCTTAAACTTACCCTAACCCTAAACCTAACCCTAACACTGAACCTAACCCTTAACCCTACCCTAACCCTAAGCCTAACCCTAACCAAAACCCTAAGCCTAACCCTAATCCTTTCCCTTACCCTAACACTAACCCTAACCCCTAAATCTAACCCTAACCCTAACCCTTACCCTACCCTTACCCTATCCCTAACCCTAACCTTAAGCCTAACCCTAAAACTAACCTGAACCTTACCTTAACCCTAACCCTAAACCTAACCCTAACACTAAAACTAAACCTTAACCCTAACCCTATCCCTTACCCTTACCCTAACCCTAACCCTACCTTAATGCTAACCCTAACCCTAACCCTAACCCTTACCCTAACCCTAACCCTAACCCTAACCCTAACCCTAAATCTAAACTTAAACCTAACCCTTACCCTAACCCTAACCTAACCCTAAAACTTACCCTTACCCTAACCCTAAACCTAACCCTAACACTTACCCTAACCCTAACCCTGACCCTAACCCTAAACCTTAAATCTAACCCTAAACCTAAACCTAACCCTTACCCTTACCCTAAACCTAACCCTAACCCTAACCCTAACACTTACGCTTACCCTAACCCTAACCCTAACCCTATCCCTTATCCTTACCCTAACCCTAACCCTAACCCTAACCCTCAACCTAACCCTTAACCCTACCCTAACCCTAAGCCTAACCCTAATCATAACGCTAACCCTAACCCTAATCCTTACTCTTACCCTAACCCTAACCCTAACCCCTAACCCTAACCCTAACCCTACCTCTTACCCTTACACTAACCCTAACCCTAACCTTAAGCCTAACCCTAAACCTAACCCTAACACTTTACCTTACCCTAACCCTAACCCTAACCCTAACCCAAAGCCTAACCCCTACCCCTAACCGTAACAATAACCTTTACCCTTACCCTAACCCTAACCCTAACCTTAATGCTACCCCTAACCCTAACCCTTACCCTAAACCTAACCCTAACCCTAATCCTTACCCTAACCATAACCCTAACCTAACCCTTACCCTTACCCTAACCCTAACCTTAAGGCTAACGCTAACCCTAACCCTAACCCTAATCCTTACGCTAACCCTAAAAATAACCCAAACCCTTACCCTTTCCCTAACCCTAACCCTAACCCTAACCCTACCCCTTACCCTAACCCTAAACTTAAACCTAACCCTAACCCTAAACCTAAACCTAAACCTCACCCTTACCCTAACCATAACCCTAACCCTAATCATACCCTAACCCTAACACTAACCCTAACCCCTAACCCTAACCCTAACCCTAACCCTTACCCTTAATCTAACCCTAACCCTAAACTTAATGCTAACCCTAACCCTAACCCTTACCCTAATCCTAACCCTAACCTAATCCTTACCCTAACCGTAACCCTAACCCTAAACTTTGCCCTTACCCTAACACTAACCCTAATCTTAATGCTAACCGTAACCCTGAGGCTAACCCTAATCCTTACCCTAAACCTAAACCTAACCCTAACCCTTACCATTTCTCTAACCCTAACCCTTACCCTAACCGTACCTTAACCCTAACCCTCACCCTTAACTTTACCCTAACCCTAATACTTACCCTAAATCTAAACCTTACCCTAACCGTTACCCTTTTCCTACCCCTATCCCTAACCCTAACCCTAAACCTAACCCTAACCCTTACCCTTATCCTAACCCTAACCCTAACTCTAACCCTAACACTTACCCTAACCCTCCCCCTAACACTAACCCTCACCCTAAACCTAACACCTAACTCTAACACTAACCCTAACCCTAACCCTAACCCTTACCCTAACCCTAAACCTTACACCTAACCCTAAAACTAAACCTAACCCTAACCTTTACACTTACCCTAACCCTAAACCTAACCCTAACCCTAACACTTAGCCTTACACTAACCCTAACCCTAAACCTAACCCTAACCCTAACCCTAACCCTAACCCTAACCTCTAAACCTAACCCTAACCCTAAACCTAAACCTAACCCTTACCCCTATCCTAAAACTAACCCTAACCCTAACCCTAAACCTAACCCTAACCCTAACCTAACCCTAACAATTACCCTCACACTGACCCTAACCCTAACCCTAACCCTAACCATCACCCTTACCCTTACTCTAACCCTAACTCTAAACCTAACCCTTACCCTAACCCCTATCCCTAACGCCTAACCCTAACCCTAACACTAACCCTAACCGTTACCCTTACCTAACCCATACCCTTAACCAAAACCTATCCCTAAACCTAACCCTAACCCTAATCTCTAAACCTAACCCTAACCCTAACCCTAAACCTCACCCTTACCCTTACCCTTATCCAAACCCTAACCCTAACCCTAACACTTACTCTTACCCTAACCCTAACCCTTACCCTTACCCTAACACTAACCCTAAACCTATCACTAACTCTAACCCTAACCCTTACTCTTACTCCAACTCTAAGATTAAACCTAACCTTAACCCTTACCCTAACCCTCACCTTTTCCCTAACCCTAACCCTAACCCTAACCCTAACCCTCACCCTTACCCTTACCATAACCATAACCCTAATCCTAAGCCTAACCATAACCCCTAACCCTAACCCTAAACCAAACCCTAACCGTTACCCTTACCCTAACCGTTACCCTTAACCTAACCCTAAAACTAAACCTAAACTTAACCCTAACCCTAAACCCAAACCCTAACCCTAACCCTAACCCTAACCCTTACCCTTATCCTAAACCTAACACTAACCCTAAACTAACCAAAAACCTAACCCTAACCCTAACACTCACACTTACCCTAACCCTAACCCTAAACCTAACTCTAAACCCTAAATCTAACACTAACCCTAACCCTAACCCTAACCCTTACCCTTATCCTAAACCTAACCCTAACACTAACCCTAACACTAAACCTAAGCCTAACCCTAAACCTAACCCTAACACTTACTCTTACCCTAAACCTAACCCTAACCCTAACGCTTATCCTTATCCTAAACCTCACCCTAACCCTAAACCTAACCCTAAACCTAACCCTAACCCTAACACTCACACTTACCCTAACCCTTACCCTATCCCTTACCCTAACCCTAAACCTAACAGTAACCCCTAACTCTAACCCTAACCTTAACCCTAACAATAACCCTTACCCTAATCCTAAACCTAACCCTAACACTAACCCTAACACTAAACCTAAGCCTAACCCTAAACCTAACCCTAACACTTACCCTTACCCTAACTCTAACCCTTACCCTAACCCTAACCCTACCCCTAACCCTTAAACCTAACCTTAACCCTAACCCTTACCCTTATCCTAACACTAACCCTAACTCTAACCCTAGCACTTATGCTTACCCTAAACCTAACCCTAACACTGAACCTAACCCTAACCCTATCCCTTAAACTTACCCTAACCCTAAACCTAACCCTAACACTGAACCTAACCCTTAACCCTACCCTAACCCTAAGCCTAACCCTAACCAAAACCCTAAGCCTAACCCTAATCCTTTCCCTTACCCTAACACTAACCCTAACCCCTAAATCTAACCCTAACCCTAACCCTTACCCTTACCCTTACCCTATCCCTAACCCTAACCTTAAGCCTAACCCTAAAACTAACCTGAACCTTACCTTAACCCTAACCCTAAACCTAACCCTAACACTAAAACTAAACCTTAACCCTAACCCTATCCCTTACCCTTACCCTAACCCTAACCCTACCTTAATGCTAACCCTAACCCTAACCCTAACCCTTACCCTAACCCTAACCCTAACCCTAACCCTAACCCTAAATCTAAACTTAAACCTAACCCTTACCCTAACCCTAACCTAACCCTAAAACTTACCCTTACCCTAACCCTAAACCTAACCCTAACACTTACCCTAACCCTAACCCTGACCCTAACCCTAAACCTTAAATCTAACCCTAAACCTAAACCTAACCCTTACCCTTACCCTAAACCTAACCCTAACCCTAACCCTAACACTTACGCTTACCCTAACCCTAACCCTAACCCTATCCCTTATCCTTACCCTAACCCTAACCCTAACCCTAACCCTCAACCTAACCCTTAACCCTACCCTAACCCTAAGCCTAACCCTAATCATAACGCTAACCCTAACCCTAATCCTTACTCTTACCCTAACCCTAACCCTAACCCCTAACCCTAACCCTAACCCTACCTCTTACCCTTACACTAACCCTAACCCTAACCTTAAGCCTAACCCTAAACCTAACCCTAACACTTTACCTTACCCTAACCCTAACCCTAACCCTAACCCAAAGCCTAACCCCTACCCCTAACCGTAACAATAACCTTTACCCTTACCCTAACCCTAACCCTAACCTTAATGCTACCCCTAACCCTAACCCTTACCCTAAACCTAACCCTAACCCTAATCCTTACCCTAACCATAACCCTAACCTAACCCTTACCCTTACCCTAACCCTAACCTTAAGGCTAACGCTAACCCTAACCCTAACCCTAATCCTTACGCTAACCCTAAAAATAACCCAAACCCTTACCCTTTCCCTAACCCTAACCCTAACCCTAACCCTACCCCTTACCCTAACCCTAAACTTAAACCTAACCCTAACCCTAAACCTAAACCTAAACCTCACCCTTACCCTAACCATAACCCTAACCCTAATCATACCCTAACCCTAACACTAACCCTAACCCCTAACCCTAACCCTAACCCTAACCCTTACCCTTAATCTAACCCTAACCCTAAACTTAATGCTAACCCTAACCCTAACCCTTACCCTAATCCTAACCCTAACCTAATCCTTACCCTAACCGTAACCCTAACCCTAAACTTTGCCCTTACCCTAACACTAACCCTAATCTTAATGCTAACCGTAACCCTGAGGCTAACCCTAATCCTTACCCTAAACCTAAACCTAACCCTAACCCTTACCATTTCTCTAACCCTAACCCTTACCCTAACCGTACCTTAACCCTAACCCTCACCCTTAACTTTACCCTAACCCTAATACTTACCCTAAATCTAAACCTTACCCTAACCGTTACCCTTTTCCTACCCCTATCCCTAACCCTAACCCTAAACCTAACCCTAACCCTTACCCTTATCCTAACCCTAACCCTAACTCTAACCCTAACACTTACCCTAACCCTCCCCCTAACACTAACCCTCACCCTAAACCTAACACCTAACTCTAACACTAACCCTAACCCTAACCCTAACCCTTACCCTAACCCTAAACCTTACACCTAACCCTAAAACTAAACCTAACCCTAACCTTTACACTTACCCTAACCCTAAACCTAACCCTAACCCTAACACTTAGCCTTACACTAACCCTAACCCTAAACCTAACCCTAACCCTAACCCTAACCCTAACCCTAACCTCTAAACCTAACCCTAACCCTAAACCTAAACCTAACCCTTACCCCTATCCTAAAACTAACCCTAACCCTAACCCTAAACCTAACCCTAACCCTAACCTAACCCTAACAATTACCCTCACACTGACCCTAACCCTAACCCTAACCCTAACCATCACCCTTACCCTTACTCTAACCCTAACTCTAAACCTAACCCTTACCCTAACCCCTATCCCTAACGCCTAACCCTAACCCTAACACTAACCCTAACCGTTACCCTTACCTAACCCATACCCTTAACCAAAACCTATCCCTAAACCTAACCCTAACCCTAATCTCTAAACCTAACCCTAACCCTAACCCTAAACCTCACCCTTACCCTTACCCTTATCCAAACCCTAACCCTAACCCTAACACTTACTCTTACCCTAACCCTAACCCTTACCCTTACCCTAACACTAACCCTAAACCTATCACTAACTCTAACCCTAACCCTTACTCTTACTCCAACTCTAAGATTAAACCTAACCTTAACCCTTACCCTAACCCTCACCTTTTCCCTAACCCTAACCCTAACCCTAACCCTAACCCTCACCCTTACCCTTACCATAACCATAACCCTAATCCTAAGCCTAACCATAACCCCTAACCCTAACCCTAAACCAAACCCTAACCGTTACCCTTACCCTAACCGTTACCCTTAACCTAACCCTAAAACTAAACCTAAACTTAACCCTAACCCTAAACCCAAACCCTAACCCTAACCCTAACCCTAACCCTTACCCTTATCCTAAACCTAACACTAACCCTAAACTAACCAAAAACCTAACCCTAACCCTAACACTCACACTTACCCTAACCCTAACCCTAAACCTAACTCTAAACCCTAAATCTAACACTAACCCTAACCCTAACCCTAACCCTTACCCTTATCCTAAACCTAACCCTAACACTAACCCTAACACTAAACCTAAGCCTAACCCTAAACCTAACCCTAACACTTACTCTTACCCTAAACCTAACCCTAACCCTAACGCTTATCCTTATCCTAAACCTCACCCTAACCCTAAACCTAACCCTAAACCTAACCCTAACCCTAACACTCACACTTACCCTAACCCTTACCCTATCCCTTACCCTAACCCTAAACCTAACAGTAACCCCTAACTCTAACCCTAACCTTAACCCTAACAATAACCCTTACCCTAATCCTAAACCTAACCCTAACACTAACCCTAACACTAAACCTAAGCCTAACCCTAAACCTAACCCTAACACTTACCCTTACCCTAACTCTAACCCTTACCCTAACCCTAACCCTACCCCTAACCCTTAAACCTAACCTTAACCCTAACCCTTACCCTTATCCTAACACTAACCCTAACTCTAACCCTAGCACTTATGCTTACCCTAAACCTAACCCTAACACTGAACCTAACCCTAACCCTATCCCTTAAACTTACCCTAACCCTAAACCTAACCCTAACACTGAACCTAACCCTTAACCCTACCCTAACCCTAAGCCTAACCCTAACCAAAACCCTAAGCCTAACCCTAATCCTTTCCCTTACCCTAACACTAACCCTAACCCCTAAATCTAACCCTAACCCTAACCCTTACCCTTACCCTTACCCTATCCCTAACCCTAACCTTAAGCCTAACCCTAAAACTAACCTGAACCTTACCTTAACCCTAACCCTAAACCTAACCCTAACACTAAAACTAAACCTTAACCCTAACCCTATCCCTTACCCTTACCCTAACCCTAACCCTACCTTAATGCTAACCCTAACCCTAACCCTAACCCTTACCCTAACCCTAACCCTAACCCTAACCCTAACCCTAAATCTAAACTTAAACCTAACCCTTACCCTAACCCTAACCTAACCCTAAAACTTACCCTTACCCTAACCCTAAACCTAACCCTAACACTTACCCTAACCCTAACCCTGACCCTAACCCTAAACCTTAAATCTAACCCTAAACCTAAACCTAACCCTTACCCTTACCCTAAACCTAACCCTAACCCTAACCCTAACACTTACGCTTACCCTAACCCTAACCCTAACCCTATCCCTTATCCTTACCCTAACCCTAACCCTAACCCTAACCCTCAACCTAACCCTTAACCCTACCCTAACCCTAAGCCTAACCCTAATCATAACGCTAACCCTAACCCTAATCCTTACTCTTACCCTAACCCTAACCCTAACCCCTAACCCTAACCCTAACCCTACCTCTTACCCTTACACTAACCCTAACCCTAACCTTAAGCCTAACCCTAAACCTAACCCTAACACTTTACCTTACCCTAACCCTAACCCTAACCCTAACCCAAAGCCTAACCCCTACCCCTAACCGTAACAATAACCTTTACCCTTACCCTAACCCTAACCCTAACCTTAATGCTACCCCTAACCCTAACCCTTACCCTAAACCTAACCCTAACCCTAATCCTTACCCTAACCATAACCCTAACCTAACCCTTACCCTTACCCTAACCCTAACCTTAAGGCTAACGCTAACCCTAACCCTAACCCTAATCCTTACGCTAACCCTAAAAATAACCCAAACCCTTACCCTTTCCCTAACCCTAACCCTAACCCTAACCCTACCCCTTACCCTAACCCTAAACTTAAACCTAACCCTAACCCTAAACCTAAACCTAAACCTCACCCTTACCCTAACCATAACCCTAACCCTAATCATACCCTAACCCTAACACTAACCCTAACCCCTAACCCTAACCCTAACCCTAACCCTTACCCTTAATCTAACCCTAACCCTAAACTTAATGCTAACCCTAACCCTAACCCTTACCCTAATCCTAACCCTAACCTAATCCTTACCCTAACCGTAACCCTAACCCTAAACTTTGCCCTTACCCTAACACTAACCCTAATCTTAATGCTAACCGTAACCCTGAGGCTAACCCTAATCCTTACCCTAAACCTAAACCTAACCCTAACCCTTACCATTTCTCTAACCCTTACCCTTACCCTAACCGTACCTTAACCCTAACCCTCACCCTTAACTTTACCCTAACCCTAATACTTACCCTAAATCTAAACCTTACCCTAACCGTTACCCTTTTCCTACCCCTATCCCTAACCCTAACCCTAAACCTAACCCTAACCCTTACCCTTATCCTAACCCTAACCCTAACTCTAACCCTAACACTTACCCTAACCCTCCCCCTAACACTAACCCTCACCCTAAACCTAACACCTAACTCTAACACTAACCCTAACCCTAACCCTAACCCTTACCCTAACCCTAAACCTTACACCTAACCCTAAAACTAAACCTAACCCTAACCTTTACACTTACCCTAACCCTAAACCTAACCCTAACCCTAACCCTAACCCTAACCCTAACCTCTAAACCTAACCCTAACCCTAAACCTAAACCTAACCCTTACCCCTATCCTAAAACTAACCCTAACCCTAACCCTAAACCTAACCCTAACCCTAACCTAACCCTAACTCTTACCCTTACCCTAACCCTAACCTAACACTAAAACTTACCCTTACCCTAACCCTAAACCCAACCCTAACACTTACCCTAACCCTAACCCTGACCCTAACCCTAAACCTTAAACCTAACCCTAAACCTAAACCTAACCCTTACCCTTACCCTAAACCTAAACCTAACCCTATCCCTTATCCTTACCCAACCCTAACCCTAAACCTAACCATCAACCTAACCCTTAACCCTACCCTAACCCTAAGCCTAACCCTAATCATAACCCTAACCCTAACCCTAATCCTTACTCTTACCCTAACCCTAACCCTAACACCTAACCCTAACCCTAACCCTACCTCTTACCCTAACACTAACCCTAACCCTAACCTTAAGCCTAACCCTAACCCTAACCCTAACCCTTTACCTTACCCTAACCCTAACCCTAACCCTAACCACTACCCCTAACCGTAACAATAACCCTTACCTTACCCTAACCCTAACCCTAACCTTAATGCTACCCCTAACCCTAACCCTTACCCTAAACCTAACCCTAACCCTAATCCTTACCCTAACCCTAACCCTAACCTAACCCTTACCCTTACCCTAACCCTAACCTTAATGCTAACGCTAACCCTAACCCTAACCCTAATCCTTACCCTAACCCTAAAAATAACCCAAACCCTTACCCTTTCCCTAACCCTAACCCTAAACCTAACCCTAACCCTACCCCTTACCCTAACCCTAAACTTAAACCTAACCCTAAACCTAACCCTAACCCTCACCCTTACCCTTACCATGACCCTAACCCTAATCATACCCTAACCCTAACACTAACCCTAACCCCTAATCATAACCCTAACCCTAACCCTAACCCTAACCCTTACCCTTACTCTAACCCTAACCCTAAACTTAATGCTAACCCTAACCCTAAACCTAACCCTTACCCTAATCCTAACCCTAACCTAATCCTTACCCTAACCCTATCCCTAACCCTAACCTTTACCCTTACCCTAACACTAACCCTAATCTTAATGCTAACCCTAACCCTGAGGCTAACCCTAATCCTTACCCTAAACCTAAACCTAACCCTACCCCTTAACATTTCTCTAACCCTAACCCTTACCCTAACTGTAACCTTAACCCTAACCCTCAACCTTAACTTTACCCTAACCCTAATACTTACCCTAAATCTAAACCTTACCCTACCCTTACCCTTTTCCTACCCCTACCCCTAACCCTAACCCTAAACCTAACCCTAACCCTTACCCTTATCCTAACCCTAACCCTAACCCTAACCCTAAACCTAACACTTACCATAACCCTCACCCTAACACTAACCCTCACCCTAACCCTAACCCCTAACTCTAACCCTAACCCTAACCCTAACCCTAACCCTTACCCTAACCCTAATTCTAAACGTAAACCTAACCCTAAACTTAACCCTAACCCTAACCTTAACCCTAACCCTCACCCTTAACTTTACCCTACCCTAATACTTACCCTAACTCTAAACCTTACCCTAACCCTTACACTTTTCCTACCCCTACCCCTAACCCTAACCCTAAACCTAACCCTAACCCAAACACTTAACCTAACCCTCACCCTAACACTAACCCTCACCCTAACCCTAACTCCTAAATATAACCCTAACCCTAACCCTTACCCTTATCCTAAACCTAACCCTAACCCTAACCCTAACACTAAACCTAAGCCTAACCCTAAACCTAACCCTAACACTTACTCTTACCCTAACCCTAACCCTAACCCTTAAACCTAATCTTAACCCCAACACTTACCCTTACCCTAACTATAACCCTAACACTTACGCTTATCCTAACCCTAACCCTAACCCAAACCTTTACCTTAACCCTAACCCTAACCCTATCCCTCAACCTTACCCAAAATCTAACCCTAACCCTAAGCCTCAAACTAACCCTTACCCCTACCATAAACCTAAGCCTAACCCTAACCATAACCCTAACCTTAACCCTAATCCTTACACTAACTCTAACCCTAACCCAAACACTACCCTTTCCCTAACCCTAATCCTTACCCTAACCCTAACCTTAAGCATAACTCTAAACCTAATCCTTACCCTAACCCTAACCCTTACCCTAACCCCTAAACCTAAACCTAACCCTAACCCTTACCCTTACCCTTACACTAACCCTAACCCTAACCTTAAGCCTAACCCTAAAACTAACCCTAACACTGAACCTTACCTTAACCCTAACCCTCACCCTTACCCTTACCCTAACCCTAACCCTACCTTAATGCTAACTCTAACCCTAACCCTAATCCTTACCCTAACCCTAACCCTAACCCTAATCCTTACCCTAACCCTAACACTAAAACTAACCCTTACCCTTATCCTAACCCTAGCCTTAATGATAACCCTAACCCTAACCCTAACCCTAATCCTTACACTTACTCTAACCCTAACCCAAACCCTTACCCTTTCCTGAACCTTAACCCTTACCCTAACCCTAACCTTAAACCTAACCTTAAGCCTAACCATAAAAATAACCCTAACACTGAACCTTACCTTAACCCTAACCCTAACCCTTACCCTTACCCTAACCCTAACCCTACCTTAATGCTAACTCTTACCCTAACCCTAACCCTTACCCTAACCCTAACCTTAAACCTAACCTTAAGCCTAACCCTAAAACTAACCCTAACACTGAAACTTACCTTAACCCTAACCCTAACCCTTACCCTTACCCTAACCCTAACCCTACCTTAATGCTAACTCTAACCCTAACCCTAAACCTTACCCTAAACCTAACCCTAACCCTAATCCTTACCCTAACCCTAACACTAAAACTAACCCTTACCCTTATCCTAACCCTAGCCTTAATGCTAACCCTAACCCTAACCCTAACACTAATCCTTACACTTACTCTAACCCTAACCCAAACCATTACCCTTTCCTGAACCCTAACCCTTACCCTAACCCTAACCTTAAACCTAACCCTAACCTTAACTCTTAACCTAACCCTAACCCTAACCCTAATCCTTACCCTAAACCTAACCCTAACCCTAACCGTTACCTGACCCTTATGCTAACCCTAATTCTAATCTTAATGCTAACCCTAACCCTTACCCTAACACTTACCCTTTCCCTAACCCTAACCCTTACCCTAACCCTAAACTTAACCCTAACCCAAACCCTAACCCTAACCCTAACCCTTACCCTAACCCTAACCCTAACCCTACACCTTACCCTAACCCTAACCCTCACCCTAACCCTTACCCTAAACCTTACCCTTTCCCTAACCCTAACCCTAACCCTAAACCTAACCCAAACCTAACCCTTATCCTAACCCTAACCCTAACCCTAACCTTAACGCTAACCCTAACCCTAACCCTAACCCTTACCCTTATCCTAACCCTAACCCTAACCCTAACACTTACCCTAACCCTCACCCTAACACAAACCTAACCCTAAAACTAACCCTATCCCTTACTCTTACCCTAATTCTAACCCTAACCCTACCCTTACCGTAAACCTAACCCTATACCCTAACCCTAACCCTAACCCTAAACCTAACCCTTAACCTAACCCTAACCCTAACCCTAATCCTTACCCTAAACTTAACCCTAACCCTAACCGTAACCTTACCCTTATGCTAAACCTAATTCTAAACTTAATGCTAACCCTAACCCTAAACTTAATCCTTACAATACCCCTAACCCTAACCCTAACCCTTACCCTAACCCTTACCCTTTCCCTAATCCTACACTAACCCTAAACTTAACCCTAACCCTCATCCTAACCCTTACCCCTACCCAAACCCTAAGCCTTACCCTAACCATAACCCTAAGCCTAACCCTAATCCTTACCCTTACCCTAACCCTAACCCTAACCCTAACCCGTAAACCTAACCCTAACCCTGACCCTTACCCTTACCCTTACCCTAACCCTAACCCTAACCTTAAGCCTAACCCTAAAACTAACCCTAACACTGAAACTTACCTTAACCCTAACCCTAAACCTAACCCTAACACTAACCCTAACCCCTAACCATATCCCTAACCCTTACCCTTACCCTAACCCTAACCCTACCTTAATGCTAACCCTAGAACTAACCCTAACACTGAAACTTAACTTAACCCTAACCCTAAACCTAACCCTAACACTAACACTAACCCCTAACCCTAACCCTAACCCTTACCCTTACCCTAACACTAACCCTACCTTAATGCTAACCCTAAAACTAACGCTACCACTGAAACTTACCTTAACCCTAACCCTAACCCTAAACCTAACCCTTACCCTAACCCTAACCCTAGCCCTAATCCTTACCCTAACCCTAACCCTAAAACTAACCCTTACCCTTTTCCTAACCCTAACCTTAATGCTAACCCTAACCCTAACCCTAACCCTAATTCTTACACTTACTCTAACCCTAACCCAAACCCTTACCCTTTCCTGAACCCTAACCCTTACCCTAACCCTAACCTTAACCCTAACCCTAACCCTAACCCTTAACCTAACCCTAACCCTAACCCTAATCCTTACCCTAAACCTAACCCTAACCCTAACCGTAACCTTACCCTTACGCTAATCCTAATTCTAATCTTAATGCTAACCCTAACCCTTACCCTAACACTTACCCTTTCCCTAACCCTAACCCTTACCCTAACCCTAACCCTAACCCTAACCCTAACCCTAAACTTAACCGTAACCCAAACCTTAACCCTAACCCTAACCCTTACCCTAACACTAACCTAACCTTAAACCTAACCCTAACCCTAACCCAAACCCTCACCCTTAACCTTACCCTAACCCTATCCCTAACCTTAACCCTTTCCCTTACCCTAACCCTAACTCTAAATCTAACACTAATCCTAGCCCTAACCCTTACCCTTACCCTAACCCAAACCCTAACGCTAACCCTAACTCTAACCCTAACCCCTAACCCTAACCCTAACCCTAACCCTAACACTTACCCTTACCCGAACCCTAACCGTAACCCTAACACTTACCCTTACCCTACCCCTAACCCTAAGCCTAAAAATTGCCCTAACCCTAACCCTAATCCTAACCCCTAACCCTAACCCTAACCCTAAGCCTTACCCTTACCCTAACACTAACCCTAAACCTAACACTAACAATAACCCTAACACTTACCCTTACCCTAACCCTAAGATTAACCCTAAACTTAACCCTTTCCCTAACCCTAACCATTACCCTAACCCTAACCCTAACCCTAACCCTCACCCTTACCCTTACCATAACCCTAACCCTAATCCTAACCCTAACCATAACCCCTAACCCTAACCCTAAACCAAACACTAACCGTTACCCTTATCCTAATCCTTACCCTTACCCTAACCCTAACCCTAAAACTAAACCTAACCCTAACCCTAACCCCTAACCCTAACCCTAACGCTAACCCTAACCCTTACCCTTATCCTACACCTAAACCTAACCCTAAACCTAACCCTAACCCTAACACTTACGCTTACCCTAACCTTAACCCTAACCCTTACCCTAACACTAACCCTAACCCTAACCCTAACCCTATCTCTTACCCTTACCCTAACCCTAACCTTAAACCTAACCCTAACCCTCAACCTAACCCTAACCCTAACCTAACCCTAACCATAAATCTTACCCTTATCCTAACCTTAACCCTAACCCTAACACTTGCCCTTACCCTTACCTTAACCCTTACCCTAACCCTAAACCTTACCTTAACCCTAAGAATAACCTTAACCCTAACCCTAACACTAACCCTAACAATTACCCTTACCCTGACCCTAACCCTAACCCTAACCCTAAACATCACCCTTACCCTTACTCTAACCCTAACTCTAAACCTAACCCTTACCCTAACCCCTAACCCTAACGCCTAACCCTAACCCTAACACTAACCCTAACCGTTACCCTTACCTAACCCATACCCTTCACCTAAACCTATCCCTAAACCTAACCCTAACCCTAACCCCTAAACCTAACCCTAACTCTAACCCTTAATCTTATCTTAACCCTAACCCTAAAACTAACACTTTCCCTAACCCTAACCCTAACCCTAAACCTAACCCTAACCCTAACCCTAAACCTCACCCTTACCCTTACCCTTATCCAAACCCTAACCCTACCCCTAACACTAACTCTTACCCTAACCCTAACCCTAACCCTAAACCCTAACCCTAACCCTAACCCTTACCCTAACACTAACCCTAAACCTATCACTAACCCTAACCCTAACACTTACCCTTACTCTAACCCTAAGATTAACCCTAAACTTAACCCTTACTCTAACCCTGACCTTTACCCTAACCCTAATCCTAACCCTAACCCTAACCCTCACCCTTACCCTTACCATAACCCTAACCCTAACCCTAAGCCTAACCATAACCCCTAATCCTAACCCTAAACCAAACCCTAAGCGTTACCCTTATCCTAACCGTTACCCTTATCCTAAACCTAACCCTAACACTAAACCTAACACTAAACCTAAGCCTAAACCTAAACCTAACCCTAACACTTACCCTTACCCTAAACCTAACCCTAACCCCAACCCTTACCCTTATCCTAAACCTAACCCTAACCCTAAACCTAACCCTAAAACTAACCCTAACCCTAACACTCACACTTACCCTAACCCTAACCCTTACCCTAACCCTAACCCTAACCCTAACCCTAACCCTAAACCTAACCCTAACCCCTAACTCTAACCCTAACCTTAACCCTAACACTAACCCTTACCCCAATCCTAAACCTAACACTAACACTAACCCTAACACTAAACCTAAGCCTAACCCTAAACCAAACCTTAACACTTACCCTTACCCTAACTCTAACACTTACCCTAACCCTAACTCTACCCTTAACCCTTAAACCTAACCTTAACCCTAACCCTTACCCTTATCCTAACACTAACCCTAACTCTAAATCTAGCACTTATGCTTACCCTAAACCTAACCCTAACCCTTACCCTAACCCTAACCCTAACCCTTAAACTTACCCTAACCCTAAACCTAACCCTAATACTGAACCTAACACTTACCCCTACCCTAACCCTAAGCCTAACCCTAACCATAAACCTAAGCCTACCCTAATCCTTACCCTTACCCTAACACTAACCCTAAAACCTAAACCTAACCCTAACCCTAAACCTTACACTTACCCTTACCCTAACCCTAACCCTAACCTTAAGCCTAACCCTAAAACTAACCTGAACCTTACCTTAACCCTAACCCTAAACCTAACCCTAACACTAAACCTAAACCTTAACCCTAACCCTATCCCTTACCCTTACCCTAACCCTAACCCTACCTTAATGCTAACCCTAACCCTAACCCTAACCCTTACCCTAACCCTAACTCTAACCCTAACCCTAACCCTAAATCTAAACTTAACCCTAACCCTAACCCTAACCCTAACCCTAACCCTAACCCTAACCTTAATCCTAACCCTAACCCTAACCCTAACCCTCACCCTTACCTTTACCCTAACCCTAACCCTAATCATTACCCTAACCCTAACCCTAACCCTTACCCTAAAACTTACCCTTTCCCTAACCGTAACCCTAACCCTAAACCTAACCCAAACCTAACCCTTATCCTAACACTTACCCTAAACCTCAACCTAACACAACCATAACACTAAAACTAACCCTATCCCTTACTCTTACCCTAACCCTAACCCTAACCCTAAACCCTAACCCTATACCCTAACCCTAACTCTTTCCCTAACCCTAACGCTGACGCTAAGCCTTAACCCTAAACCTAATTCTAACCCTAACCCTAAGCCTAACACTTACCCTTACCCTACCCCTAACCCTAACCCTTACCCTTACCCTAACCCTAACCCTAACATTAACCCTAACACTTACCCTTACCCTAACCCTAACCGTTACCCTTACCCTAAACCTTACCCTAACCCTAACCCTAAACCTAACCCTAACCCTAACCCCTTACCCTATCCCTAACCCTAACGCTAACCCTAACCCTCACCCTAACCCTTACTCTTATCCTAACCCTAACCCTAACCCTAACACTTACCCTAACCCTCACCCTAACCCTAAAACTAACCCTAACCCTAACCCTAACACTTATCATTACCCTAACCCTAACCCTAACCCTTACCCTAACCCTAACCCCGAACCCAAACCCTAACCCTTACCCTAACCCTAACCCCTAACCCTAATCCTAACCCTAACCCTAACCCTTACCCTTACCATAAACCTAACCCTAAACCTAACACTTACCCTTACCCTTACCCTAACCCTAACCCTAACACTAACCCTAACACTTACCCTTACCCTAACCCTAACCCTTACCCTTACCCTAAACCTTACCCTAACCCTAACCCTAAACCTAACCCTAACCCTAACCCCTTACCCTATCCCTAACCCTAACGCTAACCGTAACCCTTACTCTTATCCTAACCCTAACCCTAACCCTTACCCTTACTCTAACCCTAAGATTAACCCTAACCTTAACCCTTACCCTAACCCTGACCTTTACCCTAACCCTAAACCTAACCCTAACCCTCACCCTTACCCTTACCATAACCCTAACCCTAATCCTAAGCCTAACCATAACCCCTAACCCTAACCCTAAACCAAACCCTAACAGTTACCCTTATCCTAACCGTTACCCTTAACCTAACCCTAACCCTAAACCTAAACTTAACCCTAACCCTAACCCCAAACCCTAACCCTAACCCTAACCCTAACCCTTACCCTTATCCTAAACCTAACACTAACCCTAAACTAACCCTAAACCTAACCCTAACCCTAACACTCACACTTACCCTAACCCTAACCCTAACCCTTACCCTAACACTAACCCTAACCCTAAACCTAACTCTAAACCCTAAATCTAACACTAACACTAACCCTAACCCTAACCCTAACCCTTATCCTAAACCTAACCCTAACACTAACCCTAACGCTGAACCTAAGCCTAACCCTAAACCTAACCCTAACACTTACCCTTACCCTAAACCTAACCCTAACCCTAACCCTTACCCTTATCCTAAACCTAACCCTAACCCTAAACCTAACCCTAAACCTAACCCTAACCCTAACACTCACACTTACCCTAACCCTAACCCTAACCCTTACCCTAACCCTAACCCTAAACCTTACCCTAAAACTAACCCTAACCCCTAACTCTAACCCTAACCTTAACCCTAACACTAACCCTTACCCTTATCCTAAACCTAACCCTAACACTAACCCTAACACTAAACCTAAGCCTAACCCTAAACCTAACCCTAACACTTACCCTTACCCTAACTCTAACCCTTACCCTAACCCTAACCCTACCCCTAACCCTTAAACCTAACCTTAACCCTAACCCTTACCCTTATCCTAACACTAACCCTAACTCTAACCCTAGCACTTATGCTTACCCTAAACCTAACCCTAACACTTACCCTAACCCTAACCCTATCCCTTAAACTTACCCTAACCCTAAACCTAACCCTTACACTGAACCTAACCCTTACCCCTACCCTAACCCTAAGCCTAACCCTAACCATAACCCTAAGCCTAACCCTAATCCTTACCCTTACCCTAACACTAACCCTAAACCCTAAACCTAACCCTAACCCTAACCCTTACCCTTACCCTTACCCTAACCCTAACCCTAACCTTAAGCCTAACCCTAAAACTAACCTGAACCTTACCTTAACCCTAACCCTAAACCTAACCCTAACACTAAACCTAAAACATAACCCTAACCCTATCCCTTATCCTTACCCGAACCCTAACCCTACCTTAATGCTAACCCTAACCCTAACCCTAACCCTTACCCTAACCCTAACCCTAACCCTAACCCTAAATCTAATCTTAACCCTAACCCTAACCCTAACCCTAACCTTAATCCTAACCCTAACCCTAACCCTAAACCTCACCCTTTACACCTAACCCTAACCCTAACCCTAATCCTTACCCTAACCCTAACCCTAACCCTAACCCTTACCCTAAACCTTACCCTTTCCCTAACCCTAACCCTAACCCTAAACCTAACCCAAACCTAACCCTTATCCTAACCCTAACCCTAACCCTAACCCTAACCCTAACCCTTACCCTTATCCTAACCCTAAACCTAACGCTAACCCTAACACTTACCCTAACCCTCAACCTAACACAACCATAACACTAAAACTAACCCCAACCCTTACTCTTACCCTAACCCTAACCCTAACCCTAAACCCTAACCCTATAACCTAACCCTAAACCTAAACCTAACTCTTTCCCTAACCCTAACCCTGACGCTAAGCCCTAACCCTAAACCTAATCCTAACCCTAACCCTAAGCTTAACACTTACCCTTACCCTACCCCTAACCTTAACCCTTACCCTTACCCTAACCCTAACCCTAAAACTAACCCTAACACTTACCCTTACTCTAACTCTAACCCTTACCCTTACCCTAAAGCTTACCCTAACCCTAACCCTAAACCTAACCCTAACCCTAACCCCTTAGCCTATCCCTAACCCTAACGCTAACCCTAACCCTAACCCTAACCCTTACTCTTATCCTAACCCTAACCCAAACCCTAACACTAACACTTACCCTAACCCTCACCCTAACCCTAAACCTAACCCTAACCCTAACCCTAACACTTATCATCACCCTAACCCTAACCCTTACCCTTACCCTAACCCTAACCCTGAACCCAAACCCTAACCCTTACCCTAACTCTAACCCCTAACCCTAATCCTAACCCTAACCCTAACCCTTACCCTTACCATAAACCTAACCCTAAACCTAACACTTACCCTTACCCTAACCCTAACCCTTACCTTAACCCTAACCCTAACCCTAACCCCTAACCCTAACTCTAACCCTAACCTTAACCCTTACCTTCACCCTAACCCTAACTCTAAACCTAACACTAACCCCAAACCTAACCCTTACCCTTACCATAAACCTAACCCTAAACTTAACACTTACCCTAGCCCTAAACCTTACCCTAACCCTAACTCTAACCCTAACCCTAACCCTCATCCTTACCCTTACCCTAACTCTAACCCTAAACCTAACACTAACCCTAACCCCTAACCCTAGCCCTAACACAAACCCTAACCCTTACCCTTATCCAAACCCTTACGCATACCCTAACCCTAAACCTAAACCTAACACTAACCCTAACCCCTAACCCTAACCCTAACCATGACCCACACCCTTACACTTTTCCTAAACTTAACCCTAAGCCTAACCCTAACCCTAACCCTAAAGCTAACCATAACCCTTACCCTTACCCTAACCCTAACCCTAACCCTAACAATAACACTTACCCTTACCAAAACCCTAAACCTAACCCTTACCTTTATCCTAACCCTAACCCTAACCTTAATGCTAACCCGAACCCTAACCCTAACCCTAATCCTTACACTTACTCTAACCCTGACCCAAACCCTTACACTTTCCTGAACCCTAACCCTTACCCTAACCCTAACTTTAACCCTAACCCTAACCCTAACCCTAAGCCTTAACCTAACCCCAACCCTAACCCTAATCCTTACCCTAAACCTAACCCTAACGCTAACCGTAACCTTACCCTTATGCTAACCCTAATCCTAACCTTAATGCTAACCCTAACCGTAACCCTAATCCTTACAATACCCCTAACCCTAACCCTAACCCTTACCCTAACACTTACCCTTTCCCTAACCCTAACCCTAACCTTAATCCTAACCCTAACCCTAACACTCACCCTTACCTTTACCCTAATCCTAACCCTAATCCTTACCCTAACTCTAACCCTAACCCTTACCCTAACCCTTACCCTTTCCCTAA
Organism: Megascapheus bottae; assembly: GCA_024803745.1. Lineage (NCBI taxonomy): Eukaryota > Metazoa > Chordata > Mammalia > Rodentia > Geomyidae > Megascapheus > Megascapheus bottae. Next base: position 4,012,324 of record JANJXV010000053.1, on the reverse strand, counting down.
CCTAACCCTAACCCTAAACCTAACCCAAACCTAACCCTTATCCTAACCCTAACCCTAATCCTAACCTTAACGCTAACCCTAACCCTTACCCTTATCCTAACCCTAACCCTAACGCTAACCCTAACACTTACCCTAACCCTCAACCTCACACAAATATAACACTAAAACTAACCCTATCCCTTACTCTTACCCTAACCCTAACCCTTACCCTTACCCTGACACTAAGCCCTAACCCTAAACCTAATCCTAACCCTAACCCTAACCCTAACACTTACCCTTACCCGACCCCTAACCCTAACCCTAACCCTTACCCTTACCCTAACCCTAACCCTAACCCTAACCCTAACACTTACCCTTACCCTAACCCTAACCCTTACCCTTACCCTAAACCTTACCCTAAACCTAACCCTAACCCTAACCCTAAACCTAACCCAAACCTAACTTTTAACCTAACCCTAACCCTAACCCTAACCTTAACGCTAACCCTAACCCTAACCCTTACCCTTATCCTAACCCTAACCCTAACCCTAACACTTACCCTAACCCTCACCCTAACACAAACCTAACCCTAAAACTAACCCTATCCCTTACTCTTACCCTAATTCTAACCCTAACCCTACCCTTACCGTAAACCTAACCCTATACCCTAACCCTAACCCTAATCCTTACCCTAAACCTAACCCTAACCCTAACTATAACCTTACCCTTATGCTAACCCTAATTCTAAACTTAATGCTAACCCTAACCCTAAACTAATTCTTTACAATACCCCTAACCCTAACCCTAACCCTTACCCTAACACTTACCCTTTCCCTAACCCTAACCCTTACCCTAACCCTAACCCTTACCTAACCCTTACCCTTTCCCTAACCCTACACTAACCCTAAACCTAACCCTAACCCTCATCCTAACCCTTACCCCTACCCTAACCCTAAGCCTTACCCTAACCATAACCTTAAGCCTAAACCTAATCCTTACCCTTACTCTAACCCTAACCCTAACCCTAACCCCTAAACCTAACCCTAACCCTATCCCTAACCCTTACCCTTACCCTAACCCTAACCCTACCTTAATGCTAACCCTAAAACTAACCCTAACACTGAAACTTACCTTAACCCTAACCCTAAACCTAACCCTAACACTAACCCTAACCCCTAACCCTAACCCTTACCCTTACCCTTACCCTTACCCTAACCCTAACCCTACCTTAATGCTAACCCTAACCCCAAACCTAACCCTTACCCTAACCCTAACCCTAACCCTAATCCTTACCCTAACCCTAACCCTAAAACTAACCCTCACCCTTATCCTAACCCTAACCTTAATGCTAACCCTAACCCTAACCCTAACCCTAATTCTTACACTTACTCTAACCCTAACCCAAACCCTTAACCTTTCCTGAACCCTAACCCTTACCCTAACCCTAACCTTAACCCTAACCCTAACCCTTAACATAACCCTAACCCTAACCCTAATCCTTACCCTAAACCTAACCCTAACCCTAACCGTAACCTTACCCTTACGCTAAACCTAATTCTAATCTTAATGCTAACCCTAACCCTTACCCTAACACTTACCCTTTCCCTAACCCTAACCCTTACCCTAACCCTAACACTAACCCTAACCCTAACCCTAACCCTAAACTTAACCGTAACCCAAACCTTAACCCTAACCCTAACCCTTACCCTAACACTAACCTAACTTTAAACCTAACCCTAACCCTAACCCAAACCCTCACCCTTAACCTTAACCTAACCCTAACCCTAACCTTAACCCTTTCCCTTACCCTGACCCTAACTCTAAACCTAACACTAATCCTAACCCTAACCCTTACCCTTACCCTAACCCAAACCCTAACGCTAACCCTAACTCTAACCCTAACCCCTAACCCTACCCCTAACCCTAACCCTAACACTTACCCTTACCCGAACCCTAACTGTAACCCTAACACTTACCCTTACCCTACCCCTAACCCTAAGCCTAAAAATTACCCTAACCCTAACCCTAACCCTAACCCCTAACCCTAACCCTAACCCTAAGCCTTACCCTTACCCTAACACTAACCCTAAACCTAACACTAACAATAACCCTAACCCTTACCCTTACCCTAACCCTAAGATTAACCATAAACTTAACCCTTGCCCTAACCCTAACCATAACCCTAACCCTAATCCTAACCCTAACCAAAACCCCTAACCCTAACCCTAAACCAAACACTAACCGTTACCCTTATCCTAATCCTTACCCTTACCCTAACCCTAACCCGAAAACTAAACCTAACCCTAACCCTAACCCCTAACCCTAACCCTAACGCTAACCCTAACCCTTTCCCTTATCCTAAACCTAACCCTAACCCTAAACCTAACCCTAACCCTAACACTTACGCTTACCCTAACCCTAACCCTAACCCCTACCCTAACACTAACCCTAACCCTAACCCTAACCCTATCTCTTACCCTTACCCTTATCCTAACCTTAGCCCTAACCCTAACACTTACCCTTACCCTTACCTTAACCCTTACCCTAACCCTAAACCTTACTTTAACCCTAAGAATAACCTTAACCCTAACCCTAACACTAACCCTAACAATTACCCTTACCCTGACCCTAACCCTAACCCTAACCCTTACCATCACCCTTACCCTTACTCTAACCCTAACTCTAAACCTAACCCTTACCCTAACCCCTAACCCTAATGCCTAACCCTAACCCTAACACTCACCCTAACCGTTACCCTTACCTAACCCATACCCTTAACCTAAACCTATCCCTAAACCTAACCCTAACCCTTACCCCTAAACCTAACCCTAACTCTAACCCTTAATCTTATCTTAACCCTAACCCTAAAACTAACACTTTCCCTAACCCTAACCCTAACCCTAACCCTAACCCTATCCCTAAACCTCACCCTTACCCTTACAATTATCCAAACCCTAACCCTACACCTAACACTTATTCTTACCCTAACCCTAACCCTAAACCTAACCCTAAACCCTAACCCTAACCCTATCCCTAACCCTTACCCTTACCCTAACACTAACCCTAAACCTATCACTAACCCTAACCCTAACCCTTACACTTACTCTAACCCTAAGATTAACCCTAACCTTAACCCTTACCCTAACCCTGACCTTTACCCTAACCCTAACCCAAACCCTAACCCTAACCCTAACACTTACCCTAACCCTAACCCTAACCCTAATCCTTACCCTAACCCTAACCCTAACCCTAACCCTTACCCTAACCCTTACCCTTTCCCTAACCCTACACTAACCCTAAACCTAACCCTAAACCTTATCCTAACACTTACCCCTACCCTAACCCTAAGCCTTACCCTAACCATAACCCTAAGTCTAACCCTAATCCTTACCCTTACCCTAACCCTAACCCTAACCCTAACCCCTAAACCTAACCCTAACCCTAACCCTTACCCTTACCCTTACCCTTACCCTAACCCTAACCATAACCTTAAGCCTAACCCTAAAACTAACCCTAACACTGAAACTTAACATAACCCTAGCCCTAATCCTAACCCTAACACTAACCCTAACCCCTAACCCTATCCCTAACCCTTACCCTTACCCTAACCCTAACCCTACCTTAATGCTAACCCTAAAACTAACCCTAACACTGAAACTTACCTTAACCCTAACCCTAAACCTAACCCTAACACTAACCCTAACCCCTAACCCTAACCCTAACCCTTACCCTTACCCTAACCCTATCCCTACCTTAATGCTAACTCTAACCCTAAACCTAACCCTTACCCTAACCCTAACCCTAACCCTAATCCTTACACTTACTCTAACCCTAACCCAAACCCTTACCCTTTCCTGAACCCTAACCCTTACCCTAACCATAACCTTAACCCTAACCCTAACCCTAACCTTTAAACTAACCCTAACCCTAACCCTAATCCTTACCCTAAACCTAACCCTAACCCTAACCGTAACCTTACCCTTACGCTAACCCTAATTCTAATCTTAATGCTAACCCTACCCCTTACCCTAACACTTACCATTTCCCTAATCCTAAGCCTTACCCTAACCCTAACCTTAAACCTAACCCAAACCCTAACGCTAACCCTAACCCTTACCCTAACCCTAACCCTAACCCTAATCCTTACCCTGACCCTAACCCTAACTCTAACCCTTACCCTAACGCTTACCCTTTCCCTAACCCTAACCCTAACCCTAAACCTAACCCAAACCTAACCCTTATCCTAACCTTAACCCTAACCCTAACCTTAACGCTAACCTTAACCCTAACCCTAACCCTTACCCTTATCCTAACCCTAACCCTAACCCTAACACTTACCCTAACCCTCAACCTAACACAAACCTAACCCTAAAACTAACCCTATCCATTACTCTTACCCTAATTCTAACCCTAACCCTAAGCCTTACCCTAAACCTAACCCTATACCTTAACCGTAACCCTAACCCTAACCATAACACTTACCCTAACCCTAACCCTGACGCTAACCCCTAACCCTAACCCTAACACTAACCCTTACCTTCACCCTAACCCTAACTCTAAACCTAACACTAACCCCAACCCTAACCCTTACCCTTACCCTAACGCTAACCCTAAACTTAACCCTTACCCTAGCCCTAACCCTTACACTTACCATAACACTAACCCTAACCCTAACCCTCATCCTTACCCTTACCCTAACTCTAACCCTAATCCTAACCCTAACCCTAACCCCTAACCCTAACCTTAACCCAAACCCTAACCCATACCCTTATCCTAACCCTTACGCGTACCCTAACCCTAAACCTAAACCTAACTGTAACCCTAACCCCTAACCCTAACCCTAACCCTAAACCTAACCCTAAACCTACACCTAACCCTAACACTTATCCTTACCCTAACCCTAACCCTAACCCTAACCCTAACACTTACCCTTACCCTAACCCGAAACCTAACCGTAACCTTACCTTAACCCTAACCTTAACCCTAACACTAACCCTTAAACCTAACCCTAACCCTAAACCTTACCCTAACCCTATCACTAACCCTAACCCTAACCTTAACCCTAACTCAAACCCTAACAGTAACCCTAACCCTTATTCTAACCTTAACCCTAACTCTAACAGCTAACCCTAACCGTAACCATAACCTTAACCCTTACCCTTACCCTAACCCTAACCCTAACCCTAACACCTAACCCTAAAACTAACACTAACCCTAACCTTAACCCTTACCCTAACCCTAACTCTAAGGCTAATCCTAACCATAACCCTTACCCCTAACCATAACCCTAACCCAAACCCTAACTGTTACCCTTATCTTAACTCTTACCCATACCCTAACCCTAACCCTAAATCTAAACCTAACCTAACACTTACCCTAACCCTAAACCTAACCCTAACCCTAACCCTAACCCTTACCCTTATCCTAAACCTAAACCTAACCCTAACCCTAACCCTAAACCTAAACATAACCCTAACCCTAACCCTAACCCTAACCCTTACCCTACCCTTAACCCTAACCCCTAAACCTAACCCTAACTCTAATCCTAACCCTTAGCCTTACCCTAACCCTAACCCTAACCCTAACCCTTCCCCAAACACTTACCCTACCCTAAAAATAACCCTAACCCTAACCCTTACCCTAACCCTAAACATAACCCTAAGGCTAATCCTATCCCTTACCCTTACCGGAAACCTAACCCTAACCCTAACCCTCACCCTAACCCTAATCCTTACCCTAATCCTAACCCTAGCCCTAATCCTTACCCTAACCCTAACCCTAACCCTAACCCTAACCCTAACACTTACCCTAACATTAACCATAACCTTAACCCTTACCCTTACCCTAACCATAATCCTAACCCTAACCATAACCCCTAACCCTAACCCTAAACCTTACCCTTACCCTTACCCTAAACCTAACTCTAAATTAAGCCTAACCCTAAACCTAACCCTAACCCTTACACTTTCCCTAACCCTAACCCTAAATCTAACCCTCACCCTAACTCTAACCCTAACTCCTAACCCTAACCCTAACCCTAACACTTACCCTTACACTAACCCTAACCCTAACCTTAATGCTAACCCTAACCCTAACCCTAACCCTTACCCTAACCCTTACCCTAACACTAATCCTTACCCTAACCCTAACCCTAACCTTTACCCTTAACCTAAGCTTAACCCTACCCTTAATGCTAAACCTAACCTAACCCTAACCCTAACCCTAATCGGTACCAAACCCTAACCCTAACACTAACCCTTACACTAACCGTAAACATAACCGTAACCCAAACCTTAACCCTAACCCTAACCCTTACCCTAACACTAACCTAACCTTAAACCTAACCCTAACCCTAACCCAAACCCTCACCCTTAACCTTACCCTAACCCTAACCCTAACCTTAACCCTTTCCCTTACCCTAACCCTAACTCTAAACCTAACACTAATCCTAACCCTAACCCTTACCCTTACCCTAACCCAAACCCTAACGCTAACCCTAACTCTAACCCTAACCACTAACCCTATCCCTAACCCTAACCCTAACACTTACCCTTACCCGAACCCTAACCGTAACCCTAACACTTACCCTTACCCTACCCCTAACCCTAAGCCTAAAAATTACCCTAACCCTAACCCTAACACTTACCCTTACCTGAACCCTAACCATAACCCTAACACTTACCCTTACCCTACCCCTAAACCTAAGCCTAAAAATTACCCTAACCCTAACCCTAACCCTAACTCCTAACCCTAACCCTAACGCTAAGCCTTACCCTTACCCTAACACTAACCCTAAACCTAACACTAACAATAACCCTAACCCTTACCCTAACCCTAAGATTAACCCTAAACTTAAAAATTTCCCTAACCCTAACCCTTACCCTAACCCTAACCCTAACCTTAACCCTCACCCTTACCCTTACCATAACCCTAACCCTAACCCTAACCATAAACCCTAACCCTAACACTAAACCAAACACTAACCGTTACCCTTACCCTAATCCTTACCCTTACCCTAACCCTAACCCTAAAACTAAACCTAACCCTAACCCCTAACCCTAACCCTAACGATAACCCTAACCCTTACCCTTATCCTAAACCTAACCCTAACCCTAAACCTAACCCTAAACCTAACCCTAACCCTAAAACTTACGCTTACCCTAACCCTAACCCTAACCCTTACCCTAACACTAACCCTAACCCTAACCCTAACCCTATCTCTTACCCTTACCCTAACCCTAAACTTAAACCTAACCCTAACCCTCAACCTAACCCTAACCCTAACCTAACCCTAACCATAAATCTTACCCTTATCCTAACCTTAACCCTAACCCTAACACTAACCCTAACAATTACCCTTACCCTGACCCTAACCCTAACCCTAACCCTAACCATCACCCTTACCCTTACTCTAACCCTAACTCTAAACCTAACCCTTACCCTAACCCCTAACCATAACGCCTAACTCTAACCCTAACACTAACCCTAACCGTTACCCTTACCTAACCCATACACTTAACGTAAACCTATCCCTAAACCTAACCCTAACCCTAACCCCTAAACCTAAACCTAACCCTAACCGTTAATCTTATCTTAACCCTAACCCTAAAACTAACACTTTCCCTAACCCTAACCCTAACCCTAACCCTAAACCTAACCCTAACCCTATCCCTAAACCTCACCCTTACCCTTACCCTTATCCAAACCCTAACCGTAACCCTAACACTTACTCTTACCCTAACCCTAACCCTAACCCTAAACCCTAACCCTAACCCTAACCCTTACCCTTATCCTAAACCTAACCCTAACACTAACCCTAACACTAAACCTAAGCCTAACCCTAAACCTAACCCTAACACTTACCCTTACCCTAAACCTAACACTAACCCTAACCCTTACCCTTATCCTAAACCTAACCCTAACCCTAAACCTAACCCTAAACCTAACCCTAACCCTAACACTCACACTTACCCTAACCCTAACTCTTACCCTAACCCTAACCCTAACCCTAAACCTTACCCTAAACCTAACCCTAACCCCTAACTCTAACCCTAACCTTAACCCTAACACTAACCCTTAACCTAATCCTAAACCTAACCCTAACACTAACCCTAACACTAAACCTAAGCCTAACCCTAAACCTAACCCTAACACTTACCCTTACCCTAACTCTAACCCTTACCCTAACCCTAACCCTACCCCTAACCCTTAAACCTAACCTTAACCCTAACCCTTACCCTTATCCTAACACTAACCCTAACTCTAATCCTAGCACTTATGCTTACCCTAAACTTAACCCTAACACTTACCCTAACCCTAACCCTATCCCTTAAACTTACCCTAACCCTAAACCTAACCCTAACACTGAACCTAACCCTTACCCCTACCCTAACCCTAAGCCTAACCCTAACCATAACCCTAAGCCTAACCCTAATCCTTACCCTTACCCTAACACTAACCCTAACCCCTAAACCTAACCCTAACCCTAAACCTAACCCTTACCCTAACCCTAACCGTACCTTAATGCTAACCCTAACCCTAACCCTAACCCTTACCCTAACCCTAACCCTAACCCTAACCTTAATCCTAACCCTAACCCCAACCCTAACCCTCACCCTTACCTTTACCCTAACCCTAACCCTAACCCTTACCCTAAACCTTACCCTTTCCCTAACCCTAACCCTAACCCTAAACCTAACCCAAACCTAACCCTTATCCTAACCCTAACCCTAACCCTAACCCTTACCCTTATCCTAACACTCAACCTAACACAACCATAACACTAAAACTAACCTTACTCTTACCCTAACTCTAACCCTAACCCTAAATCCTAACCCTATACCCAAACCCTAACCCTAACTCTTTCCCTAACCCTAACCCTGACGCTAAGCCCTAACCCTAAACCTAATCCTAACCCTAACCCTAAGCCTAACACTTACCCTTACCCTACCCCTAAGCCTAACCCTTACCCTTACCCTAACCTAACCCTAACACTAACCCTAACACTTACCCTTACCCTAACCCTAACCCTTACCCTTACCCTAAACCTTACAGTAACACTAACCCTAAGCCTAACCCTAACCCTAACCCCTTACCCTATCCCTAACCCTAAGGCTAACCCTAACCCTAACCCTAACCCTTACTCTTATCCTAACCCTAACCCTAACCCTAACACTTACCCTAACCCTCACCCTAACCCTAAACCTAACCCTAACCCTAACCCTAACACTTATCATTACCCTAACCCTAACCCTAACCCTTACCCTAACCCTAACCCCGAACCCAAACCCTAACCCTAACCCTAAACCTAAACCTAACCATAACCCTTACCCTTACCCTAACCCTAACCCTAACCCTAACAATAACACTCACCCTTACCAAAACCCTAAACCTAACCCTTACCCTTATATTAACCCTAACCCTAACTTTAATGCTAACCCTAACCCTAACCCTTACCTTTACCCTAATCCTAACCCTAATCCTTACCCTAACTCTAACCCAAACCCTTACCCTAACCCTTACCCTTTTCCTAACCTAACCCTAACCCTAAACCTAACCCAAACCTAACCCTTATACTAAACCTAACCCTATCCCTAACCCTAACCCTAACCCTAACCCTAACCCTAACCCCTACCCTTATCCTCACCCTAACCCTAACGCTAACCCTAACACTTACACTTACCCTCAACCTCACACAAATATAACACTAAAACTAACCCTATCCCTTACTTTTACCCTAACCCTAACCCTAACCCTTACCCTAACCCTAACCCTGACGCTAAGCCCTAACCCTAAACCTAATCCTAACCCTAACCCTAACCCTAACACTTAACCTTACCCTAACCCTAACCCTAACCCTAACCCTTACCCTTACCCTAACCCTAACCCTAACCCTAACCCTAACACTTACCCTTACCCTAACCCTAACCCTAACACTAACCCTAACACTTACCCTTACCCTAACCCTAACCCTAACCCTAACCCTAACCCCTAGCCCTAACCCTAACCTTAACCCTTACCTTCACCCTAACCCTAACTCTAAACCTAACACTAACCCTAATTCTAACCCTTACTCTTATCCTAACCCTAACCCTAATCCTCACCCTAACACTTACCCTAACCCTCACCCTAACCCTAAACCTAACCCTAAACCTAACCCTAACCCTTACCATCACCCTAACCCTAATCCTAACACTTATCATTACCTTAAACCTAACCCTAACTCTTACCCTAACCCTAACCCTAACCCTAACCCTAAATCCTGACCATAACACTAACCCTAACCCTAACACTTACCCAAACCCTAACCCCTAACCCAAACCCTAACACTTACCCTTACACTAAACCTAACCCTAAACCTAACACTTACCCTTACGCTAACCCTAACCCTTACCCTAACCCTAACCCTAACCTTAACCCCTAGCCCTAACCCTAACCTTAACCCTTACCTTCACCCTAACCCTAACTCTAAACCTAACACTAACCCCAACCCTAACCCTTACCCTTACCCTAACCCTAACCCTAAACTTAACCCTTACCCTAGCCCTAACCCTTACCCTAACCCTAACCCTAACCCTAACCCTCATCCTTACCCTTACCCTAACTCTAACCCTAAACCTAACCCTAACCCTAACCCCTAACCCTAACCCTTACCCTTATCCAAACCCTTACGCATACACTAACCCTAAACCTAAACCTAACACTAACCCTAACCCCTAACCCTAACCCTAGCCCTGACCCACACCCTTACACTTATCCTAAACTTAACCCTAACCCTAACCATAACCCTAAACCTAACCCTAACCCTAAACCTAACCATAACCCTTACCCTTACCCTAACCCTAACCCTAACAATAACACTTACCCTTACCCTAACCCTAAACCTAACCCTAACCCTTACCTTAACCCTAACCTTAACCCTAACACTAACCCTTAAAGCTAAACCTAACCCTAAACCGAACCCTAACTCAAACCCTAACAGTAACCCTAACCCTTACTCTAACCTTAACCCTAACTCTAACCGCTAACCCTAACCCTAACCCTAACCATAACCCTTACCCTTACCCTAACCCTAAACCTAACCCTAACACCTAACCCTAAAACTAAACCTAACCCTAACCTTTACACTTACCCTAACCCTAAACCTAACCATAACCCTAACACTTAGCCTTACCCTAACCCTAACCCTAAACCTAAACCTAAACCTAACCCTAACCCTAACACCTAAACCTAACCCTAACCCTAACCCTAAACCTAACCCTTACCCTTATCCTAAAACTAACCCTAACCCTAACCCTAAACCTAACCCTAACCTAACCCTAACACTTACCCTTACCCTAACCCTAACCTAACCCTAAAACTTACCCTTACCCTAACCCTAAGCCTAACCCTAACACTTACCCTAACCCTAACCCTAACCCTAACCCTAAACCTTAAATCTAACCCTAAACCTAAACCTAACCCTTACCCTTACCCTAAACCTAACCCTAACCCTAACCCTAACACTTACGCTTACCCTAACCCTAACCCTAACCCTAACCCTAACCCTATCCCTTATCCTTACCCTAACCCTAACCCTAAACCTAACCCTCAACCTAACCCTTAACCCTACCCTAACCCTAAGCCTAACCCTAATCATAACCCTAACCCTAACCCTAATCCTTACTCTTACCCTAACCCTAACCCCTAACCCTAACCCTAACCCTACCTCTTACCCTTACACTAACCCTAACCCTAACCTTAAGCCTAACCCTAAACCTAACCCTAACCCTTTACCTTACCCTAACCCTAACCCTAACCCAAAGCCTAACCCCTACCCCTAACCGTAACAATAACCTTTACCCTTACCCTAACCCTATCCCTAACCTTAATGCTACCCCTAACCCTAACCCTTACCCTAAACCTAAGCCTAACCCTAATCCTTACCCTAACCCTAACCCTAACCCTCATCCTTACCCTTCCCTAACTCTAACCCTAAACCTAACCCTAACCCTAACCCCTAACCCTAACCCTTACCCTTATCCAAACCCTAACCCTATCCTAACCCTTACCCTTATCCTAACCCTAACCTTAATGCTAACGCTAACCCTAACTCTAACCCTAATCATACACTAACCCTAAAAATAACCCAAACCCTTACCCTTTCCCTAACCCTAACCCTAACCCTAACCCTATCCCTTACCCTAACCCTAAACTTAAACCTAACCTTAACCCTAAACCTAACCCTAAACCTCAACCTTACCCTTACCATAACCCTAAAACTAATCATACCCTAACCCTAACCCAAAACCTAACCCTAAGCCTTACCCTTACCCTAACCCTAACCCTAAACCTAACCCTCAACCTAACCCTTAACCCTACCCTAACCCTAAGCCTAACCCTAATCATAACCCTAACCATAACCCTAATCCTTACTCTTACCCTAACCCTAACCCTAACCCCTAACCCTAACCCTAACCCTACCTCTTACCCTTACACTAACCCGAACCCTAACCTTAAGCCTAACCCTAAACCTAACCCTAACCCTTTACCTTACCCTAACCCTAACCCTAACCCAAAGCCTAACCCCTACCCCTAACCGTAACAATAACCTTTACCCTTACCCTAACCCTAACCCTAACCTTAATGCTACCCCTAACTCTAACCCTTACCCTAAACCTAAGCCTAACAATAATCCTTACCCTAACCATAACCCTAACCTAACCCTTACCCTTACCCTAACCCTAACCTTAATGCTAACGCTAACCCTAACCCTAAACCTAATCCTTACGCTAACCCTAAAAATAACCCAAACCCTTACCCTTTCCCTAACCCTAACCCTAACCCTACCCCTTACCCTAACCCTAAACTTAAACCTAACCCTAACCCTAACCCTAACCCTAACCCTAACCCTCACCCTTACCCTTACCATAACCCTAACCCTAATCATACCCTAACCCTAACACTAACCATAACCCCTAACCCTAACCCTAACCCTAACCCTTACCCTTAATCTAACCCTAACCCTAAACTTAATGCTAACCCTAACCCTAACCCTAACCCTTACCCTAATCCTAACCCTAACCTAATCCCTACCCTAACCCTAACCCTAAACTTTACCCTTACCCTAACACTAACCCTAATCTTAATGCTAACCCTAACCCTGAGGCTAACCGTAATCCTTACCCTAAACCTAAACCTAACCCTAACCCTTAACATTTCTCTAACCCTAACCCTTACCCTAACCGTAACCTTAACACTAACCCTCACCCTTAACTTTACCCTAACCCTAATACTTACCCTAACTCTAAACCTTACCCTAACCCTTACCCTTTTCCTACCCCTACCCCTAACCATAACACTAAACCTAACCCTAACCCTTACCCTTATCCTAACCCTAACCCTAACCCTAACCCTAACACTTACCCTAACCCTCCCCCTAACACTAACCCTCACCCTAACCCTAACCCCTAACTCTAACCCTAACCCTAACCCTAACCCTAACCCTTACCCTAACCCTAAACCTAACCCTAACACCTAACCCTAAAACTAAACCTAACCCTAACCTTTACACTTACCCTAACCCTAAACCTAACCCTAAACCTAACACTTAGCCTTACCCTAACCCTAAACCTAAACCTAACCCTAACCCTAACCCTAACCCTAACCCCTAAACCTAACCCTAACCCTAACCCTAAACCTAACCCTTACCCTTATCCTAAAACTAACCCTAACCCTAACCATAAACCTAACCCTAACCCGAACCTAACACTAACACTTACCCTTACCCTAACCCTAACCTAACCCTAAAACTTACCCTTACCCTAACCCTAAACCCAACCCTAACACTTACCCTAAACATAACCCTGACCCTAACCCTAAACCTTAAACCTAACCCTAAAAGTAAGCCTAACCCTTACCCTTACCCTAAACCTAACCCTAACCCTAACCCTAACACTTACGCTTACCCTAACCCTAACCCTAACCCTTACCCTAACCCTAACCCTAACCCTATCCCTTATCCTTACCCTAACCCTAACCCTAAACCTAACCCTCAACCTAACCCTTAACCCTACCCTAACCCTAAGCCTAACCCTAATCATAACCCTAACCCTAACCCTAATCCTTATTCTTACCCTAACCCCTAACCCTAACCCTAACCCTACGTCTTACCCTTACACTAACCCTAACCCTAACCTTAAGCCTAACCCTAACCCTAACCCTAACCCTTTACCTTACCCTAACCCTAACCCTAACCCTAACCACTACCCCTAACCGTAACAATAACCCTTACCCTTACCCTAACCCTAACCCTAACCTTAATGCTACCCCTAACCCTAACCCTTACCCTAAACCTAACCCTAAACCTAATCCTTACCCTAACATTAACCCTAACCTAACCCTTACCCTTACCCTAACCCTAAGCTTAATGCTAACGCTAACGCTAACCCTAACACTAATCCTTACCCTAACCCTAAAAATAACCCAAAGCCTTACCCTTTCCCTAACCCTAACCCTAACCCTAACCCTACCCCTTACTATAACCCTACACTTAAACCTAACCCTAACCCTAAACCTAACCCTAACCCTCACCCTTACCCTTACCATAACCCTAACCCTAATCATACCCTAACCCTAACACTAACCCTAACCCCTAACCATAACCCTAACCCTAACCCTAACCCTTACCCTTACTCTAACCCTAACCCTAAACTTAATGCTAACCCTAACCCTAACCCTAACCCTTACCATAATCCTAACCCTAACCTAATCCTTACCCTAACCCTATCCATAACCCTAACCTTTACCCTTACACTAACACTAACCCTAATCTTAATGCTAACCCTAACCCTGAGGCTAACCCTAATCCTTACCCTAAACCTAACCCTAAACCTAACCCTTACCATTTCTCTAACCCTAACCCTTACCCTACCCGTAACCTTAACCCTAACCCTCACCCTTAACTTTACCCTAACCCTAATACTTACCCTAACTGTAAACCTTACCCTAACCCTTACCTTTTCCTACCCCTACCCCTAACCCTAACACTAAACCTAACCCTAACCCTTACCCTTATCCTAACCCTAACCCTAACCATAACCCTAACACTTACCCTAACCCTCACCCTAACACTAACCCTCACCCTAACCCTAACCCCTAACTCTAACCCTAACCCTAAACCTAACCCTAACCCTTAACCTAACCCTAATTCTAAACTTAAACCTAACCCTAAACTTAACCCTAACCCTAACCTTAACCCTAACCCTCACCCTTAACTTTACCCTAACCCTAATACTTACCCTAACTCTAAACCTTACCCTAACCCTTACACTTTTCCTACCCCTACCCCTAACCCTAACCCTAAACCTAACCCTAACCCTAACACTTACCCTAACCCTCACCCTAACACTAACCCTCACCCTAACCCTAACCCCTAACTCTAACCATAACCCTAACCCTAACCCTTACCCTTATCCTAAACCTAACCCTAACCCTAACACTAAACCTAAGCCTAACCCTAAACCTAACCCTAACACTTATCCTTACCCTAACCCTAACCCTAACCCTTAAACCTAACCTTAACCCCAACCCTTACCCTTACCCTAACCGTAACCCTAACTATAACCCTAACACTTACGCTTATCCTAACCCTAACCCTAACCCAAACCTTTACCCTAACCCTAACCCTAACCCTATCCCTCAACCTTACCCTAACTCTAACCCTAACCCTAAGCCTCAAACTAACCCTTACCCCTACCCTAAACCTAAGCCTAACCCTAACCATAAACCTAACCTTAACCCTAATCCTTACACTTACCCTAACCCTAACCCTAAACCTAACCCCTAAACCTAACCCTAACCCTAACCCTTACCCTTACCCTTACCCTAACCCTAACCCTAACCCTAACACTAACCCTTACCCTTACCCTAACCCTAACCCTAATCCCTACCGTAACCCTAACCCTAACCCTAACCCTTACCCTTCTCCTAACCCTAACCCTAACCTTAATGCTAACCCTAACCCTAACCATAACCCTAATCCTTACACTAACTCTAACCCTAACCCAAACACTACCCTTTCCCTAATCCTAATCCTTACCCTAACCCTAACCTTAACCATAACTCTAAACTTAACCCTTACCCTAACCCTAACCCTAACACTAACCCTATCTCTTACCCTTACCCTAAACCTAACCCTAACCCTTACCCTCATCCTAACCCTTACCCCTACTCTAACCCTAAGCCTAACCCTAACCATAACCCTAAGCCTAACCCTAATCCTTACCCTTACCCTAACCCTAACCCTAACCCTAACCCCTAAACCTAAACCTAACCCTAACCCTTACCCTTACCCTTACCCTAACCCTAACCCTAACCTTAAGCCTAACCCTAAAACTAAACCTAACACTGAACCTTACCTTAACCCTAACCCTAACCCTAACCCTTACCCTAACCCTAACCCTACCTTAATGCTAACTCTAACCCTAACCCTAACCCTTACCCTAACCCTAACCTTAAACCTAACCTTAATCCTAACCCTAAAACTAACCCTAACACTGAACCTTACCTTAACCCTAACCCTAACCCTTACCCTTACCCTAACCCTAACCCTACCTTAATGCTAACTCTAACCCTAACCCTAACCCTTACCCTAACCCTAACCCTAACCCTAATCCTTACCCTAACACTAACACTAAAACTAACCCTTACCCTTATCCTAACCCTAGCCTTAATCCTAACCCTAACCCTAACCCTAACCCTCATCCTTACACTTACTCTAACCCTAACCCAAACCCTTACCCTTTCCTGAACCCTAACCCTTACCCTAACCCTAACCTTAAACCTAACCCTAACCTTAACCCTTAACCTAACCCTAACCCTAACCCTAATACTTACCCTAAACCTAACCCTAACCCTAACCGTAACCTGACCCTTATGCTAACCCTAATTCTAATCTTAATGCTAACCCTAACCCTTACCCAAACACTTACCCTTTCCCTAACCCTAACCCTTACCCTAACCCTAAACTTAACCATAACCCAAACCCTAACCCTAACCCTAACCCTTACCCTAAACCTAACCCTAACCCTAATCCTTACCCTAACCCTAACCCTCAGCCTAACCCTTACCCTA
The DNA here is from genome assembly GCA_024803745.1 of Megascapheus bottae. Classification (NCBI taxonomy): domain Eukaryota; kingdom Metazoa; phylum Chordata; class Mammalia; order Rodentia; family Geomyidae; genus Megascapheus; species Megascapheus bottae. The sequence goes on along the minus strand of JANJXV010000053.1, from coordinate 3,995,233 downwards.
ACCCTTACCCTTACCTTTACCCTAACCCTAACCCTAACCCCTAACCCTAACACTAACCCTTACCCTTACCCTAACCCTAACCCTAATCCTTACCGTAACCCTATCCCTAACCCTAACACTTACCCTTCTCCTAACCTAACCCTAACCTTAATTCTAACCCTAACCCTAACCATAACCCTAATCCTTACACTAACTCTAACCCTAACCCAAACACTACACTTTCACTAACCCTAATCGTTACAATAACCCTAACCTTAACCATAACTCTAAACTTAACCCTTACCCTAACCCTAACCTGAACCCTAACCCTATCTCTTACCCTTACCCTAACCCTAACCCTAACACTTACCCTCATCCTAACCCTTACCCCTACTCTAACCCTAAGCCTAACCCTATCCATAACCCTAAGCCTAACCCTAATCCTTACCCTTACCCTAACCCTAACCCTAACCCTAACCCCTAAACCTAAACCTAACCCTAACCCTTACCCTTACCCTTACCCTAACCCTAACCCTAACCTTAAGCCTAACCCTAAAACTAACCCTAACACTGAACCTTACCTTAACCCTAACCCTAACCCTAACCCTTACCCTAACCCTAACCCTACCTTAATGCTAACTCTAACCCTAACCCTAACCCTTACCCTAACCCTAACCTTAAACCTAAACTTAAGCCTAACCCTAAAACTAACCCTAACACTGAACCTTACCTTAACCCTAACCCTAACCCTTACCCTTACCCTTACCCTAACCCTACCTTAATGCTAACTCTAAACCTAACCCTAACCCTTCCCCTAACCCTAACCCTAACCCTAATCCTTACCCTAACCCTAACACTAAAACTAACCCTTACCCTTATCCTAACCCTAGCCTTAATCCTAACCCTAACCCTAACCCTAACCCTCATCCTTACACGTACTCTAACCCTAACCCAAACCCTTACCCTTTCCTGAACCCTAACCCTTACCCTAACCCTAACCTTAAACCTAACCCTAACCTTAACCCTTAACCTAACCCTAACCCTAACCCTAATACTTACCCTAAACCTAACCCTAACCCTAACCGTAACCTGACCCTTATGCTAACCCTAATTCTAATCTTAATGCTAACCCTAACCCTTACCCTAACACTTACCCTTTCCCTAACCCTAACCCTTACCCTAACCCTAAACTTAACCATAACCCAAACCCTAACCCTAACCCTAACCCTTACCCTAACCCTAACCCTAACCCTAATCCTTACCCTAACCCTAACCCTCACCCTAACCCTTACTCTAAACCTTACCCTTTCCCTAACCCTAACCCTAACCCTAAACCTAACCCAAACCTAACCCTTATCCTAACCCTAACACTAACCCTAACCTTAATGCTAACCCTAACCCTAAACCTAACCCTTACCCTTATCCTAACCCTAACCCTAACCCTAACACTTACCCTAACCCTCACCCTAACACAAACCTAACCCTAAAACAAACCCTATCCCTTACTCTTACCCTAATTCTAACCCTAACCCTACCCTTACCGTAAACCTAACCCTATACCCTAACCCTAACCCTAACCCTAACCCTAACCCTTAACCTAACCCTAACCCTAACCCTAATCCTTACCCTAACCCTAACCCTAACCCTAACCGTAACCTTACCGTTAGGCTAACCCTAATTCTAAACTTAATGCTAACCCTAAACCTAAACTTGATCCTTACAATACCCCTAACCCTAACCCTAACCCTTTCCCTAACCCTTACCCTTACCCTAACCCTAACCTTAACCCTAACCCAAACCCTAACCCTAACCCTAACACTTACCCTAACCCTAACCCTAACCCTAATCCTTACCCTAACCCTAACCCTAACCGTAACCCTTACCCTAACCCTTACCCTTTCTCTAACCCTACCCTAACCCTAAACCTAACCCTAACCCTCATCCTAACCCTTACCCCTACCCTAACCCTAAGCCTTACCCTAACCATAACCCTAAGCCTAACCCTAATCCTTACCCTTACCCTAAACCTAACCCTAACCCTAACCCTAACCCTAACCCTTACCCTTACCCTAACCCTAACCCTAACCTTAAGCCTAACCCTAATCCTTACCCTTACCCTAACCCTAAACCTAACCCTAACACTAACCCTAACCCCTAACCCTATCCCTAACCCTTACCCTTACCCTAACCCTAACCCTACCTTAATGCTAACCCTAAAACTAACCCTAACACTGAAACTTACCTTAACCCTAACCCTAAACCTAACCCTAACACTAACCCTAACCCCTAACCCTAACTTTAACCCTTACCCTTACCCTAACCCTAACCCTACCTTAATGCTAACCCTAAACCTAAACCTAACCCTTACCCTAACCCTAACCCTAACCCTAATCCTTACCCTAACCCTAACCCTAAAACTAACCCTTACCCTTATCCTAACCCTAACCTTAATGCTAACCCTAACCCTAACCCTAACCCTAATCCTTACACTTACTCTAACCCTAACCCAAACCCTTACCCTTTCCTGAACCCTAACCCTTACCCTAACCATAACCTTAACCCTAACCCTAACCCTTACCCTTACCCTAATCCTAACCCTAACCCTAACCCTACCCCAAACACTTACCCTACCCTAACAATAACCCTAACCCTAACCCTTACCCTAACCCTAAACATAACCCTAATGCTAATCCTATCCCTTACCCTTACCGGAACCCTAACCCTAACCCTAACCCTCACCCTAACCCTAATCCTTACCCTAACCCTAACCCTAAACCTAACCCTAACCCTAACCCTCACCCTTACCCTTACCATAACCCTAACCCTAATCCTAAGCCTAACCATAACCCCTAACCCTAACCCTAAACCAAACCCTAACCTTTACCCTTATCCTAACCGTTACCCTTAACCTAACCCTAACCCTAAACCTAAACTTAACCCTAACCCTAACCCCAAACCCTAACCCTAACCCTAACCCTAACCCTTACCCTTATCCTAAACCTAACACTAACCCTAAACTAACCCTAAACCTAACCCTAACCCTAACACTCACACTTACCCTAACCCTAACCCTAACCCTTACCCTAACCCTAACCCTAACCCTAACCCTAAACCTAACTCTAACCCCTAAATCTAACACTAACCCTAACCCTAAACCTAACCCTTACCCTTCTCCTAACCCTAACCCTAACCTTAATTCTAACCCTAACCCTAACCATAACCCTAATCCTTACACTAACTCTAACCCTAACCCAAACACTACCCTTTCCCTAACCCTAATCGTTACCCTAACCCTAACCTTAACCATAACTCTAAACTTAACCCTTACCCTAACCATAACCCGAACACTAACCCTATCTCTTACCCTTACCCTAACCCTAACCCTAACCCTTACCCTCATCCTAACCCTTACCCCTACTCTAACCCTAAGCCTAACCCTAACCATAACCCTAAGCCTAACCCTAATCCTTACCCTTACCCTAAACCTAATCCTAACCCTAACCCCTAAACCTAAACCTAACCCTAACCCTTACCCTTACCCTTACCCTAACCCTAACCCTAACCTTAAGCCTAATGCTAAAACTAACCCTAACACTGAACCTTACCTTAACCCTAACCCTAACCCTAACCCTTACCCTAACCCTAACCCTAACCCTAATCCTTACCCTAACCCTAACCCTACCTTAATGCTAACTCTAACCCTAACCCTAACACTTACCCTAACCCTCACCTTAAACCTAACCTTAAGCCTAACCCTAAAACTAACCCTAACACTGAACCTTACCTTAACCCTAACCCTAACCCTAACCCTAACCCTTACCCTAACCCTAACCCTAACCCTAACCCTTACCCTAACCCTAACCCTACCTTAATGCTAACTCTAACCCTAACCCTAACCCTTACCCTAACCCTCACCTTAAACCTAACCTTAAGCCTAACCCTAAAACTAACCCTAACACTGAACCTTACCTTAACCCTAACCCTAACCCTAACCCTTACCATAACCCTAACCCTACCTTAATGCTAACTCTAACCCTAACCCTAACCCTTACCCTAACCCAAACCCTAACCCTAATCCTTACCCTAACCCTAACACTAAAACTAACCCTTACCCTTATCCTAACCCTAGCCTTAATCCTAACCCTAACCCTAACCCTCATCCTTACACTTACTCTAACCCTAACCCAAACACTTACCCTTTCCTGAACCCTAACCCTTACCCTAACCCTAACCTTAAACCTAACCCTAACCTTAACCCTTAACCTAACCCTAACCCTAACCCTAATACTTACCCTAAACCTAACCCTAACCCTAACCGTAACCTGACCCTTATGCTAACCCTAATTCTAATCTTAATGCTAACCCTAACCCTTACCCTAACAATTACCCTTTCCCTAACCCTAACCCTTACCCTAACCCTAAACTTAACCCTAACCCAAACCCTAACCCTAACCCTAACCCTTACCCTAACCCTAACCCTAACCCTAACCCTAATCCTTACCCTAACCCTAACCCTCACCCTAACCCTTACCCTAACCCTTACCCTTTCCCTAACCCTAACCCTAACCCTAAACCTAACCCAAACCTAACCCTTATCCTAACCCTAACCCTAACCCTAACCTTAATGCCAACCCTAACCCTAACCCTAACCCTTACCCTTATCCTAACCCTAACCCTAACCCTAACACTTACCCTAACCCTCACCCTAACACAAACCTAACCCTAAAACAAACCCTATCCCTTACTCTTACTCTAATTCTAACCCTAACCCTACCCTTACCGTAAACCTAACCCTATACCCTAACCCTAACCCTAACCCTAACCCTAACCCTAACCCTAACCCTTAACCTAACCCTAACCCTAACCCTAATCCTTACCCTAAACCTAACCCTAACCCTAACCGTAACCTTACCGTTATGCTAACCCTAATTCTAAACTTAATGCTAACCCTAAACCTAAACTTGATCCTTACAATACCCCTAACCCTAACCCTAACCCTTTCCCTAACCCTTACCCTTACCCTAACCCTAACCTTAACCCTAACCCAAACCCTAACCCCAACCCTAACACTTACCCTAACCCTAACCCTAACCCTAATCCTTACCCTAACCCTAACCCTAACCGTAACCCTTACCCTAACCCTTACCCTTTCCCTAACCCTACCCTAACCCTAAACCTAACCCTAACCCTCATACTAACCCTTACCCCTACCCTAACCCTAAGACTTACCCTAACCATAACCCTAAGCCTAACCCTAATCCTTACCCTTACCCTAACCCTAACCCTAACCCTAACCCTAACCCCTAACCCTAACCCTAACCCTTACCCTTACCCTAACCCTAACCCTAACCTTAAGCCTAACCCTAATCCTTACCCGTACCATAACCCTAAACCTAACCCTAACACTAACCCTAACCCCTAACCCTATCCCTAACCTTAACCCTAACCCTAACCCTAACCCTTACCCTAACCCTAACCCTACCTTAATGCTAACTCTAACCCTAACCCTAACCCTTACCCTAACCCTAACCCTAACCCTAATCCTTACCCTAACCCTAACACTAAAACTAACCCTTACCCTTATCCTAACCCTAGCCTTAATCCTAACCCTAACCCTAACCCTAACCCTCATCCTTATACTTACTCTAACCCTAACCCAAACCCTTACCCTTTCCTGAACCCTAACCCTTACCCTAACCCTAACCTTAAACCTAACCCTAACCTTAACCCTTAACCTAACCCTAACCCTAACCCTAATACTTACCCTAAACCTAACCCTAACCCTAACCGTAACCTGACCCTTATGCTAACCCTAATTCTAATCTTAATGCTAACCCTAACCCTTACCCTAACACTTACCCTTTCCCTAACCCTAACCCTTACCCTAACCCTAAACTTAACCATAACCCAAACCCTAACCCTAACCCTAACCCTTACCCTAACCCTAACCCTAACCCTAATCCTTACCCTAACCCTAACCCTCACCCTAACCCTTACCCTAAACCTTACCCTTTCCCTAACCCAAACCCTAACCCTAAACCTAACCCAAACCTAACCCTTATCCTAACCCTAACCCTAACCCTAACCTTAATGCCAACCCTAACCCTAACCCTAACCCTTACCCTTATCCTAACCCTAACCCTAACCCTAACACTTACCCTAACCCTCAACCTAACACAAACCTAACCCTAAAACAAACCCTATCCCTTACTCTTACCCTAATTCTAATCCTAACCCTACCCTTACCATAAACCTAACCCTATACCCTAAACCTAACCCTAACCCTAACCCTAACCCTTAACCTAACCCTAACCCTAACCCTAATCCTTACCCTAAACCTAACCCTAACCCTAACCGTAACCTTACCGTTATGCTAACCCTAATTCTAAACTTAATGCTAACCCTAAACCTAAACTTGATCCTTACAATACCCCTAACCCTAACCCTAACCCTTTCCCTAACCCTTACCCTTACCCTAACCCTAACCTTAACCCTAACCCAAACCCTAACCCCAACCCTAACACTTACCCTAACCCTAACCCTAACCCTAATCCTTACCCTAACCCTAACCCTAACCGTAACCCTTACCCTAACCCTTACCCTTTCCCTAACCCTACCCTAACCCTAAACCTAACCCTAACCCTCATCCTAACCCTTAACCCTACCCTAACCCTAAGCCTTACCCTAACCATAACCCTAAGCCTAACCCTAATCCTTACCCTTACCCTAACCCTAACCCTAACGCCTAACCCTAACCCTAACCCTAAACCTAACCCTTACCCTTACCCTAACCCTAACCCTAACCTTAAGCCTAACCCTAATCCTTACCCTTACCCTAACACTAAACCTAACCCTAACACTAACCCTAACCCCTAACCCTATCCCTAACCCTTACCCTTACCCTAACCCTAACCCTACCTTAATGCTAACCCTAAAACTAACCCTAACACTGAAACTTAGCTTAACCCTAACCCTAAACCTAACCCTAACACTAACCCTAACCCCTAACCCTAACCCTAAACCTTACCCTTACCCTATCCCTAACCCTACCTTAATGCTAACCCTAAACCTAAACCTAACCCTTACCCTAACCCTAACCCTAATCCTTACCCTAACCCTAACCCTAAAAAAAACCCTTACCCTTATCCTAACCCTAACCTTAATGCTAACCCTAACCCTAACCCTAACCCTAATCCTTACACTTACTCTAACCCTAACCCAAACCCTTACACTTTCCTGAACCCTAACCCTTACCCTAACCATAACCTTAACCCTAACCCTAACCCTAACCCTTACCCTTACCCTAACCCTAACCCTAACCCTAACCCTACCCCAAACACTTACCCTACCCTAACAATAACCCTAACCCTAACCCTTACCCTAACCCTAAACATAACCCTAATGCTAATCCTATATCTTACCCTTACCGGAACCCTAACCCTAACCCTAACCCTCACCCTAACCCTAATCGTTACCCTTATCCTAACCCTAACCCTAATCTTTACCCTAACCCTAACCCTAAACCTAACCCTAACCCTAACCCTCACCCTTACCCTTACCATAACCCTAACCCTAATCCTAAGCCTAACCATAACCCCTAACCCTAACCCTAAACCAAACCCTAACCTTTACCCTTATCCTAACCGTTACCCTTAACCTAACCCTAACCCTAAACCTAAACTTAACCCTAACCCTAACCCCAAACCCTAACCCTAACCCTAACCCTAACCCTTACCCTTATCCTAAACCTAACACTAACCCTAAACTAACCCTAAACCTAACCCTAACCCTAACACTCACACTTACCCTAACCCTAACCCTAACCCTTACCCTAACCCTAACCCTAACCCTAACCCTAAACCTAACTCTAACCCCTAAATCTAACACTAACCCTAACCCTAACCCTAACCCTTACCCTTATCCTAAACCTAACCCTAACACTAACCCTAACACTAAACCTAAGCCTAACCCTAAACCTAACCCTAACACTTACCCTTACCCTAAACCTAACCCTAACCCTAACCCTTACCCTTATCCTAAACCTAACCCTAACCCTAAACCTAATCCTAAACCTAACCCTAACCCTAACACTCACACTTATCCTAACCCTAACCCTAACCCTTACCCTAACCCTAACCCTAACCCTAACCCTAACCCTAAACCTAACCATAACCCCTAACTCTAACCCTAACCTTAACCCTAACACTAACCCTTACCCTAATCTTAAACCTAACCCTAACACTAACCCTAACACTAAACCTAAGCCTAACCCTAAACCTAACCCTAACACTTACCCTTACCCTAACTCTAACCCTTACCATAACCCTGACCCTACCCCTAACCCTTAAACCTAACCTTAACCCTAACCCTTACCCTTATCCTAACACTAACCCTAACTCTAACCCTAGCACTTATGCTTACCCTAAACCTAACCCTAACACTTACCCTAACCCTAACCCTATCCCTTAACCTTACCCTAACCCTAAACCTAACCCTAACACTGAACATAACCCTTACCCCTACCCTAACCCTAAGCCTAACCCTAACCATAACCCTAAGCCTAAACCTAAACCTTACCTTTACCCTAACACTAACCCTAACCCCTAAACCTAACCCTAACCCTAACCCTTACCCTTACCCTTACCCTAACCCTAACCCTAAACTTAAGCCTAACCCTAAAACTAACCTGAACCTTACCTTAACCCTAACCCTAAACCTAACCCTAACACTAAACCTAAACCTTAACCCTAACACTATCCCTTACCCTTACCCTAACCCTAACCCTACCTTAATGCTAACCCTAACCCTAACCCTAACCCTTACCCTAACCCTAACCCTAACCCTAAATCTAAACTTAACCCTAACCCTAACCCTAAACCTAACCCTAACCTTAATCCTAACCCTAACCCTAACCCTAACCCTCACCCTTACCTTTACATTAACCCTAACCCTAATCCTTACCCTAACCCTAACCCTAACCCTAACCCTTAACCTAAACCTTACCCTTTCCCTAACCCTAACCCTAACCCTAAACCTAACCCAAACCTAACCCTTATCCTAAGCCTAACCCTAACCCTAACCCTTACACTTATCCTAACCCTAACCCTAACGCTAACCCTAACACTTACCCTAACCTCAACCTAACACAACCATAACACTAAAACTAACCCTATCCCTTACTCTTACCCTAACCCTAACCCTAACCCTAAACCCTAACCCTATACCCTAACCCTAACCTAACCCTAACTCTTTCCCTAACCCTAATCCTGACACTAAGCCCTAACCCTAAACCTAATCCTAACCCTAACCCTAACCCTAACACTTACCCTTACCCTACCCCTAACCCTAACCCTTACCCTTACCCTAACCCTAACCCTAACACTAACCCTAACACTTACCCTTACCCTAACCCTAACCCTTACCCGTACCCTAAACCTTACCCTAACCCTAACCCTAAACCTAACCCTAACCCTAACCCCTTACCCTATCCCTAACCCTAACGCTAACCCTAACCCTAACCCTAACCCTTACACTTATCCTAACCCTAACCCTAACCCTAACCCTAACCCTAACCCTCACCCTAACCCTAAACCTAACCCTAACCCTAACGCTAATCCTAACCATAACCCTTAACCATAACCATAACCCTAACCCAAACCCTAACCGTTACCCTTATCCTAACTCTTACCCATACCCTAACCCTAATGCTAAATCTAAACCTAACCTAACACTTACCCTAACCCTAAACCTAACCCTAACCCTAACCCTAACCCTTACCCTTATCCTAAACCTAACCCTCACCCTAACCCTTACCCTACCCTTAACCCTAACCCCTAAACCTAACCCTAACTCTAATCCTAACCCTTACCCTTACCCTAACCCTAACCCTAACCCAATCCCTACCCCAAACACTTACCCTACCCTAACAATAACCCTAACCCTAACCCTTACCCTAACCCTAAACATAACCCTAAGGCTAATCCTATCCCTTACCCTTACCGGAACCCTAACCCTAACCCTAACCCTCACCCTAACCCTAATCCTTACCCTAACGCTAACCCTAACCCTAACCCTAACCCTAACACTTACCCTAACCCTAACCCTAACCTTAACCCTTACCCTTACCCTACCCATAATCCTAACCCTAACCATAACCCCTAACCCTAACCCTAAACCTTACCCTTACCCTTACCCTAAACCTAACTCTAAATTAAGCCTAACCCTAAACCTAACCCTAACCCTTACACTTTCCCTAAACGTAACCCTAAATCTAACCCTCACCCTAACTCTAACCCTAACCCCTAACCCTAACCCTAACCCTAACCCTAACACTTACCCTAACACTAACCCTAACCCTAACCTTAATGCTAACCCTAACCCTAAACCTAACCCTTACCCTAACCCTTACCCTAACACTAATCCTTACCCTAACCCTAACCCTAACCCTAACCTTTACCCTTAACCTAAGCCTAACCCTACCCTTAATGCTAAACCTAACCTAACCCTAACCCTAACCCTAATCGGTACCAAACCCTAACCCTAACCCTAACCCTTACACTAAACGTAAACTTAACTGTAACCCAAACCTTAACCCTAACCCTAACCCTTACCCTAACACTAACCTAACCTTAAACCTAACCCTATCCCTAACCCAAACCCTCACCCTTAACCTTACCCTAACCCTAACCCCAACCTTAACCCTTTCCCTTACCCTAACCCTAACTCTAAACCTAACACTAATCCTAACCCTAACCCTTACCCTTACCCTAACCCAAACCCTAACGCTAACCCTAACTCTAACCCTAACCCCTAACCCTAAACCTAACCCTAACACTTACCCTTACCCGAACCCTAACCGTAACCCTAACACTTACCCTTACCCTACCCCTAACCCTAACCCTAAAAATTACCCTAACCCTAACCCTAACCCTAACCCCTAAACCTAACCCTAACCCTAAGCCTTACCCTTACCCTAACACTAACCCTAAACCTAACACTAACAATAACCCTAATCCTTACCCTTACCGTAAACCTACGATTAACCCTAAACTTAACCCTTATCCCTAACCCTAACCCTTACCCTAACCCTAACCCTAACCCTACCCCTCACCCTTACCCTTACCATAACCCTAACCCTAACCATAACCATAACCCCTAACCCTAACCCTAAACCAAACACTAACCGTTACCCTTATCCTAATCCTTACCCTTACCCTAACCCTAACCCCTAACCCTAACCCTAACGCTAACCATAACCATTACCCTTATCCTAAACCTAACCCTAACCCTAAACCTAACCCTAAACCTAACCCTAACCCTAACACTTACGCTTACCCTAACCCTAACCCTAACCCTTACCCTAACACTAACCCTAACCCTAACCCTAACCCTATCTCTTACCCTTACCCTAACCCTAACCTTAAACCTAACCCTAACCCTCAACCTAACCCTAACCCTAACCTAACCCTAACCATAAATCTTACCCTTATCCTAACCTTAACCCTAACCCTAACACTTACCCTTACCCTTACCTTAACCCTTACCCTAACGCTAAACCTTACCTTAACCCTAAGAATAACCTTAACCCTAACCCTAACACAAACCCTAACAATTACCCTTACCCTGACCCTAACCCTAACCCTAACCCTAACCATCACCCTTACCCTTACTCTAACCCTAACTCTAAACCTAACCCTTACCCTAACCCCTAACCCTAACGCCTAACCCTAACCCTAACACTAACTCTAACCGTTACCCTTACCTAACCCATACCCTTAACCTAAACCTATCCCTAAACCTAACCCTAATCCTAACCCCTAAACCTAACCCTAACCATAACCCTTAATCTTATCTTAACCCTAACCCTAAAATTAACACTTTCCCTAACCCTAACCCTAACCCTAAACCTAACCCTAAACCTAACCCTAAACCTCACCCTTTCCCTTACCCTTATCCAAACCCTAACCCTACCCCTAACACTTACTCTTACCCTAACCCTAACCCTAACCCTAAACCCTAACCCTAACCCTAACCCTAACCCTTACCCTTACCCTAACACTAACCCTAAGCCTATCACTAACCCTAACCCTAACCCTTACACTTACTCTAACCCTAAGATTTACCCTAACCTTAACCCTTACCCTAACCCTGACCTTTACCCTAACCTTAACCCTAACCCTAACCCTAACCCTCACCCTTACCCTTACCATAACCCTAACCCTAATCCTAAGCCTAACCATAACCCCTAACCCTAACCCTAAACCAAACCCTAACCGTTACCCTTATCCTAACCGTTACCCTTAACTTAACCCTAACCCTAAACCTAAACTTAACCCTAACCCTAACCCCAAACACTAACCCTAACCCTAACCCTAACCCTTACCCTTATCCTAAACCTAACACTAACCCTAAACTAACCCTAAACCTAACCCTAAACCTAACACTCACACTTACCCTAACCCTAAACCTAACCCTTACCCTAACCCTAACCCTAACCCTAAACCTAACTCTAACCCCTAAACTAACCCTAAACCTAACCCTAACCCTAACACTCACACTTACCCTAACCCTAACCCTAACCATTACCCTTATCCTAAACCTAACCCTAACACTAACCCTAACACTAAACCTAAGCCTAACCCTAAACCTAACCCTAACACTTACTCTTACCCTAAACCTAACCCTAACCCTAACCCTTACCCTTATCCTAAACCTAACCCTAAACCTAACCCTAACCCTAAATCTAACTCTAACCCCTAAATCTAACACTAACCCTAACCCTAATCCTAACCCTTACCCTTATCCTAAACCTAACCCTAACACTAACCCTAACACTAAACCTAAGCCTAACTCTAAACCTAACCCTAACACTTACCTTTACCCTAAACCTAACCATAACCCTAACCCTTACCCTTATCCTAAACCTAACCCTAACCCTAAACCTAACCCTAAACCTAACCCTAACCCTAACACTCACACTTGCCCTAATCCTAACCCTAACCCTTACCCTAACCCTAACCCTAACCCTAACACTAACCCTAAACCTAACCCTAACCCCTAACTCTAACCATAACCCTAACCCTAACACTAACCCTTACCCTAATCCTAAACCTAACCCTAACACTAACCCTAACACTAAACCTAAGCCTAACCCTAAACCTAACCCTAACACTTACCCTTACCCTAACTCTAACCCTTACCCTAACCCTAACCCTACCCCTAACCCTTAAACCTAACCTTAACCCTAACCCTTACCCTTATCCTAAAACTAACCCTAACTCTAACCCTAGCACTTATGCTTACCCTAAACCTAACCCTAACACTTACCCTAACCCTAACCCTATCCCTTAACCTTACCCTAACCCTAAACCTAACCCTCACACTGAACCTAACCCTTACCCCTACCCTAAACCTAAGCATAACCCTAAGCATAACCCTAAGCCTAACCCTAATCCTTACCCTTACCCTAACACTAACCCTAACCCCTAAACCTAACCCTAACCCTAACCCTTACCCTTACCCTTACCCTAACCCTAACCCTAACCTTAAGCCTAACCCTAAAACTAACCTGAACCTTACCTTAACCCTAACCCTAACCCTAACCCTAACACTAAACCTAAACCTTAACCCTAACCCTATCCCATACCGATACCCTAACCCTAACCCTACCTTAATGCTAACCCTAACCCTAACCCTAAAACTAACCCTAACCCTAACCCTAAATCTAAACTTAACCCTAAAACTAACCCTAACCTAACCCTAAACTTACTCCTAACCCAAACCCTAACCCTAACCCTCACCCTTACCTTTACCCTAACCCTAACCCTAATCCTTACCCTAACCCTAACACTAACCCTAACCCTTACCCTAAATCTTACCCTTTCCCTAACCCTAACCCTAACCCTAAACCTAACCCAAACCTAACCCTTATCCTAACCCTAACTCTAACCCTAACCCTAACCCTTACCCTTATCCTAACCCTAACCCTAACGCTAACCCTAACACTTACCCTAACCCTCAACCTAACACAACCATAACACTAAAACTAACCCTATCCCTTACTCTTACCCTAACCCTAACCCTAACCCTAACCCTAAACCCTAACCCTATACCCTAAACTTAACCCTAACCCTAACTCTTTCCCTAACCCTAACCCTGACGCTAAGCCCTAACCCTAAACCTAATCCTAACCCTAACCCTAAACCTAACACTTACTCTTACCCTACCCCTACCCCTAACCCTTACCCTTACCCTAACCCTAACCCTAACACTAACCCTAACACTTACACTTACCCTAACCCTAACCCTTACCCTTACCCTAAACCTTACCCTAACCCTAACCATAAACCTAACCCTAACCCTAACCCCTTACCCTATCCCTAACCCTAACGCTAACCCTAATCCTAACCCTAACCCTTACTCTTATCCTAACCCTAACCCTAACCCTAACACTTACCCTAACCCTCACCCTAACACTAAACCTAACCCTAACCCTAACCCTAACACTTATCATTACCCTAACCCTAACCCTAACCCTTACCCTAACCCTAACCCTGAACCCAAACCCTAACCCTTACTCTAACCCTAACCCCTAACCCTAATCCTAACCCTAACCCTAACCCTTACCCTTATCATAAACCTAACCCTAAACCTAACACTTACCCTTACCCTAACCCTAACCCTTACCCTAAACCTAACCCTAACCCTAACCCCTAACCCTAACCCTAACCCTAAACTTAACCCTTACCTTCACCCTAACCCTAACTCTAAACCTAACACTAACCCCAACCCTAACCCTTACCCTTACCATAACCCTAACCCTAAACTTAACACTTACCCTAGCCCTAAACCTTACCCTAACCCTAACCCTAACCCTAACCCTAACCCTCATCCTTACCCTTACCCTAACTCTAACCCAAAACCTAACCCTAACCCTAACCCTAACCCTGACCCACACCCTTACACTTATCCTAAACTTAACCCTAACCCTAACCCTAACCCTAAACCTAACCATAACCCTTACCCTTACCCTAACCCTAAACCTAAGCCTAACAATAACACTTACCCTTACCAAAACCCTAAACCTAACCCTTACCCTTATCCTAACCCTAATCCTAACCTTAATACTAACCAGAACCCTAACCCTAACCCTAATCCTTACACTTACTCTAACCCTAACCCAAACCCTTACACTTTCCTGAACCCTAACCCTTACCCTAACCCTAACTTTAACCCTAACCCTAGCCCTAACCCTAACCCTTAACCTAACCCTAACCCTAACCCTAATCCTTACCCTAAACCTAACCCTAACGCTAACCGTAACCTTACTCTTACGCTAACCCTAATCCTAACCTTAATGCTAACCCTAACCCTAACCCTAATCCTTACAATACCCCTAACCCTAACCCTAACCCTTACCCTAACACTTACCCTTTCCCTAAACCTAACCCTAACCTTAATCCTAACCCTAACCCTCACCCTTACCTTTACCCTAATCCTAACCCTAATCCTTACCCTAACTCTAACCCTAGCCCTTACCCTAACCCTTACCCTTTCCCTAACCTAACCCTAACCCTAAACCTAACCCAAACCTAACCCTTATCCTAACCCTAACCCTAACCCTAACCTTAACGCTAACCCTAACCCTTACCCTTATCCTAACCCTAACCCTAACGCTAACCCTAACACTTACCCTAACCCTCAACCTCACACAAATATAACACTAAAACTAACCCTATCCCTTACTCTTACCCTAACCCTAACCCTAACCCTCACCCTACCCCTAACCCTGACGCTAAGCCCTAACCCTAAACCTAATCCTAACCCTAACCCTAACCCTAACACTTACCCTTACCCTACCCCTAACCCTAACCCTAAACCTTACCCTTACCCTAACCCTAACCCTAACCCTAACCCTAACACTTACCCTTACCCTAACCCTAACACTTACCCTAACCCTAACCCTTACCCTTACTCTAAACCTTACCCTAAACCTAACCCTTACCCTTACCCTAACCCTAACCCTAACCCTAACCCTAACACTTACCCTTACCCTAACCCTAACCCTAACCATAACCCTAACCCTACCCCTAACCCTAACCCTAACCCTTACCCTAACCCTAACCCTAACCCTAACCCTAACCCTAACACTTACCCTTACCCTAACCCTAACCCTTACCCTAACCCTAACCCTAACCCTAAACCTCACCCTTACCCTTACCCTAACCCTAACCCTAATCCTAACCCTAACCATAACCCCTAACCCTAACCCTAACCCAAACCCTAACCGTTACCCTTACCCTAACCCTTAACCTTACAGTAACCCTAATCCTAAACCTAAACCTAACCCTAACTCCTAAGCCTAACCCTTACCCTAACCCTAACCCTAACTCTTACCCTTATCCTACACCTAACCCTAACCCTAACCCTAACCCTAAACCTAACCCTAACCCTAATCCTAACCCTAATCCTAACACTTACCCTTACACTATCCCTAACCCTAACCCTAACACTTACCCTTAACCTAACCCGAACTCTAACCCTAACCCTTACCCTAACCCTAACCCTAACCCTAATCCCTACACCTAACCCTAACCCTAACCCTAACACTTACCCTTACCCTAACCCTAAACCTAACCCTAACCCTAAACATAACCCTACCCCTTACCCTTATCCTAAGCCTAACCCTAACCCTAACCCCAACCCTAAACCTAACCCTAAACCTAACCCTAACCCTAATCCTAACACTTACCCTTACACTAACCCTAACCCTAAACCTAACCCTAACCCTTACCCTTACCCTAACCCTGACCCTAACCCTAACCCTCACCCTAACCCTAACCCTAACCCTAACCCTATCTCTTACACTTACCCTAACCCTAACCCTACACCTAACCCTAACCCTCAACCTAACCATTACCCCTATCCTAACCCTAAGCCTAACCCTAAACCTAACCCTAATTCTTACCCTAACCCTAACCCTAACCCTACTCCTTACGCTAACCCTAACCCTAACCCTAACCCTAACCCTTACCTTAACCCTAACCCTTACCCTAACCCTAACCCTAACCTTAACCCTTACTCTTACCCTAACCATAACCCTAACCCTAACCCTTAACCTTACCCTAAAACTAACCCTTACCCCTACCCTAACCCTAAGCATAACTCTAACCATAACCCTAACCCTAACCCTAATCCTTACGCTTACCCTAACTCTAACACTAACCCTAACCCCTAAGCCTAATCCTAACCCTAACCGTAACCCTTACCCTTACACTTACCCTAACACTAACAATAACCTGAAGCCTAACCCTAATCCTAACCCTAACCTTAACCTTACCCTAACCCTAACCTTAAACATAACCCTAACCCTAAACCTAACCCCTAACCCTAACCCTAAACCTTACCCTTACCCTATCCCTAAGCCTAATCTTAATGCTAACCCTAACCCTAACCCTAACCCTTACCCTCACAATAACCCTAATACTAATCCTTACCCTAACCCTAAGCTTAATGCTAACCCTAAACCTAACCCTTACCCTTACCCTAACCCTAACAGTAAACTTAATTCTAACCCTAACCCTAACGCTAACACTAACCCTAATCCTTACCCTAAACCTAATCCTAACCCAAATCCTTACCCTTTCCCTAACGCTAACCCTTACCCTAACCCTGACCTTAACCCTAACCCAAAACGTAACCCTAAACCTAACCCTTACCCTAACCCTAACCCTAATCTTAAACCTAACCCTAACCCGAACCCTAACCCTAACCCTCACCCTTACCCTTACCCTTACCCTAACCTTAATCATTACCCTAACCCTAACCCTAACCCTACCTTAAACCTTAACCTTTCCATATCCCTAACCTTAACCCTAAACCTAACCATAACCGTAACCCTTACACTAACCCTAACCCTAACCCTAACCCTAACCTTAACGCTAAACCTAACCCTAACCCTAACCCTTACCATTATCCTAACCCTAACCCTAACCCTACCCCTAACACTTACCCTAACCCTCACCCTAACCCTTAACCTAACCCTAACCCTTACCCTTACCCTAACCCTAACCCTAACCCTTACCCTTACCCTAACCCTAACCCTAACCCTAACACTTACCATTACCCTAAACCTAAATCTAACCCTAACCCTTACCCTAACCCTAAACCTAACAATAACTCCTAAACCTAACACTAAACCTAACCCTCACCCTTACCCTAACCCTAACCCTAACCCTAACACTTACCCTTACCCTAACCCTAACCCTAACCCTAACACTTACCCTAACCCTAACTCTAACCCTAACGCTAACCCTAACCCTAACCCTAACCTTAAACCTAACCCTTACCCTTACTCTAAACCTAACCCTAACCCTAACCCTTACCCTAACCCTAACCCTAACCCTAAACCTAAACCTCACCCTTACCCTTACCCTAACCCTAACCCTAATAATTACACTATCAATAACCCCTAACCCTAACATTAACCCAAACACTAACCGTTACCCTTATCCTAACCCTTACCCTTACCCTAACCCTAACCCTAAACCTAAACCTAAAAATAATCCTAAACCCTAACCCTAACCCTAACCCTAACCCTTACCCTTATCCTAAACCTAACCCTAAACCTAACCCTAATCCTAACCATAACCCTCACCATAACAGTAAGCCTAATCCTAACCCTAACCCTTACCCTTTCCCTAACCCTAACCCTAACCCTTACCCTAACCCTAACACTTACCCTTACCCTAACCCTAAGCCTAACCCTAACCCTAACCCTAATCCTAACCCTAACCCTAAACTTAACCCCCACACTACCCCTAAACCTAACCCTAAACCTAACCCTTACCCTTACCCTTATCCTAAACTTAACCCTTACCCTTACCGTAACCCTAACCCTAACCCTAACCCTTACCCTTACCGTAACCCTAACCCTCACCCTAACCTCTAACCGTAACCCTAACACTAAACCTAACCCTTAACCTTTCCCTTACCTAACTCTAACTCTAACCCTAACCCTAACCCTAACCCTTCCCTTAACCCTAACCCTAACCCTAACACTAAACCTAAACCTAACCCTAACCCTAAGCTTAACCCTTACCCTTACCTTAACCCTAACCCTTTCCCTAACCCTAACCCTAATAATTCCCCTTACCCTACCTAACCTTAAACCTAACCCTAACGCTACCCCCAACATTAACCCCTAACCCTATACCTAACCCTAACCCTAAAACTTACCCTTATCCTAACCCTAACCCTAACCCTAACCCTAACACTTACCCTTACCCGTACCCTAACCCTAACAATAACCTTAACCCTAACCCTAACCCTGACCCTAACCCTAACCCTAACCCTAACCCTATCTCTTACACTTACCCTAACCCTAACCCTACACCTAACCCTAACCCTCAACCTAACCATTACCCCTACCCTAACCCTAAGCCTAACCCTAAACCTAACCCTAATTCTTACCCTAACCCTAACCCTAACCCTACTCCTTACGCTAACCCTAACCCTAACCCTAACCCTTACCCTAACCCTAACCCTTACCCTAACCCTAACCCTAACCTTAACCCTTACTCTTACCCTAACCATAACCCTAACCCTAACCCTTAACCTTACCCTAAAACTAACCCTTACCCCTACCCTAACCCTAAGCATAACTCTAACCATAACCCTAACCCTAACCCTAATCCTTACGCTTACCCTAACTCTAACACTAACCCTAACCCCTAAGCCTAATCCTAACCCTAACCGTAACCCTTACCATTACACTTACCCTAACACTAACAATAACCTGAAGCCTAACCCTAATCCTAACCCTAACCTTAACCTTACCCTAACCCTAACCTTAAACATAACCCTAACCCTAAACCTAACCCCTAACCCTAACCCTAAACCTTAACCTTACCCTATCCCTAAGCCTAATCTTAATGCTAACCCTAACCCTACCCTAACCCTTACCCTCACCCTAACCCTAATATTAATCCTTACCCTAACCCTAACCTTAATGCTAACCCTAACCCTAACCCTTACCCTTACCCTAACCCTAACAGTAAACTTAATTCTAACCCTAACCCTAACCCTAACACTAACCCTAATCCTTACCCTAAACCTAATCCTAACCCAAATCCTTACCCTTTCCCTAACACTAACCCTTACCCTAACCCTGACTTTAACCCTAACCCAAAACCTAACCCTAAACCTAACCCTTACCCTAACCCTAACCCTAATCTTAAACCTAACCCTAACCCGAACCCTAACCCTAACCCTCACCCTTACCCTTACCCTTACCCTAACCTTAATCATTACCCTAACCCTAACCCTAACCCTACCTTAAACCTTAACCTTTCCATATCCCTAACCTTAACCCTAAACCTAACCATAACCCTAACCCTTACACTAACCCTAACCCTAACCCTAACCCTAACCTTAACGCTAAACCTAACCCTAACCCTAACCCTTACCCTTATCCTAACCCTAACACTAACCCTACACCTAACACTTACCCTAACCCTCACCCTAACCCTTAACCTAACCCTAACCCTTACCCTTACCCTAACCCTAACCCTAACCCTTACCCTTACCCTAACCCTAACCCTAACCCTAACACTTACCATTACCCTAAACCTAAATCTAACCCTAACCCTTACCCTAACCCTAAACCTAACAATAACTCCTAAACCTAACACTAAACCTAACCCTTACCCTTACCCTAACCCTAACCCTAACCCTAACACTTACCCTTACCCTAACCCTAACTCTAACCCTAACGCTAACCCTAACCCTAACCCTAACCTTAAACCTAACCCTTACCCTTACTCTAAACCTAACCCTAACCCTAACCCTTACCCTAACCCTAACCCTAACCCTAAACCTAAACCTCACCCTTACCCTTACCCTAACCCTAACCCTAATAATTACACTATCAATAACCCCTAACCCTAACATTAACCCAAACACTAACAGTTACCCTTATCCTAACCCTTACCCTTACCCTAACCCTAACCCTAAACCTAAACCTAAAAATAATCCTAAACCCTAACCCTAACCCTAACCCTAACCCTTACCCTTATCCTAAACCTAACCCTAAACCTAACCCTAATCCTAACCATAACCCTCACCATAACAGTAAGCCTAATCCTAACCCTAACCCTTACCCTTTCCCTAACCCTAACCCTAACCCTTACCCTAACCCTAACACTTACCCTTACCCTAACCCTAAGCCTAACCCTAATCCTAACCCTAACCCTAAACTTAACCCCAACACTACCCCTAAACCTCACCCTAAACCTAACCCTTACCCTTACCCTTATCCTAAACTTAACCCTTACCCTTACCGTAACCCTAACCCTAACCCTAACCCTTACCCTTACCGTAACCCTAACCCTAACCCTAACCTCTAACCGTAACCCTAACACTAAACCTAACCCTTAACCTTTCCCTTACCTAACTCTAATTCTAACCCTAACCCTAACCCTAACCCTTCCCTTAACCCTAACCCTAACCCTAACACTAAACCTAAACCTAACCCTAACCCTAAGCCTAACCCTTACCCTTAACTTAACCCTAACCCTTTCCCTAGCCCTAACCCTAACACTATACATAACCCTAACCCTAACCCTAACCCTAACCCTAACCCTAATAATTCCCCTTACCCTACCTAACCTTAAACCTAACCCTAACGCTACCCCTAACATTAACCCCTAACCCTATACCTAACCCTAACCCTAAAACTTACCCTTATCCTAACCCTAACCCTAACCCTAACCCTAACACTTACCCTTACCCGTACCCTAACCCTAACAATAACCTCAACCCTAACCCTAACCCTAACCCTTCCCTTACCCTGACCCTACCCTAACCCTAACACTAACCCTAACCCTCACCCTTACCCTTACTCGAACCTTAACCCTAATCCCAACCCTAACCCTAACCCTAATCCTAACCCTTACCCTTACCCTAAACCTAACCCTAAAACTAACCCTAACCCTAACCCGTAATCCTAACCCTAACACTAACCCTTACTCTTACCTTAACTCTTACTCTTATCTTAACCCTAACCCTAACCCTAAACCTAACACTTTCCCTAACACTAACCCTAACCCTAAACCTAACCCTCACCCTAACCCTAAACCTCACCCTTATCCTTACCCTAACCCTAACTCTAACACTAACACTTACCCTTACCTAAACCTAACCCTCACCCTTACTGTTACCCTAACCCTAATCCTAACCCTAACCCTAAAACTAAACCTAACCCTCACCCTAACCCTAAAACTCACCCTTATCCTTACCCTAACCTAAACCTAACCCTAACACTTACCCTTACCCTAACACTAACCCTAACCCTATACCTTACACTAACCCTAACCCTAACCCTAACCACTAATCCTAACCCTAACCCTAATCCTAATCCTTACGCTAACCCTAACCCTAACCCTAACCCTTACCCTAACCCTAACCCTTACCCTAACCCTAACCCTAACCTTAACCCTTGCTCTTACCCTAACCATAACCCTAACCCTAACCCTTAACCTTACCCTAAACCTAACCCTAACCCTAACCTTAACCCTTACTCTTACCCTAACCCTAACCCTAACCCTAACCCTAACCCTAAACCTAACCCTAACCCTAATCCTAACCCTAATCCTAACACTTACCCTTACACTATCCCTAACCCTAACCCTAACACTTACCCTTAACCTAACCCGAACTCTAACCCTAACCCTTACCCTAACCCTAACCCTAACCCTAATCCCTACACCTAACCCTAACCCTAACCCTAACACTTACCCTTACCCTAACCCTAAACCTAACCCTAACCCTAACCATAACCCTACCCCTTACCCTTATCCTAAGCCTAACCCTAACCCTAACCCCAACCCTAAACCTAACCCTAAACCTAACCCTAACCCTAATCCTAACACTTACCATTACACTAACCCTAACCCTAAACCTAACCCTAACCCTTACCCTTACCCTAACCCTGACCCTAACCCTAACCCTCACCCTAACCCTAACCCTAACCCTAACCCTATCTCTTACACTTACCCTAACCCTAACCCTACACCTAACCCTAACCCTCAACCTAACCATTACCCCTACCCTAACCCTAAGCCTAACCCTAAACCTAACCCTAATTCTTACCCTAACCCTAACCCTAACCCTACTCCTTACGCTAACCCTAACCCTAACCCTAACCCTAACCCTTACCCTAACCCTAACCCTTACCCTAACCCTAACCCTAACCTTAACCCTTACTCTTACCCTAACCATAACCCTAACCCTAACCCTTAACCTTACCCTAAAACTAACCCTTACCCCTACCCTAACCCTAAGCATAACTCTAACCATAACCCTAACCCTAACCCTAATCCTTACGCTTACCCTAACTCTAACACTAACCCTAACCCCTAAGCCTAATCCTAACCCTAACCGTAACCCTTACCCTTACACTTACCCTAACACTAACAATAACCTGAAGCCTAACCCTAATCCTAACCCTAACCTTAACCTTACCCTAACCCTAACCTTAAACATAACCCTAACCCTAAACCTAACCCCTAACCCTAACCCTAAACCTTACCCTTACCCTATCCCTAAGCCTAATCTTAATGCTAACCCTAACCCTAACCCTAACCCTTACCCTCACAATAACCCTAATACTAATCCTTACCCTAACCCTAAGCTTAATGCTAACCCTAAACCTAACCCTTACCCTTAACCTAACCCTAACAGTAAACTTAATTCTAACCCTAACCCTAACGCTAACACTAACCCTAATCCTTACCCTAAACCTAATCCTAACCCAAATCCTTACCCTTTCCCTAACGCTAACCCTTACCCTAACCCTGACCTTAACCCTAACCCAAAACGTAACCCTAAACCTAACCCTTACCCTAACCCTAACCCTAATCTTAAACCTAACCCTAACCCGAACCCTAACCCTAACCCTCACCCTTACCCTTACCCTTACCCTAACCTTAATCATTACCCTAACCCTAACCCTAACCCTACCTTAAACCTTAACCTTTCCATATCCCTAACCTTAACCCTAAACCTAACCATAACCGTAACCCTTACACTAACCCTAACCCTAACCCTAACCCTAACCTTAACGCTAAACCTAACCCTAACCCTAACCCTTACCATTATCCTAACCCTAACCCTAACCCTACCCCTAACACTTACCCTAACCCTCACCCTAACCCTTAACCTAACCCTAACCCTTACCCTTACCCTAACCCTAACCCTAACCCTTACCCTTACCCTAACCCTAACCCTAACCCTAACACTTACCATTACCCTAAACCTAAATCTAACCCTAACCCTTACCCTAACCCTAAACCTAACAATAACTCCTAAACCTAACACTAAACCTAACCCTTACCCTTACCCTAACCCTAACCCTAACCCTAACACTTACCCTTACCCTAACCCTAACCCTAACCCTAACACTTACCCTTACCCTAACCCTAACTCTAACCCTAACGCTAACCCTAACCCTAACCCTAACCCTAACCTTAAACCTAACCCTTACCCTTACTCTAAACCTAACCCTAACCCTAACCCTTACCCTAACCCTAACCCTAACCCTAAACCTCACCCTTACCCTTACCCTAACCCTAACCCTAATAATTACACTATCAATAACCCCTAACCCTAACATTAACCCAAACACTAACCGTTACCCTTATCCTAACCCTTACCCTTACCCTAACCCTAACCCTAAACCTAAACCTAAAAATAATCCTAAACCCTAACCCTAACCCTAACCCTAACCCTTACCCTTATCCTAAACCTAACCCTAAACCTAACCCTAATCCTAACCATAACCCTCACCATAACAGTAAGCCTAATCCTAACCCTAACCCTTACCCTTTCCCTAACCCTAACCCTAACCCTTACCCTAACCCTAACACTTACCCTTACCCTAACCCTAAGCCTAACCCTAACCCTAACCCTAATCCTAACCCTAACCCTAAACTTAACCCCCACACTACCCCTAAACCTAACCCTAAACCTAACCCTTACCCTTACCCTTATCCTAAACTTAACCCTTACCCTTACCGTAACCCTAACCCTAACCCTAACCCTTACCCTTACCGTAACCCTAACCCTCACCCTAACCTCTAACCGTAACCCTAACACTAAACCTAACCCTTAACCTTTCCCTTACCTAACTCTAACTCTAACCCTAACCCTAACCCTAACCCTTCCCTTAACCCTAACCCTAACCCTAACACTAAACCTAAACCTAACCCTAACCCTAAGCCTAACCCTTACCCTTACCTTAACCCTAACCCTTTCCCTAACCCTAACCCTAATAATTCCCCTTACCCTACCTAACCTTAAACCTAACCCTAACGCTACCCCCAACATTAACCCCTAACCCTATACCTAACCCTAACCCTAAAACTTACACTTATCCTAACCCTAACCCTAACCCTAACCCTAACACTTACCCTTACCCGTACCCTAACCCTAACAATAACCTTAACCCTAACCCTAACCCTGACCCTAACCCTAACCCTAACCCTAACCCTATCTCTTACACTTACCCTAACCCTAACCCTACACCTAACCCTAACCCTCAACCTAACCATTGCCCCTACCCTAACCCTAAGCCTAACCCTAAACCTAACCCTAATTCTTACCCTAACCCTAACCCTAACCCTACTCCTTACGCTAACCCTAACCCTAACCCTAACCCTAACCCTTACCTTAACCCTAACCCTTACCCTAACCCTAACCCTAACCTTAACCCTTACTCTTACCCTAACCATAACCCTAACCCTAACCCTTAACCTTACCCTAAAACTAACCCTTACCCCTACCCTAACCCTAAGCATAACTCTAACCATAACCCTAACCCTAACCCTAATCCTTACGCTTACCCTAACTCTAACACTAACCCTAACCCCTAAGCCTAATCCTAACCCTAACCGTAACCCTTACCATTACACTTACCCTAACACTAACAATAACCTGAAGCCTAACCCTAATCCTAACCCTAACCTTAACCTTACCCTAACCCTAACCTTAAACATAACCCTAACCCTAAACCTAACCCCTAACCCTAACCCTAAACCTTAACCTTACCCTATCCCTAAGCCTAATCTTAATGCTAACCCTAACCCTACCCTAACCCTTACCCTCACCCTAACCCTAATATTAATCCTTACCCTAACCCTAACCTTAATGCTAACCCTAACCCTAACCCTTACCCTTACCCTAACCCTAACAGTAAACTTAATTCTAACCCTAACACTAACCCTAATCCTTACCCTAAACCTAATCCTAACCCAAATCCTTACCCTTTCCCTAACACTAACCCTTACCCTAACCCTGACTTTAACCCTAACCCAAAACCTAACCCTAAACCTAACCCTTACCCTAACCCTAACCCTAATCTTAAACCTAACCCTAACCCGAACCCTAACCCTAACCCTCACCCTTACCCTTACCCTTACCCTAACCTTAATCATTACCCTAACCCTAACCCTAACCCTACCTTAAACCTTAACCTTTCCATATCCCTAACCTTAACCCTAAACCTAACCATAACCCTAACCCTTACACTAACCCTAACCCTAACCCTAACCCTAACCTTAACGCTAAACCTAACCCTAACCCTAACCCTTACCCTTATCCTAACCCTAACACTAACCCTACCCCTAACACTTACCCTAACCCTCACCCTAACCCTTAACCTAACCCTAACCCTTACCCTTACCCTAACCCTAACCCTAACCCTTACCCTTACCCTAACCCTAACCCTAACCCTAACACTTACCATTACCCTAAACCTAAATCTAACCCTAACCCTTACCCTAACCCTAAACCTAACAATAACTCCTAAACCTAACACTAAACCTAACCCTTACCCTTACCCTAACCCTAACCCTAACCCTAACACTTACCCTTACCCTAACCCTAACTCTAACCCTAACGCTAACCCTAACCCTAACCCTAACCTTAAACCTAACCCTTACCCTTACTCTAAACCTAACCCTAACCCTAACCCTTACCCTAACCCTAACCCTAACCCTAAACCTAAACCTCACCCTTACCCTTACCCTAACCCTAACCCTAATAATTACACTATCAATAACCCCTAACCCTAACATTAACCCAAACACTAACCGTTACCCTTATCCTAACCCTTACCCTTACCCTAACCCTAACCCTAAACCTAAACCTAAAAATAATCCTAAACCCTAACCCTAACCCTAACCCTAACCCTTACCCTTATCCTAAACCTAACCCTAAACCTAACCCTAATCCTAACCATAACCCTCACCATAACAGTAAGCCTAATCCTAACCCTAACCCTTACCCTTTCCCTAACCCTAACCCTAACCCTTACCCTAACCCTAACACTTACCCTTACCCTAACCCTAAGCCTAACCCTAATCCTAACCCTAACCCTAAACTTAACCCCAACACTACCCCTAAACCTCACCCTAAACCTAACCCTTACCCTTACCCTTATCCTAAACTTAACCCTTACCCTTACCGTAACCCTAACCCTAACCCTAACCCTTACCCTTACCGTAACCCTAACCCTAACCCTAACCTCTAACCGTAACCCTAACACTAAACCTAACCCTTAACCTTTCCCTTACCTAACTCTAATTCTAACCCTAACCCTAACCCTAACCCTTCCCTTAACCCTAACCCTAACCCTAACACTAAACCTAAACCTAACCCTAACCCTAAGCCTAACCCTTACCCTTAACTTAACCCTAACCCTTTCCCTAACCCTAACCCTAACACTATACATAACCCTAACCCTAACCCTAACCCTAACCCTAACCCTAATAATTCCCCTTACCCTACCTAACCTTAAACCTAACCCTAACGCTACCCCTAACATTAACCCCTAACCCTATACCTAACCCTAACCCTAAAACTTACCCTTATCCTAACCCTAACCCTAACCCTAACCCTAACACTTACCCTTACCCGTACCCTAACCCTAACAATAACCTCAACCCTAACCCTAACCCTAACCCTTCCCTTACCCTGACCCTACCCTAACCCTAACACTAACCCTAACCCTCACCCTTACCCTTACTCGAACCTTAACCCTAATCCCAACCCTAACCCTAACCCTAATCCTAACCCTTACCCTTACCCTAAACCTAACCCTAAAACTAACCCTAACCCTAACCCGTAATCCTAACCCTAACACTAACCCTTACTCTTACCTTAACTCTTACTCTTATCTTAACCCTAACCCTAACCCTAAACCTAACACTTTCCCTAACACTAACCCTAACCCTAAACCTAACCCTCACCCTAACCCTAAACCTCACCCTTATCCTTACCCTAACCCTAACTCTAACACTAACACTTACCCTTACCTAAACCTAACCCTCACCCTTACTGTTACCCTAACCCTAATCCTAACCCTAACCCTAAAACTAAACCTAACCCTCACCCTAACCCTAAAACTCACCCTTACCCTTACCCTAACCTAAACCTAACCCTAACACTTACCCTTACCCTAACACTAACCCTAACCCTATACCTTACACTAACCCTAACACTAACCCTAACCACTAATCCTAACCCTAACCCTAACCCTAATCCTAATCCTTACGCTAACCCTAACCCTAACCCTAACCCTTACCCTAACCCTAACCCTTACCCTAACCCTAACCCTAACCTTAACCCTTGCTCTTACCCTAACCATAACCCTAACCCTAACCCTTAACCTTACCCTAAACCTAACCCTAACCCTAACCTTAACCCTTACTCTTACCCTAACCATAACCCTAACCCTAACCCTTAACCTTACCCTAAAACTAACCCTTACCCCTACCCTACCCTAAGCGTAACTCTAACCATAACCCTAACCCTAACCGTAATCCTTACCCTTACTCTAACTCTAACACTAACCCTAACCCCTAAGCCTAACCCTAACCCTAACCGTAACCCTTACCCTTACCCTTACCCTAACACTAACAATAACCTGAAGCCTAACCCTAATCCTAACCCTAACCTTAACCTTACCCTAACCCTAACCTTAAACATAACTTTAACCCTAACCCTATCCCCTAACTCTAACCCTAAACCTTACCCTTACCCTATCCCTAACCCTAAATTAATGCTAACCCTAACCCTAACCCTAACCCTTACCCTCACCCTAACCCTAACCCTTACCCTTACCCTAACCCTAAAAGTAAACTTAATTCTAACCCTAACCCTAACCCTAACCCTAACCCTAACCCTTCCCTTAACCCTAACCCTAACCCTAACACTAAACCTAAACCTAACCCTAACCCTAAGCCTAACCCTTACCCTTAACTTAACCCTAACCCTTTCCCTAACCCTAACCCTAACACTATACATAACCCTAACCCTAACCCTAACCCTAACCCTAACCCTAATAATTCCCCTTACCCTACCTAACCTTAAACCTAACCCTAACGCTACCCCTAACATTAACCCCTAACCCTATACCTAACCCTAACCCTAAAACTTACCCTTATCCTAACCCTAACCCTAACCCTAACCCTAACACTTACCCTTACCCGTACCCTAACCCTAACAATAACCTCAACCCTAACCCTAACCCTAACCCTTCCCTTACCCTGACCCTACCCTAACCCTAACACTAACCCTAACCCTCACCCTTACCCTTACTCGAACCTTAACCCTAATCCCAACCCTAACCCTAACCCTAATCCTAACCCTTACCCTTACCCTAAACCTAACCCTAAAACTAACCCTAACCCTAACCCGTAATCCTAACCCTAACACTATCCCTTACTCTTACCTTAACTCTTACTCTTATCTTAACCCTAACCCTAACCCTAAACCTAACACTTTCCCTAACACTAACCCTAACCCTAAACCTAACCCTCACCCTAACCCTAAACCTCACCCTTATCCTTACCCTAACCCTAACTCTAACACTAACACTTACCCTTACCTAAACCTAACCCTCACCCTTACTGTTACCCTAACCCTAATCCTAACCCTAACCCTAAAACTAAACCTAACCCTCACCCTAACCCTAAAACTCACCCTTACCCTTACCCTAACCTAAACCTAACCCTAACACTTACCCTTACCCTAACACTAACCCTAACCCTATACCTTACACTAACCCTAACCCTAACCCTAACCACTAATCCTAACCCTAACCCTAACCCTAATCCTAATCCTTACGCTAACCCTAACCCTAACCCTAACCCTTACCCTAACCCTAACCCTTACCCTAACCCTAACCCTAACCTTAACCCTTGCTCTTACCCTAACCATAACCCTAACCCTAACCCTTAACCTTACCCTAAACCTAACCCTAACCCTAACCTTAACCCTTACTCTTACCCTAACCATAACCCTAACCCTAACCCTTAACCTTACCCTAAAACTAACCCTTACCCCTACCCTACCCTAAGCGTAACTCTAACCATAACCCTAACCCTAACCGTAATCCTTACCCTTACTCTAACTCTAACACTAACCCTAACCCCTAAGCCTAACCCTAACCCTAACCGTAACCCTTACCCTTACCCTTACCCTAACACTAACAATAACCTGAAGCCTAACCCTAATCCTAACCCTAACCTTAACCTTACCCTAACCCTAACCTTAAACATAACTTTAACCCTAACCCTATCCCCTAACTCTAACCCTAAACCTTACCCTTACCCTATCCCTAACCCTAAATTAATGCTAACCCTAACCCTAACCCTAACCCTTACCCTCACCCTAACCCTAACCCTTACCCTTACCCTAACCCTAAAAGTAAACTTAATTCTAACCCTAACCCTAACCTTAACCCTAACCCTAATCCTTACCCTAAACCTAATCCTAACCCAAATCCTTACCCTTTCCCTATCCCTAACCCTTTACCCTAACCCTGACCTTAACCCTAACCCAAAACATAACCCTAAACCTAACCCTTACCCTAACCCTAACCCTAAACTTAAACCTAACCCTAACCCCAACCCTAATCCTAACCCTCACCCTTACCCTTACCCTTACCCTAACCTTAATCATTACCCTAACCCTAACCCTACCTTAACCTTGCCCTTTCCATAATCCTAACCTTAACGCTAAACCTAACCATAACCCTAACCCTTACACTAAACCTAACCCTAACCCTAACCTTATCGCTAAACCTAACCCTAACCCTAACCCTTACACTTATCCTAACCCTAAACCTAACCCTAACCCTAACACTTACCCTAACCCTCACCCTAACCCTAAACCTAACCCTAATCCTAACCCTAACCCTAACACTTACCATTACCATACCACTAAATCTAACCCTAACCCTTACCCTAACCCTAAACCTAACAATAACTCCTAAACCTAACGTTAAACCTAACCCTTACCCTTACTCTAAACCTAACCCTAACCCTAACCCTTACCCTTATCCTAACACTAACACTAACCCTAACCCTAACCCTAACCCCTAACCCTAAACCTCACCCTAACCCTAAACCTTACCCTTACCCTGCCCCTAACCGTAACCCTAACCCTGACCCTCACCCTTACCAAACTCTAACCCTAACCCTAAACCTAACCCTTACCCTAACCCTAACCCTAACCCCTAACCCTCACCCTAACCCTAAACCTCACGCTTATCCTTACCCTAACCCTAACCCTAACCCTAACACTTACCCTAACCCTAAACCTAACCCTATACCTTACCCTAACCCTAACCCTAACCCCTAACCCTAACCCTAACCCTTACCCTTATCCTTACCCTAACACTAAACCTAAACCTAACACTAACCCTAACCCTAACCCTAACCCTTACCCTCAACCTAACCCTAAGATTAATCCTAACCTTAACCCTTACCCTACCCTTACCCTAACCCTAACCCTAACCCTAAACCTAAACATCACCCTTACCCTTACCCTAACCCTAACCCTAATAATTACCCTATCAATAACCCCTAACCCTAACATTAACCCAAACACTAACCGTTACCCTTATCCTAAACCTTACCCTTAACCTAACCCTAACCCTAAACCTAAACCTAAAAATAACCCTAAACCCTAACCCTAACCCTAACCCTAACCCTTACCCTTATCCTAAACCTAACCCTAAACCTAACCTTAATCCTAATCATAACCCTCACCATAACAGTAAGCCTAATCCTAACCCTAACCCTTACCCTTTCCCTTTCCCTAACCCTAACCCTAACCCTTACCCTAACCCTAACACTTACCCTTACCCTAACCCTAAGCCTAACCCAAACCTAACCCAAATCCTAACACTAACCCTAAACTGAACGCCAACACTAACCCTAAACCTAACCCTAAACCTAACCCTTACACTTACCCTAATCCTAAACTTAACCCTTACCCTTACCGTAACCCTAACCCTAAACCTAACCCTAACCCTTACCCTTACCGGAACCCTAACCCTAACCCTAACCTCTAACCGTAACCCTAACACTAACCCTAACCCTTAACCTTTCCCTTACCTAACTCTAAATCTAACCCTAACCCTAACCCGAACCCTTACCCTAACCCTAACCCTAACCCTAACACTAAACCTAACCCTAACCCTAAACCTAAGCCTAACCCTTACCCTTACCTTAACCCTAACCCTTTCCCTAACCCTAACCCTAACACTATACATAACCCTAACCCTAAACCTAACCATAACCCTAACCCTAATAATTCCCTTTACCCTACCTAACCTTAAACCTCACCCTAACGCTACCCCTAACATTAACCCCTAACCCTAAACCTAACCCTAACCCTAAAACTTACCCTTATCCTAACCCTAACCCTAACCCTAACCCTAACCCTAAACCTAACCCTAACCCTAACCCGTAATCCTAACCCTAACCCTAACCCTTAGTCTTATCTTAACCCTAACCCTAACCCTAAACCTTTCCCTAACCCTAACCCTAACACTATACATAACCCTAACCCTAAACCTAACCCTAACCCTAACTCTCACACTACCCCTAAGCCTAATCCTAACCCTAAACCTTACCCTAACTCTAACCCTTACACTAACCCTAACACTTACCCTTACCCTAACCCTAAGCCTAACCCTAACCCTTACTCTAATCCTAACCCCAACCCTAAACTTATCCCCAACACTAACCCTAAACCTAACCGTAACCCTAACCCTTACCCTAATCCTAAACCTACCCTAACCCTTATTGTAACACTAACCCTAACCCTAAACCTAAACCTTACACTTACCGTAACCCTAACCCTAACCCTAACCCCTAACCCTAACCCTAACACTAACCCTAACCCTTACCCTTTCCCTTACCCTAACCCTAACTCTAACCCTAACCCTAAAGCTAACCCTTACCCTAACTCTAAACCTAACCCTAACACTAAACCTAACCCTAACCCTAACCCTAAGCCTAACCCTTACCGTAACCCTAACCCTTACCCTTATCCTAACCCTAAACCTAACCCTAACCCTAACCCTTACCCTTACCCTAACCCTTACCCAAACCCTAACCGTTACCCTAACCCTAACAATAAGCTTAACCGTGACCCTAACCCTAACCCTTACCATTACCCTGAACCTAAACCTAACCCAAAACCTAACCCTCACCCTTACCCTTACTGTAACCCTAACCCTAACCCTAACATTAACCCTATCTGTTATCCTTTTTCTAATCCTTACCCTTACCCTAACCCTAACCCTAAACCTAAGCCTAACCCTAACCCTTAATCCTAACCCTAACCCTAATCCTTACTCTTATCTTAACCCTAACCCTAACCCTAAACCTAACACTTTCCCTAACCCTAACCCTAACCCTAAACCTAACCCTCACCCTAACCCTAACCCTAACCATAACCCTAACCCTAACACTTACCCTTACCCTAACCCTAACCCTAACCCTGTACCTTACACTAACCCTAACCCTAACCCTAACCCCTAACACTAAACCTAACCCTAACCCTTACCCTTACCCTAACACTAACCGTAAACCTGAAACTAACCCTAACCCTAACCCTTACCCTTACCCTAACCCTAAGATTAACCCTAATCTTAACCCTTACACTAACCCTAACCCTTACCCTAAAACTAACCCTAACCCTAAACCTAACCCTAACCTTAACCCCTAACCCTAACCCTAACCCTAACCCTAACCCTTACCCTTACCCTTACCCTAACCCTTACCGAAACCCTAACCGTTACCCTAACCCTAACAATAAGCTTAACCGTAACCCTAACCCTAACCCTTACCATTACCCTGACCCTAAACCTAACCCAAAACCTAACCCTCACCCTTACCCTTACTGTAACACTAACCCTAAACCTAAACCTTACCCTAACCCTAAACCTAACCCCTAAGCCTAACCCTAACATTAACCCTATCTGTTATCCTTTTCCTAACCCTTACCCTTACCCTAACCCTAACCCTAAACCTAAGCCTAACCCTAACCCCTAATCCCACCCCTAACCCTAACCCTTACTCCTATCTTAACCCTAACCCTAAACCTAACACTTTCCCTAACCCTAACCCTAACCCTAAACCTAAACCTCACCCTAACCCTAAACCTCACCCTTACACTTACCCTAACCTTAACCCTAATACTTACCCTTACCCTAACCCTAACCCTAACCCTATACCTTACACTAACCCTAACCCTAACCCTAACCCCTAACCCAAAACCTAACCCTAACCCTTACCCTTACCCTAACACTAACCGTAAACCTGACACTAACCCTAACCCTAACCCTTACCCTTACCCTAACCCTAAGATTAACCCTAACCTTAACCCTTACACTAACCCTAACCCTTACCCTAAAACTAACCCTAACCCTAAACTTAACCCTCACCCTTACACTTACCCTAAACCTAACCCTAATCCTAACCTTAACCATAACTCCTAACCCTAACCCTAACCCTAACCGTAACTACACCTAACCCTAACCCTTACCCTAACCGTAACCATAACCTTAATGCTTACCCTAACTCTAACGCTAACCCTAATCCTTACCCTAAACCTAATCCTAACCCTAACCCTTACCGTTTCTCTAACCCTAACTCTACCTAACCGTAACCTTAACCCTAACCCTAACCCAAACCCTAACCCTAACCCTAACCCTTAACCTAACCCTAATTCTAATCTTAAACCTAACCCTAACCCTAACCTTAACCCTAACCCTCACCCTTACATGTACCCTAACCCTAATCCGTACCCTAACTCTAAACCTTATCCTAACCCTTACCCTTTTCCTACCCCTAACCCTAACCCTAAAACAAAACCTAACCCTAACCCTTACCCTTATCCTTACCCTAACCCTAACCCTAACCGTAACACTTACACTAACCCTCAACCTAACCCTAAACTTGACCCTAAACGTAACCCCTAACTCTAACCCTAACCTAACCCTAACCCTTACCCTTATCCTAAACCTAACCCTAACCCTAACAGTAAAGCTAAGCCTAACCCTAACCCTTACTCTAACCCTAACACTAACCCTAACCCTAAACCTAACACTTAACCTTACCCTAACCCTAAACCTAACCCTAACCC
The DNA here is from genome assembly GCA_024803745.1 of Megascapheus bottae. Lineage (NCBI taxonomy): Eukaryota > Metazoa > Chordata > Mammalia > Rodentia > Geomyidae > Megascapheus > Megascapheus bottae. The sequence goes on along the minus strand of JANJXV010000053.1, from coordinate 3,959,755 downwards.
TTACCCTATCCCTAACCCTAACCCTAACCCTTAAACCTAACCCTAAACCTAACCCTGATCCTTACCTTAACCCTAACCCTAACCCTAACCCTAACACTTACGCTTACCCTAATCCTAACCCTAACCCTGAGCCTTAAACTAACCCTAACCCTAACCCTAACACTTACGCTTACCCTAACCTTAACCCTAACCCTAACCCTTACCCTAACCCTAACCCTAACCCTATCCCTTACCCTTACCCTTACCCTAACCCTAGCCTTAACCCTAACCCTCAACCTAACCCTTACCCCTAACCTAACCCTAAGCCTAACCCTAACCATAACGCTAACCCTAACCCTAATCCTTACCCTTACCCTAACCCTAACCCTAACCCCTAAACCTAACCCTAAACCTTACCCTTACCCTTACCCTAACCCTAACCTTACCCTAACCCTAACCCTAAACCTAACCCTAACCCTAACCCCTAAACCTAACCCTAACCATGACCCTTACCCTAACCCTAACCCTACCTTAATACTAACCCTAACCCTAACCCTAACCCTTACTCTAACCCTAACCCTAACCCTAATCCTTACCCTAACCTTAAAAAACCCTAACCCTAACCCTTACCCTTATCCTAACCCTAACCCTAACCTGAATGCTAACCCTAACCCTAACCCTAACCTTAATCCTTACACTAACTCTAACCCTAACCCAAACCCTTACCCTTTCCCTAACCCTAACCCTTACCCTAACCTTAACCCTAACCCTATCCCTAACCCTAACCCTAACCCTTATCCTAACCCTAACCCTAACCCTAATCGTTACCCTAAATCTCACCGTAACCCTTACCCGTACGCTAACCCTAATCCTAACCTTAATGCTAACCCTAACCCTAACCCTAATCCTTACCCCAACCCAAACCCTAACCCTAACCCTAACCATTACCCTAACCCTAACCCTTACCCTTTCCCTAACCCTAACCCTTACCCTAAACATAAACTTAACCGTAACCCTAACCCTAACCCTTACCCTAACCCTAATCCTAACCTTAATGCTAACCCTAACCCTAACCCTAATCCTTACCCAAACCCTAAACCTAACCCTAACACTTACCCTAACCCTTACCCTTTCCCTAACCTTAACCCTAACCCTAAACCTAACCCAACCCTAAACCTTATCCTAATCCTAACACTAACCTTAACCTTAACGCTAACCCTAACCCTTACCTTATCCTAAGCCTAACCATAACCCTTACCCTAACACTTACCCTAACCCACACCCTAACCCTAAACCTAATCCTAAAACAAACCCTATCTCTTACTCTTACCCTAACCCTAACCCTAACCCTAACCCTTACCTAACCCTAACCCTGACGCTAAGACCTAAACCTAACCCTAACCCTAACCCTAACGCTTACCTTACCCAAGCCCTAACCCTAACACTAACCCTAACCCTTACCCTTTCCCTTACCCTAACCCTAACTCTAACCCTAACCAAAACCCTAACACTTACCCTAATCCTAAACATAACCCTAACCCTTACCGTTACCGTAACCCTGACCCTAAACCTAACCCCTAACCCTAACCCTAACACTAACCCTAAGCCTTACCCTTTCCCTTACCCTAACCCTAACTCTAACCCTAACCCTAACACTAACCCTAACCCTAACCATTTCCCTTACCCTAACCCTAACTCTAACCCTTACCCTAAACCTAACCCTAACCGTAAACCTAACTCTAACCCCAACATTAGCCCCTAACCCGAAACCTAACCCTAACCCTAACCCTAAACTTTACCCTTATGCTAACCATAACCCTAACCCTAACACTTACCCTTACCCTTACCCTAACCCTTACCCTAGCCCTGACCCTTACCCTTAACCTAACAATAACCCTAAACCTAACACTAACCATAACCCTAACCCTTACCCTTACCCTAACACTAAGATTAACCCTAACCTTAACCCTTACCCTAACCCTAACAATTACCCTAACCCTAATCCTAAACCTAACCCTCACCCTTACCCTTACCCTAACCCTAACCCTAATACTAACCCTAACCATAACCCCTAACACTAACCCTAACCCTAACCCTTACCCTTATCCTAAACCTAACCCTTACCCTTACCCTAACCCTAACCCTAACCCTAACACTAACCCTAACACTTACCCTTACCCTAACCCGAAACCTAACCCTGACCCTTACCCAAACCCTAATCCTAACCCTAACCCCTACACCTACCCCTAACCCTAAACCTAATCCTTACCCAAACCCTAAACCTAACCCTAACACTTACCCTAACCCTTACCCTTTCCCTAACCTTAACCCTAACCCTAAACCTAACCCAACCCTAATCCTTATCCTAATCCTAACCCTAACCCTAACCTTAACGCTAACCCTAACCCTTACCTTATCCTAAGCCTAACCCTAACCCTTACCCTAACACTTACCCTAACCCTCACCCTAACCCTAAACTTAATCCTAAAACAAACCCTATCTCTTAATCTTACCCTAACCCTAACCCTAACCCTAAACCCTAACCCTATACCCTAACCCTAACCCTAACCCTAACCCTTACCTAACCCTAACCCTGACGCTAAGACCTAAACTTAACCCTAACCCTAACCCTAACGCTTACCTTACCCAAGCCCTAACCCTAACACTAACCCTAACCCTTACCCTTTCCCTTACCCTAACCCTAACTCTAACCCTAGCCAAAACCCTAACACTTACCCTAATCCTAAACATAACCCTAACCCTTACCGTAACCCTAACCCTAAACCTAAACCTAACCCTTACCCTTACCGTAACCCTGACCCTAAACCTAACCCCTAACCCTAACCCTAACACTAACCCTAAGCCTTACCCTTTCCCTTACCCTAACCCTAACTCTAACCCTAACCCTAACACTAACCCTACCCCTAACCCTTTCCCTTACCCTAACCCTAACTCTAACCCTTACCCTAAACCTAACCCTAAACGTAACCCTAACTCTAACCCCAACATTAACCCCTAACCCGAAACCTAACCCTAACCCTAACCCTAAACCTTACCCTTATGCTAACCATAACCCTAACCCTAACACTTACCCTTACCCTTACCCTAACCCTTACCCTAGCCCTAACCCTTACCCTAACCCTAACAATAAACTTAACCCTAACTCTAACCCTAACCCTTCCCCTTACCGTGACCATACCCTAACCCTAACAGTAACCCTCACCCTTACCCTTACTGTAACCCTAACCCTAAACCTAACCCTTACCCTAACCCTAACCCTAACCCCTAACCCTAACCCTAACAGTAACCCTAACCGTTACCCTTTTGCTAACCCTTACACTTACCCTAACCCTAACCCTAAACCTAACCCTAACCCTAACCGCTAGTCCTAACACTAACCCTAACCCTTACCCTTATCTTAACCCTAACCCTAACCCTAACCCTAACCCTAACCTTAAACTAACCCTAACCCTAACCCTAACCCCTAACCCTAACCCTAAACCTTAACCTTACCCTAACACTAACCCTAAACCTAACACTAACCCTAACCTTAACCCTTACCCTTACCCTAACACTAAGATTAACCCTAACCTTAACCCTTACCCTAACCCTAACAATTACCCTAACCCTAATCCTAAACCTAACCCTCACCCTTACCCTTACCCTAACCCGAACCCTAATCCTAACCCTAACCATAACCTCTAACACTAACCCTAACCCTAACCCTTACCCTTATCCTAAACCTAACCATTACCCTTACCCTAACCCTAACCCTAACCCTAACACTAACCCTAACCCTAACCCTAACACTTACCCTTACCCTAAGCCAAAACCTAACCCTAACCCTTACCCAAACCCTAATCCTAACCCTAACCCCTACACCTAACCCTAACCCTAACCCTAACACTTACGCTTACTATAACCCTAAACCTAACTCTAACCCTAACTCCTAACCCTAACCCTAACCCTAACCCTTACCCTTATCCTAAACCTAACCCTAACCCTAACCCCAACCCTAAACCTAACCCCTACCCTAATCCCAACCCTAAACCTAACCCTAACCCTAAACCTAACCCTAATCCTAACACTTACCCTTACACTAACCCTAGCCCTTACCCTAACCCTAACACTTACCCTTACCCTAACCCTAACCCTAACCCTAACCCTCACTCTAACCCTAACCCTAAGCCTAACACTATCTCTTACACTTACCCTAACCCTAACCCTAAACCCAAACCTAACCCTCAACCTAACCCTTACAACTACCCTAACCCTAAGCCTAACCCTAACCCTAACCCTAATTCTTACCCTAAACCTAACCCTAACCATAACCCTAATCCTAACCCTAACCCTAAATTTAAGCCTTACTCTTACCCTAACCATAACCCTAAACCTAACCTTAACCTTTACCCTTACCATAACCCTAACCCTAACCCTAAACCTAACCCTAACCTTTACCCTAATCCTTGCCCTTACCCTAACCCTAACCTTAACCCTAAACCTAACCGTAAACCAACACTAATCCTAACCCTTACCCTTACCCTAACCCTAACCCTAAACCTAACCCTAAACCTTACCCTAAACCTAACCCTAAACCTAACCCTAACCCTTACCCTAAACCTAACCCTAACCCTAACCCTAACCCTAACCCTTACCCTTACCCTAGACATGACCCTAACGCTAACCCTAACCCCTAAACCTAAACCTAAACCTTACCCTAACCCTAATCCTTACCCTAAACCTAACCCTAACCCTAACCCTAACCTTTACCCTTACCCTAACACTAACCCTAACCTTAACACTAAACCTAACCCTAACGCTAACCCTAATCCTTAACCTAACCCTAACCCTAAACCTTACCCTTTCTCTAACCCTAACCCTTACCCAAGCTGTAACCTTAACCCTAACCCAAACCCTAACCCTAACCCTTAACTTAACCCTGATTCCAACCTTACACCTAACACTAACCCTAACCCTAACCCTAACCCTCACCCTTACTTTTACCATAACCCTAATCCGTACCCTAACTCTAAAGCTTACCCTAACCCTTACCCTTTCCTAACCCTAACCCTAACCCTAACTCTAACACTTACCCTAACCCTCACCCTAACCCTAAACCTAACCCTAACCCCTGACTCTAACCCTAACCCTAAACCTAACCCTAACCCTTACCCTTATCCTAAACGTAACCGTAACCCTAACCCTTACCCTATCCCTAACCCTAACCCTAACCCTTAAACCTAACCCTAACCCTAACCCTTACCCTTACCCTAACCCTAACCCTAACCCTAACCCTAACACTTACGCTTAACCTAACCCTTACTCTAACCCAAACCCTAACACTCAACCTAACCCTTACCCCTACCCTAACCCTAAGCCTAAACCTAACCATAACCCTAACCCTAACCCTAATCCTTACCCTTACCCTAACCCTAAACCTAACCCCTAACCCTAACTCTAACCCTTACCCTTACCCTTACCCTAACCCTAACTCTAACTCTAACCCTAACCTTAAACCTAACCCTAACCCTTACCCTTATCCTAAACGTAACCGTAACCCTAACCCTTACCCTATCCCTAACCCTAACCCTAACCCCTAACCCTAACCCTAACCATTACCCTTACCCTAATCCTAACCCAAACTTAATGCTAACCCTAACCCTAACCCTAACCCTTACCCTAACCCTAACCCTAAACCTAATCCTTACCCTCACCCTAAACCTAAACCTAACCCTTACCCTTAACCTAACCTTAACCCTAACCTTAATGCTAACCCTAAACCTAACCCTAACACTAATCCTTAAACTAACTCTAACCCTAACCCAAACCTTACCCTTTCCCTAAACTTAACCCTTAACCTAACCCTAACATTAATCCTAACCCTAACCCTAACCCTTATCCTAACCCTAACCCTAATCCTTACCCTAAACCTAACCCTAACCCTAACCCTTACCCTAACCCTAACCCTTTCCCTAACCCTAACACTTACCCTAACCCTAACCTTAACCCTTACCCAAACCCTAACCCTAACCCTAAACCTTATCCTAACCCTAAACCTAAACTTAAACCTAACCCTAACCCTAACCCTAAACCTAACCCTTACCTTTACCCTAATCCTAACCCTAATCCTCATCCTAACCCTAACCCTACTCCTAACACTTACCCTAACCCTTACCCTAACCCGAACCCTGAAGCTAAACCCTAACCGTAACATTAAATCTAACCCTAACCCTTACATTAACCCTAACGTTAACCCTAACACAAACCCTTAAACCTAACCCTAACCCTAACCCTAACCCTTACCATAACCCTATCCCTAACCCTAAACCTAAACTTAACCCTAACTCAAACTCTAACAGTAACCCTAACCCTTAATCTAACCTTAACCATAACTCTAACCGCTAACCCTAACCCTAACCATAACCATAATCCTTACCCTTACCCTAACCCTAACCCTAACATTAACACCTAACCCTAAACCTAAACCTAACCCTAAACCTAACACGTAACCCTAAACCTAAACCTAACCCTAACCTTTACACTTACCCTAACCCTAACCCTAACCCTAACACTTAGTCTTACCCTAACCCTAACCCAAACCTAAACCTAAACCTAAACCTAAACCTAACCCCTAACCCTAAACCTAAACCTAACCCTAAACCTAATCCGTACTCTTATCCTAAAACTAACCCTAACCCTAACCCTAAACCTAACCCTAACACTAACCTAACCCTAACACTTACCATTACCCTAACCCTAACCCTAACCCTAACCCTAACACTTACCCTTAACCTATCCCTAAACCTAACCCTAACCCTTACTCTAACCATAACCCTGACCCTAACCCTAACCCTTAAACCTAACCCTAACCCTAACCCTAACCCTTACCCTTACCCTAACCCTAACCCTAACACATGCCCTTACCTTAACCCTAACCCTAACCTTTACCCTAACCCTAACCCTCAACCTAACCCTTACACCTACCCTAACCCTAAGCCTAACCCTAACCATATCCCTAACCCTAACTATAATCCTTACGCTTACCCTAACCCTAACCCTAACCCTAAACCCTAACCCTAACCCTAACCCTTACCCTTACCCTTACCCTAACCCTAACCCAAACTTAAACCTAACCCTAACCCTAACCCTAACCCTTTACCTTACCCTAACCCTAACCCTTATTCTTACACTAACCCTAACCCTAATCCTAACCCTAACACTTACCCTTACCCTAACCCTAACCCTCTACCTTACCCTAACCCTTACCCTAACCCTAACCCTAACCCCTAACCCTAACCCTAACCCTCACCCTTACCATTACCCTAAACATAACCCTAACACTTACCCTTACCTAACCCTAACCCTTACCCTTACCCTAACCCTTACCCTGACTCTAATAATTACCCTTAACCTAACCCTAACCGTTACCCTTACCCTAACCCTAACCCTAACCCTAACCCTAAACCTAAACCTAACCCTAAACCTAACACCTAACCCTAAACCTAAACCTAACCCTAACCTTTAAACTTACCCTAAACCTAACCCTAAACCTGACACTTAGCCTTACCCTAACCATAACCTTAAACCTAAACCTAAACCAAAACGTAACCCTAACCCTACCCCTAACCCTAAACCTAACCCTAACCCTAAACCTAACCCTTATCCTTATCCTAAAACTAACCCTAACCCTAACCCTAAACCTAAACTTAACCTAACCCTAACACTTACCATTACCCTAACCCTAACACTAACCCTAAACCTAACACTAACAATAACCCTAACCCTTACCCTTACCCTAACCCTAAGATTAAACCTAACCTTAACACTTACCCTAACAATAACCCTCACCCTAACCCTAACCCTAACCCTAACCCTAACACTTGCCCTTACCTTAACCCTAACCCTAACCCTTACCCTAACCCTAACCCTCAACCTAACCCTTACCCCTACCCTAACCCTAAGCCTAACCCTAACCATATCCCTAACCCTAACTATAATCCTTACGCTTACCCTAACCCTAACCCTAACCCTAAACCCTAACCCTAACCCTAACCCTTACCCTTACCCTTACCCTAACCCTAACCCAAACTTAAGCCTAACCCTAACCCTAACCCTAACCCTTTAACTTAGCCTAACCCTAACCCTTATTCTTACACTAACACTAACCCTAATCCTAACCCTAACATTTACCCTTACCCTAACCCTAACTCTAACCCTAACACTTACCCTTACCCTAACCGTAACCCTAACCCTAACCCTTACCCTAACCCTAACCCTAAACCTAACTCCTAACCCTATCCCTAATCCTAAACCTTACCCTTACCCTAACACTAACCCTAAACCTAACACTAACCCTAACACCACCCCTTACCCTTACCCTAACCCTAAGATTAACCCTAAACTTAACCCTTACCCTAACCCTAACCCTTACCCTAACCCTAACCCTATCCTCTACCCCTAACCCTAACCAGAACCCTCACCCTTACCCTTACCGTAACCCCAACCCTAACCCTAACCCCTAACCCTAACCTTAACACTAACCCTTACCCTTACCCTTACCCTTTCCCTTACCCTAACCCTAACTCTAACCCAACCCTAACCGTAACCCTTACCCTAACCCTAACCCTAACCCTAACCATAAACGTAACCCTAACCCTAAACCTAAGCCTAACCCTTACCCTTACCGTAACGCTAACACTTTCCCTAACCCCAACCCTAACACTAAACATAACCCTACACCTAAACCTAACCCTAACCCTATACCTAACCCTAATAATTCCCCTTACCTTAAACCTAAACCTAAACGTAACCCTAATGCTAAGCCTAACCTTAACCCCTAACCCTAAACCTAACCCTAATCCTAACCCTACACCTTACCCTTATCCTAACCCTAACCCTAAACCTAACCCTAACACTTACGCTTACCCGTGCCCTAACACTTAACCTAACACTAACCCATACCCTAACCCTAACAATAACCTTAACCCTAACCCTAACCGTAACCCTTACCATTACCCTGACCCTTAACCTAACCCTAAAACTAACCATCACCCTTACCCTTACTCTAACCATAAATCTAAACCGAACCCTTACCCTAACCCTAACCCTAACCCTAACCCTTACCCTAACCCTAACCCTAACCCTATGTCTTACCCTTACCTTAACCCTAAAACTAAACCTAACCCTAACCCGCAGCCTAACCCTTCCCCCTACCCAATCCTGACGCCTAACTCTAACTCTAACCCTAATCCTTACCCTAACCCTAACCCTGACCCTAATCCTTACCCTAACCCTAACCTTAACCCTTACCCTAACCCTAAACCTTACCCTAACCCTAAACCTAACCCTAACCTTAACCCTTACCCTTACATTAACCATAATCCTAACCCTAACCCTAACCCCTAACCATAACCCTAACCCTAACCCTTACTCTTACCCTAACCCTAACCCTAAACCTAACCCTAACCCTAACCCCTAACCCTAACCCTATCCCTAACCCTTACCCTTACCCTAACCCTAACCCTAACCTTAATGCCTACCCTAACCCTAACCCTAAAAATTACCATAACCCTACCCCTAACCCTAATCCTTACCCTAACCCTAACCCTAACCCTAACCCTAAACTTTACCCTTACCCTAACCCAAACCCTAACCTCAATCCTTACCCTAACCCTAAACCTAACCCTAAGCCTAATCCTTACCCTTACCCCAACACTAACCCTAACCCTTACACTAACCCTAAACTTAACCCTAACCCAAACCCTAACCCTAACCCAGACCCTTACCCTAACACTAACCTAACCTTAAACCTAACCCTAACCCTAACCCTAACCCTAAGCCTCACCCTTACCCTTACCCTAACCCTAACCCTTATCCTTACCCTAACCCTAACCCTAACCCTAAGCCTCACCCTTATCTGAAAACTTAACCTTTCCCTAACCTTAACCCTAACCCTAAACCTACCCCTAACCCTAATCCTAACCTCTACCCCTAACCATAAACCTAACCCTCACCCTTACCCATACCGTAACCCTAACCCTAACCCTAACCCCTAACCCTAACCCTAACACTAACCCTTACCCTTACCCTTTCCCTTACCCTAACCCTAACTCTAACCCAACCCTAACTGTAACCCTTACCCTAACCCTAACCCTAACCCTAACCCTAAACGTAACCCTAACCCTAACCCTAAGGCTAACCCTTACCCTTACCGTAATCCTAACCCTTTTCCTAACCCTAACCCTAATACTAAACATAACCCTAACCTTAAACCTAACCCTAACCCTAACCATAACCATTACCCTTAACCTTACCCTAACCCTAACCCTAATCCTAACACCTAACCCTAAACATAAACCTAACCCTAACCTTTACACTTACCCTAACCCTGACCCTAACCCTAACACTTAGCCTTACCCTAACCCTAAACCTAAACCTAAACCTAAACCTAACCCTAACCCCTAACCCTAAACCTAAACCTAACCCTAAACCTAACCCGTACTCTTATCCTAAAACTAACCCTAACCCTAACCCTAAACTTAACCCTAACCCTAACCTAACCCGAACACTTACCATTACCCTAACCCTAACCCTAACCCTAACCCTAACACTTACCCTTAACCTATCCCTAAACCTAACACTAACCCTTACTCTAACCCTAACCCTGACCCTAACCCTAACCCTTAAACCTAACCCTAACCCTAACCCTTACCCTTACCCTAACCCTAACCCTAAACCTAACACTTACCCTTACCTTAAACCTAACGCTAACCCTTACCCTAAACCTAACCCTAACCCTATCCCTTACCCTTACCCTAACCCTAAACCTAACCCTCAACCTAACCCTTACCCCTACCCTAAACCTAAGCCTAACCCTAACCCTAACCCTAACCCTAATTCTTACTCTTACCCTAACCCTAACCCTAACCCTAACCCCTCACCCTAACCCTAATCCTAACCCTTTACTTTACCCTAAACCTAACCCTAACCCTTATCCTTACACTAACCCTAACCCTAACCGTAACCCTAACACTTACCCTTACCCTAAACCTAACCCTAAACCTAACCCTAACCCTAAACCTAACCCTAACCCTAACCCTAACCCTAACCCTTTCCCTAACTCTAACCCTTACCCTAACCCTAACCTTAACCCTAACCCAAATCCTCACCCTAACCCTAACACTAACCCTTACATTTATCCTAACCCTAACCCTAACCCTAACACTAACACTTACCCTAACCCTCACCCTAACCCTAAACCTAACCCTAAAACAAACCCTATCCCTAACCCTTACCCTAACCCTAACCCTAACCCTAAACCCTAACCCTATACCCTAACCCTAACCCTAACCCTTACCCTTATCCTAACCCTATACCTAACCCTAACACTTACCGTAAACCTCACCCTAAACCTAAGCCTAACCCTAAACCTAACCCTAACACTTACCCTTACCCTAACCCTAACCCTAAACCTAACACTTACCCTAACCCTAACCCTAACCCTAATCCTAACACTTACCCTTACCCTAACCCTTACCCTTAACCTAAACCTTACCCTAACCCTAACCCTAACCCTAACCCTAACCCCTAACCCCTAACCCTAACCCTAACCCTTACCCTAACCCTAACCCTAACACTAACCCTAACCATTACCCTTACCCTAACCCTTACACTTACCCTACCCCTAATCCTAAACCTAATTCTAACTCTAACACCTAACCCTAACCCTCCCCCTTACACTTATCCTAAACTTAAACCTAATCCTAACCCTAATCCTAAACCTAACCCTAACACTAACCCTAACCCTAACACTTACCCTTACCCTAAGCCTAACCCTAACCCTAACACTTACCCTTACCCTAACATTAAATCTAACCCTAACCCTTACATTAACCCTAACGTTAACCCTAACACAAACCCTTAAACCTAACCCTAACCCTAACCCTAACCCTTACCATAACCCTATCCCTAACCCTAAACCTAAACTTAACCCTAACTCAAACTCTAACAGTAACCCTAACCCTTAATCTAACCTTAACCATAACTCTAACCGCTAACCCTAACCCTAACCATAACCATAATCCTTACCCTTACCCTAACCCTAACCCTAACATTAACACCTAACCCTAAACCTAAACCTAACCCTAAACCTAACACGTAACCCTAAACCTAAACCTAACCCTAACCTTTACACTTACCCTAACCCTAACCCTAACCCTAACACTTAGTCTTACCCTAACCCTAACCCAAACCTAAACCTAAACCTAAACCTAAACCTAACCCCTAACCCTAAACCTAAACCTAACCCTAAACCTAATCCGTACTCTTATCCTAAAACTAACCCTAACCCTAACCCTAAACCTAACCCTAACACTAACCTAACCCTAACACTTACCATTACCCTAACCCTAACCCTAACCCTAACCCTAACACTTACCCTTAACCTATCCCTAAACCTAACCCTAACCCTTACTCTAACCATAACCCTGACCCTAACCCTAACCCTTAAACCTAACCCTAACCCTAACCCTAACCCTTACCCTTACCCTAACCCTAACCCTAACACATGCCCTTACCTTAACCCTAACCCTAACCTTTACCCTAACCCTAACCCTCAACCTAACCCTTACACCTACCCTAACCCTAAGCCTAACCCTAACCATATCCCTAACCCTAACTATAATCCTTACGCTTACCCTAACCCTAACCCTAACCCTAAACCCTAACCCTAACCCTAACCCTTACCCTTACCCTTACCCTAACCCTAACCCAAACTTAAACCTAACCCTAACCCTAACCCTAACCCTTTACCTTACCCTAACCCTAACCCTTATTCTTACACTAACCCTAACCCTAATCCTAACCCTAACACTTACCCTTACCCTAACCCTAACCCTCTACCTTACCCTAACCCTTACCCTAACCCTAACCCTAACCCCTAACCCTAACCCTAACCCTCACCCTTACCATTACCCTAAACATAACCCTAACACTTACCCTTACCTAACCCTAAGCCTTACCCTTACCCTAACCCTTACCCTGACTCTAATAATTACCCTTAACCTAACCCTAACCGTTACCCTTACCCTAACCCTAACCCTAACCCTAACCCTAAACCTAAACCTAACCCTAAACCTAACACCTAACCCTAAACCTAAACCTAACCCTAACCTTTAAACTTACCCTAAACCTAACCCTAAACCTGACACTTAGCCTTACCCTAACCATAACCTTAAACCTAAACCTAAACCAAAACGTAACCCTAACCCTACCCCTAACCCTAAACCTAACCCTAACCCTAAACCTAACCCTTATCCTTATCCTAAAACTAACCCTAACCCTAACCCTAAACCTAAACTTAACCTAACCCTAACACTTACCATTACCCTAACCCTAACACTAACCCTAAACCTAACACTAACAATAACCCTAACCCTTACCCTTACCCTAACCCTAAGATTAAACCTAACCTTAACACTTACCCTAACAATAACCCTCACCCTAACCCTAACCCTAACCCTAACCCTAACACTTGCCCTTACCTTAACCCTAACCCTAACCCTTACCCTAACCCTAACCCTCAACCTAACCCTTACCCCTACCCTAACCCTAAGCCTAACCCTAACCATATCCCTAACCCTAACTATAATCCTTACGCTTACCCTAACCCTAACCCTAACCCTAAACCCTAACCCTAACCCTAACCCTTACCCTTACCCTTACCCTAACCCTAACCCAAACTTAAGCCTAACCCTAACCCTAACCCTAACCCTTTAACTTAGCCTAACCCTAACCCTTATTCTTACACTAACACTAACCCTAATCCTAACCCTAACATTTACCCTTACCCTAACCCTAACTCTAACCCTAACACTTACCCTTACCCTAACCGTAACCCTAACCCTAACCCTTACCCTAACCCTAACCCTAAACCTAACTCCTAACCCTATCCCTAATCCTAAACCTTACCCTTACCCTAACACTAACCCTAAACCTAACACTAACCCTAACACCACCCCTTACCCTTACCCTAACCCTAAGATTAACCCTAAACTTAACCCTTACCCTAACCCTAACCCTTACCCTAACCCTAACCCTATCCTCTACCCCTAACCCTAACCAGAACCCTCACCCTTACCCTTACCGTAACCCCAACCCTAACCCTAACCCCTAACCCTAACCTTAACACTAACCCTTACCCTTACCCTTACCCTTTCCCTTACCCTAACCCTAACTCTAACCCAACCCTAACCGTAACCCTTACCCTAACCCTAACCCTAACCCTAACCCTAAACGTAACCCTAACCCTAAACCTAAGCCTAACCCTTACCCTTACCGTAACGCTAACACTTTCCCTAACCCCAACCCTAACACTAAACATAACCCTACACCTAAACCTAACCCTAACCCTATACCTAACCCTAATAATTCCCCTTACCTTAAACCTAAACCTAAACGTAACCCTAATGCTAAGCCTAACCTTAACCCCTAACCCTAAACCTAACCCTAATCCTAACCCTACACCTTACCCTTATCCTAACCCTAACCCTAAACCTAACCCTAACACTTACGCTTACCCGTGCCCTAACACTTAACCTAACACTAACCCATACCCTAACCCTAACAATAACCTTAACCCTAACCCTAACCGTAACCCTTACCATTACCCTGACCCTTAACCTAACCCTAAAACTAACCATCACCCTTACCCTTACTCTAACCATAAATCTAAACCGAACCCTTACCCTAACCCTAACCCTAACCCTAACCCTTACCCTAACCCTAACCCTAACCCTATGTCTTACCCTTACCTTAACCCTAAAACTAAACCTAACCCTAACCCGCAGCCTAACCCTTCCCCCTACCCAATCCTGACGCCTAACTCTAACTCTAACCCTAATCCTTACCCTAACCCTAACCCTGACCCTAATCCTTACCCTAACCCTAACCTTAACCCTTACCCTAACCCTAAACCTTACCCTAACCCTAAACCTAACCCTAACCTTAACCCTTACCCTTACATTAACCATAATCCTAACCCTAACCCTAACCCCTAACCATAACCCTAACCCTAACCCTTACTCTTACCCTAACCCTAACCCTAAACCTAACCCTAACCCTAACCCCTAACCCTAACCCTATCCCTAACCCTTACCCTTACCCTAACCCTAACCCTAACCTTAATGCCTACCCTAACCCTAACCCTAAAAATTACCATAACCCTACCCCTAACCCTAATCCTTACCCTAACCCTAACCCTAACCCTAACCCTAAACTTTACCCTTACCCTAACCCAAACCCTAACCTCAATCCTTACCCTAACCCTAAACCTAACCCTAAGCCTAATCCTTACCCTTACCCCAACACTAACCCTAACCCTTACACTAACCCTAAACTTAACCCTAACCCAAACCCTAACCCTAACCCAGACCCTTACCCTAACACTAACCTAACCTTAAACCTAACCCTAACCCTAACCCTAACCCTAAGCCTCACCCTTACCCTTACCCTAACCCTAACCCTTATCCTTACCCTAACCCTAACCCTAACCCTAAGCCTCACCCTTATCTGAAAACTTAACCTTTCCCTAACCTTAACCCTAACCCTAAACCTACCCCTAACCCTAATCCTAACCTCTACCCCTAACCATAAACCTAACCCTCACCCTTACCCATACCGTAACCCTAACCCTAACCCTAACCCCTAACCCTAACCCTAACACTAACCCTTACCCTTACCCTTTCCCTTACCCTAACCCTAACTCTAACCCAACCCTAACTGTAACCCTTACCCTAACCCTAACCCTAACCCTAACCCTAAACGTAACCCTAACCCTAACCCTAAGGCTAACCCTTACCCTTACCGTAATCCTAACCCTTTTCCTAACCCTAACCCTAATACTAAACATAACCCTAACCCTAAACCTGATAATTCCCCTTACCCTAAACCTAACCCTAACCCTTACCCTAACCCCAACAATAACCTTAACCCTAACGCTAAACGTAACCCTTACCCTTACCCTGACCCTTAACCTAACCCTAAAACTAACCATCACCCTTACCCTTACTCTAACCCTAACCCTAACCCTTACCCTAACCCTAACCCTAACCCTAACCCTAACCTCTACCCCTAACCCTAACCCCTAACCCTAACCCTACCCCTAATCCTAACACTTACCCTTACACTAACCCTAACCTTACCCCTAACCCTAACACTTACCCTCTCCCTAAACTGAACCTTAACCCTAACCCTAATCCTAACACTTAACTTTACCCTAACACTAAACCTAACCCTAACTCTAACACTCACGGTTACCCTAACCCTAACCCTAATCCTAAAACTTACCCTAACCCTAACCATAACCCTATCTCTTGCCCTTACCCTAAACCTAACCCTAACCCTAACCATGAACCTAACCTTTACCCCTACCCTAACCCTAAGCCTAACACTAACCCTAACCCTAATCTTTACCCTTACCCTAACCCTAACCCTAATACTTATCTTAAACCTAACCCTAAACCTAACCCTTACCCTAACCCTAACCCTTACCCTAACCCTAAACCTAACCCTAACCTTAACCCTAACCCTAACCCTTACCCTAACCCTAACCCTAACCCTAACCCCTAACCCTAACCCTAACCCTTACCCTTACACTAACCCTAACCCTAACCCTTACGCTTAACCTAACCCGAAACCTAACCCTAACCCTAACCCTAACTGTAACCCTAACACTTACCATTACCCTAACCTTAACACTTACCCTAACCCTAACAATAACCCCTAACCCTAACCCTCAACCTAACCCTTACACTTACAGTAACCCTAACTCTAAACCTTACACTAACCCCAACCCTAACCCTTACCCTAACCTAACACTAACCCTAACCTTAACCCTTACCCTAACTCTAACCCTTACCCTAACCCTACCCCTAACCCAAAACTAACCCTAAACATCACCCTTACCCTTACCCTAACTCTAACCCTAATCCTAACCCTAACCCTAACCCCTAACCCTAACCCTAACCCAAACCCTAACCGTTACCTTTATCCTAACCCTTACGCTTACCCTAACCCTAACCCTAACCCTTACCCTTATCCTAAACCTAACCCTAACCCTAAGCCTAACCATAAACCTAACCCTAAACCTAAACATAACACTAACACTTACCCTTACCCTAATCCTCACCCTAACCCTAACCCTAACACTTACCCTTACCCTAAGCCTAAACCTAACCCTAACCCTTACCCTAAACCTAACGCTAACCCTAACCCAAATC
>JANJXV010000053.1:3917500-3935000 GCA_024803745.1 Megascapheus bottae | reverse complement strand
CCCTAACCCTAACCCTTACCCTTTCCCTAACCCTAACCCTAACCCTAACCCTAACCCTTACCCTTGCCCTAACCCTAAACCTAACCCTTACCCTTAACCTGAACCTAACCCCAACCCTAACACTTACCCTTACCCTAACCCTAACCCTTACCCTAACTCTACCCTTAACCCTAATTCAAACCCTAACCGTAACCCTAACTCTTATTCTAACCTTAACCCTTATTCTAACCGCTAACCCTAACCCTAACCATAACCCTTACCCTTACGCTACCCTAACCCTAACACTAACGCTTACACCCAACCCTAAACCTAAACATAACCCTACCTTTACCCTTACCCTAACCCTAACTCTAAACTTAATGCTAACCCTAACCCTAACCCTAACCCTTACAATAACCCTAATCCTAATCCTTACCCTAACCCTAACCCTAATCCTAACCCTAACCATAAACTTTACGCTTACCCTAACCCTAACCCTAACCTTAATGCTAACCCTAATCCTAATCCTACCCCTAACCCTAATCCTTACCCTAACCCTAACCCTAACAATTAACCTTCCCCTAACCCTAACCCTTACCCTAACCGTAACCTTAACCCTAACCCAAACCCTAACCCTAAACCTAACCCTTAACCTAACCCTAATTCTAACCTTAAATCTAACCCTAACCCTAACCCTAACCCTCACCTTCACCCTTACCCTTAACCTAAACCTAATCCTTACCCTAACCATAACCCTTACCATAACCCTTACCCTTTCCCTAACCCTAACCCTAAACCTAAACCTAACCCTAAGCCTTACCCTTCTCCTAACCCAAACCCTAACCCTAACCCTAACACTTATCCTAATCCTCACGCTAACCCTAACCCTAAACCTAACCCTAACCCCTAACCCTAACCCTAAACCTAACCCTGACCCTTACCCTAACCCTAACCCTAACACTAACACTTACCCTTAACCTAACCCTAACCCTAACCCTTACACTTACCCTAATCCTAACCCTAACCCTAACACTTACCCTTAACCTAACCCTAACCCTCTTTCTTACCTTAACCCTTACCCTAAATCTAACCCTAAACCTTACCCTAACCCCTAACCCTAACCCTAACCCTTACTGTAACCCTATTCCTAACCCCTAACCCTAACCCAAACCCTAACCTTTACCCTTACCCTAAACCTAACCCTAACCCTAACACTTACCCTTACCTCACCATAATCCTTACCCTTACCCTAACCCTTACCCTGACCCTAACACTTACCCTTAACCTAACCCTAACCCTTACCCTTACACTAACCCTAACCTTAACCCTAATCCTTACGCTTAACCTAACCCTAAACCTAGCCCTAACCGTAACCGTAACTGTAAACCTAACACTTACCCTTACCCTAACCTCAATTCTTACCCTAACCCTAACAATAACCCCTAACCCTAACCCTCCACCTAACCCTTACCCTTACAGTAAACCTAACTGTAAACCTTACACTAACCCCAACCCTAACCCTTACCCTAACCTAACCCTAACCCTAAACTTAACAATTACCCTAACACTAACCCTTACACAAACCCTAACCCTAACCCAAACCCTAACCCTAAACATCACCCTTACCCTTACCCTAACTCTAACACTAATCCTAACCCTAACCCTAACCCCTAACCCTAACCCTAACCCAAACCCTAACCGTTATCTTTATCCTAACCCTTACGCTTACCCTAACCCTAACCTTAATCCTAAACCTAACCCTAACGCTAACCCCTAACCCTAACCCTAACCCTAACCCTTTCCCTTATCCTAAACCTAACCCTAACCCTAACCCTAAACCTAAACCTAACCCTAACCCTAAACCTAGCCCTAACACTTACCCTTACCGTAACCCTAACACTAACCATAACCCTATTACTTACCCTTACACTAACCCTAAACCTAACCCTAACCCTAACCTAACCCTAACCCTTAAACCTAACCCTAACCCTAACCCTTACCCTTACCCTAAACCTAAGCCTAACCCTAACCCTAACACTTACACTGGCCCTAATCCTAACCCTAACCCTAACCCTTACCCTAACTCTAACCCTAACCCTCACGATTACCCTTACCCTAACCTTAACCCTAATCCTTACCCTACCCCTACCCCTAACCCTTACCCTAACCCTTACCATTTCCCTAACCCTCACCCTAACCCTAAACCTAACCTTTACCCTAACACTAACCCTAACCCTATACCTTACCCTAACCTAACCCTAACCGTAACCCTAACCTCACCCTAACCCTTACCCCTACCCTAACTCTAAGCCTAAGCCTAACCCTAACCCTAACCCTAAGCTTAACGCTAACCCTAAACCTAACCCTGCCCTTACCCCTACCCTAACCCAAAGCCTAAACCTAACCCTAACCCTAAGCTTAACGCTAACCCCAAACCTAACCCTTACCCATACCCTAACCCTAACCCTAACCCTAACCCGAACCCTTACCCATACCCTAACCCTAACCCTAAACCTAACCCTAACCCTAACCTAAACCCTAAACCTTACTCTTACCCTAACCCTAACCCTAAAGCTAAACCCAACTCTAACTCTAACCCTAACGCTAACCCTAACCCTAACCCTAACATTAAACCTAACCCTTACCCTTACCCTATCCCTAAATGTAACCCTAACCCTTACCTTACCCTAACACTAACCCTAACCCTAACCCTAACCCTAACCCCTAACCCTAACCCTAACCCTTACCTTTACCCTAACCCTAAACCTAACCCTAACCATCACTCTTACTCTTACCCTAACACTAACCCTACTCCTAACCCTAACCATAACCCCTAACCCTAACCCTAACACAAACCCTAACCGTTTCCCTTATCCTAAAACTTACCCTTACCCTAACCCTAACACTAAACCTAAACCTAACCCTAAACCTAACCCCTAACCCTAACCCTAACCCTTACCCTTACCCTAACCCTAACCCTAACCCTAACCCCAACCCTAACACTTACCCTTCCCCTAACCCTAACCCTTACCCTAACCTTAACCTTAACCCTAACTGAAAACCTAACTGTAAATCTAACCCTGACTCTAACCGCTAACCCTAACCCTAACCCTAACACCTAACCCTAAACCTAAACATAACCCTAACCCTTACACTTACCCTAATCCCAACCCTAACCCTAAACTAACCCTAACACTTAGCCTTACCGTAACCCTAAACCTAACCCTAAACCTTACCCTAACCCTAACCCTAACCCTAACCCAAACCTAACCCTAACACTTAGCCTTACCCTAACCCTAACCCTAACCCTAACCCTTACCCTAAACCTACCCCTAACCCTTACCCTTACCCTAAACCTAACCCTAACCCTAACCCTTACCCTTACCCTAACCCTAACCCTAACCCTTACCCTTAACCTGAACCTAACCCCAACCCTAACACTTACCCTTGCCCTAACCCTAACCCTTACCCTAACCCTAACCTTAACCATAACTCAAACCCTAACCATAACCCTAACCCTTATTCTAACCTTAACCCTTATTCTAACCGCTAACCCTAACCCTAACTATAACCCTTACCCTTACGCTACCCTAACCCTAACCCTAACGCTAACACCTAACCCTAAACCTAAACATAACCCTACCTTTACACTTACCCTAACCCTAACCCTAACCCAAACCTAACCCTAACACTTAGCCTTACCCTAACCCTCACCCTAACCCTAAACCATACCCTAACCCTAACCCTAACCCTAATTCTAATCCTAAACATAACCCTTAACCTAACCGTAACGCTAACCTTAACCCCAACCCTAACCCCAACCCTAACCCTAACCCTAACCCTATGCCTTACCCTAACCCTAACCCTAACCCTAACACTAACCCTTATACTAATCCTAATCTTAACCCTAATCCTTACCCTTACCCTTACCCTAACCCTAACCCTAGCACTTAACCTTACCCTAACCCTAAGCCTAACCCTAACCCTTACCCTAATCCTAAACCTAACTCTAAACTTCACCCCTATCACTAACCCTAAACCTAACACTAACCCTAACCCATACCCATACCCTAACTCTAAACCTAACCCTAACCCTTACCTTAACCCTAACCCTAAACCTAACCCTAACCCTGACCCTTATCCTAAACCTAAGCCTAACCCTAACCCTATCCCTAACCCTAACCCTCACCCTAAACCTAAGCCTAATCCTAACCCTAACCCTTACCCTTACCCTAACTCTAACCCTAACCCTAAACCTAACACTTACCCTTACCCTAACCCTAAGCCTAACCCTAACCCTAACACCTAACCCTAACCCTAACCCTTACCCTTACCCTAAACCTAAACCTAACCCTAACCCTCACTCTTACTCTTACCCTAACACTAACCCTAATCCTAACCCTAACCATAACCCCTAACCCTAACCCTAACACAAACCCTAACCGTTTCCCTTATCCTAAAACTTACCCTTACCCTAACCCTAACACTAAACCTAAACCTAACCCTAAACCTAACCCCTAACCCTAACCCTAACCCTTACCCTAACCCTAAACCTAACCCTAACCCTAACCCCAACCCTAACACTTACCCTTCCCCTAACCCTAACCCTTACCATAACCCTAACCTTAACCCTAACTGAAAACCTAACTGTAACTCTAACCCTGACTCTAACCGCTAACCCTAACCCTAACCCTAACCCTAACACCTAACCCTAAACCTAAACATAACCATAACCCTTACACTTACCGTAATCCCAACCCTAACCCTAAACTAACCCTAACACTTAGCCTTACCCTAACCCTAAACCTAACCCTAAACCTTACCCTAACCCTAACCCTAACCCTAACCCTAACACATACCCTTACCCTAACCCTAACCCTAACCCTAACCCTTACCCTAAACCTAACCCTAACCCTTACCCTTACCCTAACCCTAACCCTAACCCTAACCCTTAGCCTTACCCTAACCCTAACCCTAACCCTAACCCTAACCCTAACACCTAACCGTAAACCTAAACATAACCCTAACCCTTACACTTACCGTAATCCCAACCCTAACCCTAAACTAACCCTAACACTTAGCCTTACCCTAACCCTAAACCTAACCCTAAACCTTACCCTAACCCTAACCCTAACCCTAACCCTAACCCTAACACATACCCTTACCCTAACCCTAAGCCTAACCCTAACCCTTACCCTAACCCTAACCCTAACCCTTACCCTTACCCTAACCCTAACCTTAACCCTAATCCTTACCCTTACCCTAACCCTAACCCTAACCCTTACCCTTAACCTGAACCTAACCCCAACCCTAACACTTACCCTTACCCTAACCCTAACCCTTACCCTAAACCTAACCTTAACCCTAACTCAAACCCTAACCATAACCCTAACCCTTATTCTAACCTTAACCCTTATTCTAACCGCTAACCCTAACCCTAACTATAACTCTTACCCTTACGCTACCCTAACCCTAACCCTAACGCTAACACCTAACCCAAAACCTAAACATAACCCTACCTTTACACTTACCCTAACCCTAACCCTAAACCTTACCCTAACCCTAACCCTAACCCTAACTCTAACACATACCCTTACCCTAACCCTAACCCTAACCCTAATCCTAATCCTAACCATAACCCTTAACCTAACCGTAACGCTAACCTTAACCCCAACCCTAACCCCAACCCTAACCCTAACCCTAACCCTAACCCTTTTCCTAATCCTAATCCTAACCCTAATCCTTACCCTTACCCTTACCCTAACCCTAACCCTAACACTTACACTTACCCTAACCCTAAGCCTAACCCTAACCCTTACCCTAATCCTAAACCTAACTCTAAACTTCACCCCTATCACTAACCCTAAACCTAACCCTAAACCTTACCCATACCCATACCCTAACTCTAAACCTAACCCTAACCCTTACCGTAACCCTAACCCTAAACCTAACCCTAACCCTTACCCTTACGGTAACCCTAACCCTAACCCTAACCATTAACCCTAACCCTAACTATAACCCTTAACCTTACACTACCCTAACCCTAACCCTAACGCTAACACGTAACCCTAAACCTAAACATAACCCTACCTTCACACTTACCCTAACCCTAACCCTAACCCAAACCTAACCCTAACACTTAGCCTTACCCTAACCCTAACCCTAACCCTAAACCTTACCCTAACCCTAACCCTAACCCTAACTCTAACACATACCCTTACCCTAACCCTAACCCTAACCCTAACTCTAACACATACCCTTACCCTAACCCTAACCCTAACCCTAATTCTAATCCTAAACATAACCCTTAACCTAACAGTAACGCTAACCTTAACCCCAACCCTAACCCCAACCCTAACCCTAACCCTAACCCTATGCCTTACCCTAACCCTAACCCTAACCCTAACACTAACCCTTATCCTAATCCTAATCTTAACCCTAATCCTTACTCTTACCCTTACCCTTACCCTAACCCTAACACTTAACCTTACCCTAACCCTAAGCCTAACCCTAACCCTTACCCTAATCCTAAACCTAACTCTAAACTTCACCCCTATCACTAACCCTAAACCTAACACTAACCCTAACCCATACCCATACCCTAACTCTAAACCTAACCCTAACCCTTACCTTAACCCTAACCCTAAACCTAACCCTAACCCTGACACTTATCCTAAACCTAAGCCTAACCCTAACCCTATCCCTAACCCTAACCCTCACCCTAAACCTAAGCCTAATCCTAACCCTAACCCTTACCCTTACCCTAACTCTAACCCTAACCCTAAACCTAACACTTACCCTTACCCTAACCCTAAGCCTAACCCTAACCCTAACCCCTAACCCTAACCCTAACCCTAACCCTTATCCTTACCCTAAACCTAAACCTAACCCTAACCCTCACTCTTACTCTTACCCTAACACTAACCCTAATCCTAACCCTAACCATAACCCCTAACCCTAACCCTAACACAAACCCTAACCGTTTCCTTTATCCTAAAACTTACCCTTACACTAACCCTAACACTAAACCTAAACCTAACCCTAAACCTAACCCCTAACCCTAACCCTAACCCTTACCCTAACCCTAAACCTAACCCTAACCCTAACCCCAACCCTAACACTTACCCTTCCCCTAATCCTAACCCTTACCCTAACCCTAACCTTAACCCTAACTGAAAACCTAACTGTAACTCTAACCCTGACTCTAACCGCTAACCCTAACCCTAACCCTAACCCTAACCCTAACACCTAACCCTAAACCTAAACATAACCCTAACCCTTACACTTACCGTAATCCCAACCCTAACCCTAAACTAACCCTAACACTTAGCCTTACCCTAACCCTAAACCTAACCCTAAACCTTACCCTAACCCTAAACCTAACCCTAACCCTAAACCTAACACATACCCTTACCCTAACCCTAACCCTAACCCTTACCCTAACCCTAACCCTAACCCTAACCCTTACCCTTACCCTAACCCTAACCCTAACCCTAACCCTTACCCTTACCCTAACCCTAACCCTAACCCTTACCCTTAACCTGAACCTAACCCCAACCCTAACACTTACCCTTACCCTAACCCTAACCCTTACCCTAAACCTAACCTTAACCCTAACTCAAACCCGAACCATAACCCTAACCCTTATTCTAACCTTAACCCTTATTCTAACCGCTAACCCTAACCCTAACTATAACTCTTACCCTTACGCTACCCTAACCCTAACCCTAACGCTACCACCTAACCCTAAACCTAAACATAACCCTACCTTTACACTTACCCTAACCCTAACCCTAAACCTTACCCTAACCCTAACCCTAACCCTAACTCTAACACATACCCTTACCCTACCCCTAACTCTAACCCTAACCCTAACCCCAAGCCTTACCCTAACCCTAACCCTAAACCTAACCCTAAACCTAACCCTACAACTAACCCTAAGCCTAATCCTTACCTTTACCCTAACCCTAACCATTTCCCTAACCCTAACCCTAACACTAAACATAACCCTAACCCTAAACCTAACCCTAATCCTAACCCTAAACCTAATAATTCCCCTTACACTAAACCTAACTCTAAACCTAAACCTAACCTTAACCCCTAACCCTAAACCTAACCCTAACCCTAAACCTTAACCTTATTCTAACCCTAACCCTAACCCTAACCCTAACACTTACGCTTACCCTTACCCTTACCCTTATCCTAACCCTTACCCTAACCCTAACCCTTACCCTAACCCTAACAATAACCTGAAGCCTAACCCTAACCCTAACCCTTACACTTACCCTGACCCTAACCCTAACCATAACCCTAACCATCACCCTTACCCTTACTCTAACCCTAACCGTAATCCCAACCATTACCTAACCCTAACCCTAACCCCCGCCCTAAACCTAACACTAACAGTAACCGTTACCCTTATCGTAACCCTTACCCTTACACTAACCCTAACCCTAAACCTAACCCTAACACTAACCCCTAACCCTAACCCTAACCCTAACCCTTACCCATATCTTAACCTTAACCCTAAACCTAACACTTACCCTTACCCTAACCCTAACCCTAACCCTAAATCTTAACCTAACCCTAACTCTAACCCTAACTCCTAACCCTATCCCTAACCCTAACCCTTACCCTTACCCTAACACTAAACCTAAACCTAACACTAACCCTAACCCTAACCCTTACCCTTACCCTAACCCTAAGATTAACCCTAACCTTAACCTTTACCCTAACCCTAACCCTTACCCTAACCCTAACCATAACCCTAACACTCACCCTTACACTACCCTAACCCAAACCCTAATCGTAACCCTAACCATAACCCTAACACTAACCCTAAAACAAACCCTAACCATTACCCTTATCCTAACCGTTATCCTTACCCTAACCCTAACCCTAACCCTAACCCTGACCCTTATCTTAAACCTAAGCCTAACCCTAACCCTATCCCTAACCCTAACCCACACCCTAAACCTAAGCCTAATCCTAACCCTAACCATTACCCTTACCCTAACCCTAACCCTAATCCTAACCCTAAACCTAACACTTACCCTTACCCTAACCCTAAGCCTATCCCTAACCCTAACCCCTAACACTAACCCTAACCCTAACCCTTACCCTTACCTTAACCCTAAACTTAACCCTAACCCTCACTCTTACACTTACCCTAACACTAACCCTAATCCTAACCCTAACCATAACCCCTAACCCTAACCTTAACACAAACCCTAACCGTTTCCCTTATCCTAAAACTTACCCTTACCCTAACCCTAACACTAAACCTAAACCTAACCCTAAACCTAACCCCTAACCCTAACCCTAACCCTTACCCTTACCCTAACCCTAACCCTAACCCTAACCCCAACCCTAACACTTACCCTTCCCCTAACCCTAACCCTTACCCTAACCCTAACCTTAACCCTAACTGAAAACCTAACTGTAACTCTAACCCTGACTCTAACCGCTAACCCTAACCCTAACCCTAACCCTAACACCTAACCCTAAACCTAAACATAACCCTAACCCTTACACTTACCCTAATCCCAACCCTAACCCTAAACTAACCCTAACACTTAGCCTTACCCTAACCATAAACCTAACCATAAACCTTACCCTAACCCTAACCCTAACCCTAACCCAAACCTAACCCTATCACTTAGCCTTACCCTAACCCTAACCCTAACCCTAACCCTTACCCTAACCCTAACCCTAACCCTTACCCTTACCCTAACCCTAACCCTAACCCTAACCCTTACCCTTACCCTAACCCTAACCCTAACCTTTACCCTTAACCTCAACATAACCCCAACCCTAACACTTACCCTTGCCCTAACCCTAACCCTTACCCTAACCCTAACCTTAACCATAACTCAAACCCTAACCCTAACCCTAACCCTTATTCTAACCTTAACCCTTATTCTAACCGCTAACCCTAACCCTAACCCTAACCCTAACACCTAACCCTAAACCTAAACATAACCCTAACCCTTACACTTACCCTAATCCCAACCCTAACCCTAAACTAACCCTAACACTTAGCCTTACCCTAACCCTAAACCTAACCCTAAACCTTACCCTAACCCTAACCCTAACCCTAACCCAAACCTAACCCTAACACTTAGCCTTACCCTAACCCTAACCCTAACCCTAACCCTTACCCTAACCCTAACCCTAACCCTTACCCTAACCCTAACCCTAACCCTAACCCTAACCCTTACCCTTACCCTAACCCTAACCCTAACCCTTACCCTTAACCTGAACCTAACCCCAACCCTAACCCATACCCATACCCTAACTCTAAACCTAACCCTAACCCTTACCGTAACCCTAACCCTAAACCTAACCCTAACCCTTACCCTTACCGTAACCCTAACCCTAACCCTAACCCCTAACCCTAACCCTAACTATAACCCTTACCCTTACGCTACCCTAACCCTAACCCTAACGCTAACACCTAACCCTAAACCTAAACATAACCCTACCTTTACACTTACCCTAACCCTAACCCTAACCCAAACCTAACCCTAACACAGCCTTACCCTAACCCTAACCCTAACCCTAAACCTTACCCTAACCCTAACCCTAACGCTAACTCTAACACATACCCTTACCCTAACCCTAACCCTAACCCTAATTCTAATCCTAAACATAACCCTTAACCTAACCGTAACGCTAACCTTAACCCCAACCCTAACCCCAACCCTAACCCTAACCTTAACCCTATGCCTTACCCTAACCCTAACCCTAACCCTAACACTAACCCTTATCCTAATCCTAATCTTAACCCTAATCCTTACCCTTACCCTTACCCTAACCCTAACCCTAACACTTAACCTTACCCTAACCCTAAGCCTAACCCTAACCCTTACCCTAATCCTAAACCGAACTCTAAACTTCACCCCTATCACTAACCCTAAACCTAACACTAACCCTAACCCATACCCATACCCTAACTCTAAACCTAACCCTAACCCTTACCTTAACCCTAACCCTAAACCTAACCCTAACCCTGACCCTTATCCTTAACCTAAGCCTAACCCTAACCCTATCCCTAACCCTAACCCTCACCCTAAACCTAAGCCTAATCCTAACCCTAACACTTACCCTTACCCTAACTCTAACCCTAACCCTAAACCTAACACTTACCCTTACCCTAACCCTAAGCCTAACCCTAACCCTAACCCCTAACCCTAACCCTAACCCTAACCCTTACCCTTACCCTAAACCTAAACCTAACCCTAAACCTAACCCCTAACCCTAACCCTAACCCTTACCCTAACCCTAAACCAAACCCTAACCCTAACCCCAACCCTAACACTTACCCTTCCCCTAACCCTAACCCTTACCCTAACCCTAACCTTAACCCTAACTGAAAACCTAACTGTAACTCTAACCCTGACTCTAACCGCTAACCCTAACCCTAACCCTAACCCTAACAGCTAACCCTAAACCTAAACATAACCCTAACCCTTACACTTACCGTAATCCCAACCCTTACCCTAAACTAACCCTAACACTTAGCCTTACCCTAACCCTAAACCTAACCCTAAACCTTACCCTAACCCTAACCCTAACCCTAACCCTAACCCTAACACATACCCTTACCCTAACCCTAACCCTAACCCTAACCCTTACCCTAACCCTAACCCTAACCCTTACCCTTACCCTAACCCTAACCCTAACCCTAACCCTTACCCTTACCCTAACCCTAACCCTAACCCTTACCCTTAACCTGAACCTAACCCCAACCCTAACACTTACCCTTACCCTAACCCTAACCCTTACGCTAAACCTAACCTTAACCCTAACTCAAACCCTAACCATAACCCTAACCCTTATTCTAACCTTAACCCTTATTCTAACCGCTAACCCAAACCCTAACTATAACTCTTACCCTTACGCTACCCTAACCCTAACCCTAACGCTACCACCTAACCCTAAACCTAAACATAACCCTACCTTTACACTTACCCTAACCCTAACCCTAAACCTTACCCTAACCCTAACCCTAACCCTAACTCTAACACATACCCTTACCCTAACCCTAACCCTAACCCTAATCCTAATCCTAACCATAACCCTTAACCTAACGGTAACGCTAACCTTAACCCCAACCCTAACCCCAACCCTAACCCTAAACCTAACCCTATGCCTTACCCTAACCCTAACCCTAGCCCTAACCCTTTTCCTAATCCTAATCCTAACCCTAATCCTTACCCTTACCCTTACCCTAACCCTAACCCTAACACTTACCCTTACCCTAACCCTAAGCCTAACCCTAACCCTTACCCTAATCCTAAACCTAACTCTAAACTTCACCCCTATCACTAACCCTAAACCTAACCCTAACCCTAACCCATACCCATACCCTAACTCTAAACCTAACCCTAACCCTTACCGTAACCCTAACCCTAAACCTAACCCTAACCCTTACGCTTACCGTAAACCTAACCCTAACCCTAACCCCTAACCCTAACCCTAACCCTTACCCTTTCCCTTACCCAACCCCTAACTCTAACCCTAACCCTAACCCCAAGCCTTACCCTAACCCTAACCCTAAACCTAACCCTAAGCCTAACCCTACAACTAACCCTAAGCCTAATCCTTACCTTTACCCTAACCCTAACCATTTCCCTAACCCTAACCCTAACACTAAACATAACCCTAACCCTAAACCTAACCCTAATCCTAACCCTAAACCTAATAATTCCCCTTACACTAAACCTAACTCTAAACCTAACCCTAACCTTAACCCCTAACCCTAAACCTAACCCTAACCCTAAACCTTAACCTTATTCTAACCCTAACCCTAACCCTAACCCTAACACTTACCCTTACCCTTACCCTAACCCTTACCCTAACCCTAACCCTTACCCTAACCCTAACAATAACCTGAAGCCTAACCCTAACCCTAACCCTTACACTTACCCTGACCCTAACCCTAACCATAACCCTAACCATCACCCTTACCCTTACTCTAACCCTAACCGTAATCCCAACCATTACCTAACCCTAACCCTAACCCCCGCCCTAATCTAACACTAACAGTAACCGTTACCCTTATCGTAACCCTTACCCTTACACTAACCCTAACCCTAAACCTAACCCTAACCCTAACCCCTAACCCTAACCCTAACCCTAACCCTTACCCGTATCTTAACCTTAACCCTAAACCTAACACTTACCCTTACCCTAACCCTAACCCTAACCCTAAATCTTAACCTAACCCTAACTCTAACCCTAACTCCTAACCCTATCCCTAACCCTAACCCTTACCCTTACCCTAACACTAAACCTAAACCTAACACTAACCCTAACCCTAACCCTTACCCTTACCCTAACCCTAAGATTAACCCTAACCTTAACCTTTACCCTAACCCTAAACCTTACCCTAACCCTAACCATAACCCTAACACTCACCCTTACACTACCCTAACCCAAACCCTAATCGTAACCCTAACCATAACCCTAACACTAACCCTAAACCAAACCCTAACCATTACCCTTATCCTAACCGTTATCCTTACCCTAACCCTAACCCTAACCCTAACCCTGACCCTTATCTTAAACCTAAGCCTAACCCTAACACTATCCCTAACCCTAACCCACACCCTAAACCTAAGTCTAATCCTAACCCTAACCATTACCCTTACCCTAACCCTAACCCTAACCCTAAACCTAAACCTAACACTTACCCTTATCCTAACCCTAAGACTAACCCTAACCCTAACCCCTAACACTAACCCTAACCCTAACCCTTACCCTTACCCTAACCCTAAACTTAACCCTAACCCTCACTCTTACACTTACCCTAACACTAACCCTAATCCTAACCCTAACCATAACCCCTAACCCTAACCCTAACACAAACCCTAACCATTTCCCTTATCCTAAAACTTACCCTTACCCTAACCCTAACACTAAACCTAAACCTAACCCTAAACCAAACCCCTAACCCTAACCCTAACCCTTACCCTTACCCTAACCTTAACCCTAACCCTAACCCCAACCCTAACACTTACCCTTCCCCTAACCCTAACCCTTACCCTAACCCTAACCTTAACCCTAACTGAAAACCTAACTGTAAATCTAACCCTGACTCTAACCGCTAACCCTAACCCTAACCCTAACCCTAACACCTAACCCTAAACCTAAACATAACCCTAACCCTTACACTTACCCTAATCCCAACCCTAACCCTAAACTAACCCTAACACTTAGCCTTACCCTAACCATAAACCTAACCCTAAACCTTACCCTAACCCTAACCCTAACCCTAACCCAAACCTAACCCTATCACTTAGCCTTACCCTAACCCTAACCCTAACCCTAACCCTAACCCTTACCCTAACCCTAACCCTAACCCTTACCCTTACCCTAACCCTAACCCTAACCCTAACCATAACCCTTACCCTTACCCTAACCCTAACCCTAACCCTTACCCTTAACCTGAACCTAACCCCAACCCTAACACTTACCCTTGCCCTAACCCTAACCCTTACCCTAACCCTAACCTTAACCATAACTCAAACCCTAACCATAACCCTAACCCTTATTCTAACCTTAACACTTATTCTAACCGCTAACCCTAACCCTAACCCTAACACCTAACCCTAAACCTAAACATAACCCTAACCCTTACACTTACCCTAATCCCAACCCTAACCCTAAACTAACCCTAACACTTAGCCTTACCCTAACCCTAAACCTAATCCTAAACCTTACCCTAACCCTAACCCTAACCCTAACCCAAACCTAAACCTAACACTTAGCCTTACCCTAACCCTAACCCTAACCCTAACCCTTACCCTAACCCTAAACCTAACCCTTACCCTTACCCTAACCCTAACCCTAACCCTAACCCTTACACTTACCCTAACCCTAACCCTAACCCTTACCCTTAACCTGAACCTAACCCCAACCCTAACACTTACCCTTGCCCTAACCCTAACCCTTACCCTAACCCTAACCTTAACCATAACTCAAACCCTAACCATAACCCTAACACTTATTCTAACCTTAACCCTTATTCTAACCGCTAACCCTAACCCTAACTATAACCCTTACCCTTACGCTACCCTAACCCTAACCCTAACGCTAACACCTAACCCTAAACCTAAACATAACCCTACCTTTACACTTACCCTAACCCTAACCCTAACCCAAACCTAACCCTAACACAGCCTTACCCTAACCCTAACCCTAACCCTAAACCTTACCCTAACCCTAACCCTAACGCTAACTCTAACACATACCCTTACCCTAACCCTAACCCTAACCCTAATTCTAATCCTAAACATAACCCTTAACCTAACCGTAACGCTAACCTTAACCCCAACCCTAACCCCAACCCTAACCCTAACCCTAACCCTATGCCTTACCCTAACCCTAACCCTAACCCTAACACTAAACCTTATCCTAATCCTAATCTTAACCCTAATCCTTACCCTTACCCTTATCCTAACCCTAAACCTAACACTTACCCTTACCCTAACCCTAAGCCTAACCCTAACCCTAACCCCTAACCCTAACCCTAACCCTAACCCTTACCCTAACCCTAAACCTAACCCTAACCCTAACCCCAACCCTAACACTTACCCTTCCCCTAACCCTAACCCTTACCCTAACCCTAACCTTAACCCTAACTGAAAACCTAACTGTAACTCTAACCCTGACTCTAACCGCTAACCCTAACCCTAACCCTAACCCTAACACCTAACCCTAAACCTAAACATAACCCTAACCCTTACACTTACCGTAATCCCAACCCTAACCCTAAACTAACCCTAACACTTAGCCTTACCCTAACCCTAAACCTAACCCTAAACCTTACCCTAACCCTAACCCTAACCCTAACCCTAACCCTAACCCTTACCCTGACAATAACCCTAACCCTAACCCTTACCCTTACCCTAACCCTAAACCTAACCCTAACCCTAACCCCTAACCCTAGCCCTAACCCTAACCCTTACCGGTATCTTAACCCTAAACCTAACTCTAAACCTAACACTTTCCCTAACCCTAACCATAACCCTAAACCTAACCCTCACCCTAACCCTAAACCTCACCCTTACCCTTACCCTAACCCTAACCCTAACCCTAAGACTTACCCTTACCCTAACCCTAACCCTAACCCTATACCTTACCCTAACCCTAACCCTAACCCTAACATTAACCCCTAACACCAACCCTAACCCTAACACTTACCTTTACGCTAACACTAAGATTAACCCTAACCTTAACCCTTACCCTAACCCTAATCCAAACCCTAAACCTTAACCTTATTCTAACCCTAACCCTAACCCTAACACTTACCCTTACCCTTACTCTAACCCTTACCCTCACCCTAACCCTTACCCTAACCCTAACAATAACCTGAAGCCTAACCCTAACCCTAACCCATACACTTACCCTGACCCTAACCCTGACCATAACCCTAACCATCACCCTTACCCTTACTCTAAGCCTAACCCTAATCCCAACCATTACCTAACCCTAACCCCTAACCCTAAACCTAACACTAACAGTAACCGTTACCCTTATCGTAACCCTTACCCTTACACTAACACTAAACCTAAACCTAACCCTAACCCTAACCCCTAACCCTAACCCTAACCCTAACCCTGACCCTTATCCTAAACCTAAGCCTAACCCTAACCCTAACCCTAACCCTAACCCTAACCCTAAACCTAAGCCTAATCCTAACCCTAACCCTTACCCTTACCCTAACCCTAACCCTAACCCTAAACCTAACACTTACTCTTACCCTAACCCTAAGCCTAAACCTAACCCTAACCCCTAACCCTAACCCTAACCCTAACCCTTACCCTTACCCTAACCCTAAACCTAACCCTAACCCTCACTCTTACTCTTACCCTAACACTAACCCTAATCCTAACCCTAACCATAACCCCTAACCCTAACCCTAACACAAACCCTAACCGTTTCCCTTATCCTAAAACTTACCCTTACCCTAACCCTAACACTAAACCTAAACCTAACCCTAAACCTAACCCCTAACCCTAACCCTTACCCTTACCCTAACCCTAAACCTAACCCTAACCCTAACCCCAACCCTAACACTTACCCTTCCCCTAACCCTAACCCTTACCCTAACCCTAACCTTAACCCTAACTGAAAACCTAACTGTAACTCTAACCCTGACTCTAACCGCTAACCCTAACCCTAACCCTAACCCTAACACCTAACCCTAAACCTAAACATAACCCTAACCCTTACACTTACCGTAATCCCAAACCTTACCCTAAACTAACCCTAACACTTAGCCTTACCCTAACCCTAAACCTAACCCTAAACCTTACCCTAACCCTAACCCTAACCCTAACCCTAACCCTAACCCTAACACATACCCTTACCTTAACCCTAACCCTAACCCTGACCCTTACCCTAACCCTAACCCTAACCCTAACCCTTACCCTTACCCTAACCCTAACCCTAACCCTAACCCTTACCCTTACCCTGACCCTAACCCTAACCCTTACCCTTAACCTGAACCTAA
>JANJXV010000053.1:3900000-3915000 GCA_024803745.1 Megascapheus bottae | reverse complement strand
CTCACTCTAACTTAAGCCTAACCCTAACCCTAACCCTAACCCTTACCCTTATTCTAACCCTAACCCTAAATCTAAACCTCACCCTAACAATAACCTTAACCCTAACCCTAACCCTAACTCTTACTCTTACCCTGACCCTAACCCTAACCCTAACCCTAACCCTCACCCATAACCTCACTCTAACCCTAACCCTAAACCTAACCCTTACCCTAACCCTAACCCCTAAACCTAACTCTAACACTAACCCTAAACGTTACCCTTACCCTAACCCTAACCCTAACACTTACCCTAACCTAACACTAAACCTAAACCTAACCCTCACCCTTACCATAACCCTAACACTGACCCTAATCCTAACCCTAACCATAACCCCTAACCCTAACCATAACACAAACCCTAACCGTTACCCTTATCCTAACCCTTACCCTTACACTAACCCTAATCCTAAACCTAAACGTAACCCTAACCCTAACCCTAACCCCTAACCCTAAACCTAACCCTAACCTTTAACCTTATCCTAAACCTAACCCTAACCCTAACCCTAAACCTAACCCTAACCCTAACCCTAATCCTAACCCTTACCCTTACCCTAACCCTAACCCTAACCATAACCCTAACACTTACCCTTAACCTAACCCTAAACCTAACCTTAAACCTAAACCTAACCCTAACCCTAACCCTAACCCTCACGATTACCCTTACCCTAACCTTAACCCTAATCCTACCCTACCCCTACCCCTAACCCTAACCCTTACCCTAACCCTTACCCTTTCCCTAACCCTAAACCTAACCCTAAACCTAACCCTAACCCTAACCCTAAGCTTAACGCTAACCATAAACCTAACCCTTACCCATACTCTAACCCTAACCGTAAACCTAACCCTAACCCTAACCTTAACCCTAAACCTTATCCTTACCCTAACCCTAACCGTAAACCTAACCCTAAACCTAACTCTAACTCTAACGCTAACCCTAACCCTAAAGCTAACATTAACCCTAACCCTTACCCTTACCCTAAACCTAACCCTAACCCTAACCCTTACCCTTACCCTAACACTAACCCTAACCCTAACCCTAACCCTAACCCCTAACCCTAACCCTAACCCTAACCCTTATCCTTACCCTAACCCTAACCCTATTCCTAACCCTAACCGTTACCCTAACCATATCCCTATCCCTAACCCTAACCCTAACCCTAACCCTTACCCTAACCCTAACCTTAACCCTAACTCAAAACCTAACTGTAACTCTAACCCTTACTCTAACCTTAACCCTGACTCTAACAGCTAACCCTTACCCTAACCATAACCATAATCCTTATCCTTATCCTAACCTAACCCTAACCCTAACACCTAACCCTAAACCTAAACATAACCCTAGTCCTTACACTTACCCTAACCCCAACACTAACCCTAACTCTAACCCTAACACTTAGACTTACCCTAAACCTAACCCTAACCTAAACCATACCCTAACCCTAACCCTAACCCTAACACATACCCTTACCCTAACCCTAACCCTAACTCTAAACCTAACCCTAATCCTAATACTCACCCTAACCCTAACCCTTACCCTAACACTAACCTAACCTTAAACCTAACCCTAACCCTAAACATAACCCTAACACTCACCCTTACCCTTACCCTAACCCTAACCCTAATCCTTACCCTAACCCTAACCCTTAACCGAACCCTTACCCTTTCCCTAACCCTAACCCTAACCCTAAAGCTAACCCTAAACCTAACACTAACCCTAACCTTAACGCTAACCCTAACCCTTACCCTATCCCTTACCCTTATCCTAACATTAACCCTAACCCTATCCCTAACCCTAACACTTACCCTTACCCTCACCCTAACCCTAAACCTAACCCTAACTCTTACCCTTACACTAACCCTAACCCTAAGCCTAACCCTAACCCTAACCCTAACCCTAAACCCTAACCCTAATCCTAACTCTAACCCTTACCCTTACCCTAACCCTAACCCTAACCCTAACCCTAACCCTTACACTTACCTTTACCCTAACCCTAACCCTAACCCTTACCCTTAACCTGAACCTAACCACAACCCTAACACTTGCCATTACCCTAACCCTAAACCTTACCTTAACCCTAACCTTAACCCTAACTCAAACAATAACCGTAACCCTAACCCTAACCCTACCCGAACCCTAACCCTAACCCTAAGCCTAACCCTAAATCTAATCCTAACCCTAACTCTTACCCTTTCCCTAACCCTAACCCTAACACTAACCCTTAACCTTTTCTTTACCCTAACCATAACTCTAACCCTAAACCTAACTCTAATCTAACCCTAACCCTAACTCTAACCCTAACCCTAACCCTTTCCCTAACCCTTACCTTTCCCTAACCCTAACCCTAACCTAACCCTAACCCTTGCCCTTACGCTAACCCTAACCTAACCTTAATGCTAAACCGAACCCTAACCCTAATTCTTACCCTAACCCTAATCCTTACCCTAAACCTAACCCTAACCCTTACCCTAACCCTAACCTTAACCCTAACACAAACCCTAATCCTAACCCTAACCCTTACCCTAACCCTAACCCTAAACTTAAACCTAACCCAACCCTAACCCTAACCGTAACCCTCACCCTTACCCTTACCCTAACCTTAACCCTAATCCTTACCCTAACCTCAAACCTAAACCTATCCCTAACCCTAACACTTAGATTTACCCTAAACCTAACCCTAACCTAAACCATACCCTAAACCTAACCCTAACCCTAACACATACCCTTACCCTAACACTAACCCTAACCCTAACTCTAAACCTAACACTAATCCTAATTCTCACCATAACCCTAACCCTTACCCTAACACTAACCTAAACTTAAACCTAACCCTAACCCTAAACATAACCCTAAATCTCACCCTTACCCTTACCCTTACCCTAACCCTAACAATAATCCTTACCCTAACCCTAACGCTAACCCTAACCCTTAACCGAACCCTTACCCTTTCCCTAACCCTAACCCTAACCCTAAAGCTAACCCTAATCCTAACACTAACCCTAACCTTAACATTAACCCTAACCCTTACCCTAACCCTAACCCTTACCCTTATCCTAACATTAACCCTAACCCTAACCCTAACCCTAACACTTACCCTTACCCTCACCCTAACCCTAAACCTAACCCTAACTCTTACGCTTACACTAACCCTAACCCTAAGCCTAACACTTACCATTACCCTAACCCTAACCCTATCCCTAACCCTTACCCGAACCCTAACCCTAACCCTAAACCCTAACACTAATCCTAACTCTAACCCTTACCCTTACCCTAACCCTAACCCTAACCCTAACCCTAACACTTACCCTTACCCTAACCCTAACTCTAACCCTTACCCTTAACCTGAACCTAACCACAACCCTAACACTTGCCCTTCCCTAACCCTAACGCTTACCCTAACCCTAACCTTAACCCTAACTCAAACACTAACTGTAACCCTAATCCTTACTTTAACCTTAACCCTTATTCTAACCGTTAACCCTAACCATAACCATAACGCTAACACCAAACCCTAAACCTAAGATAACCCTACCTTTACACTTACCCTAACCCTAACCCTAACCCAAACCTAACCCTAACACTTAGCCTTACCCTAACCCTAACCATAACCCTAAATATTGCCCTAACCCTAACCCCTACCTTTTCCCTAACCCTAACCCTAACCCTAAAACTTACCTTAACCCTAACCCTAACACTAACCCTGACCCTAACCCTAACCCTACCCTAACCCTAACCCTTACCCTAACCCTTACCCTAACCCTTACCCTTTCCCTAACCCTAACCCTTAACCTTACCCTAACCCTAACCCTAACCCTAACCCTAACCTAACCCTAACCCTTGCCCTTACGCTAACCCTAACCTTACCTTAATGCTAACCCGAACCCTAACCCTAATCCTTACTCTAACCCTAACCCTAACCCTAACCCTAACCCTTACCCTAACCCTTACCCTAACCCTAACCTTAACCCTAACCCAAACCCTAATCCTAACCCTAACCCTTTCCCTAACCCTAACCCTAAATTTAAACCTAACCCAACCCTAACCCTAACCGTAACCCTCACCCTTACCCTTACCCTAACCTTAACCCTAATCATTACCCTTTCCCTAACCCTAACCATAACCCTAACCATAACCCAAACCTAACCCTTATCCTAACCCTAACCCTAACCCTAAACTTGAAGCTAACCCTAACCCTAACCCTAACCCTTACCTTAATCCTAACCCTAACCCTAACCCTAACACTTACCCTAACCCTCACCCTAACCCTAAACCTAACCCAAACCTAACCCTAAACCTTACACTTAACCTTACACTAACCCTAACCCTAACACTTATCATTACCTAACCCAAACCCTAACCCTAACCCTTACCCTAACATTCACCCTAACCCTATTCCCTAAACCTAACCTTAACCCTAACCCTAACCCTAACCCTAACACTTACCCTTATCCTAATCTTAACCCTTAACCGTAACCTAACCCTTATCCTAACCCTAACCCTAACGCTAAACCTAACCCCTAAACCTAACTCTAACCCTTACCCTAACCCTAACCCTAAACCCTAATCCTAACCCTAACCTTAACCCTTACCCTTACCCTAAACCTAACCCTAACCCTAACCCTTACCCTTACCCTAACCCTAACCCTAGCCTTAACCCTAACCCTTTCCCTAACCCTAACCCTAACCCTAAACCTTACCCTAACCCTAACCCTAACCCTTACCCTTACCCTAAACCTTACCCTGACCCTAACACTTACCCTTAACCTAACCATAACCCTAACCCAAACCCTAACCCTAACCCTTACCCTAATGCGAACCTTAACCCTAACCCAGACCCTAGCCCAAACCCTGTCCCTTACTCTAACCCTAACCCTAACCCTAACTTCTAACCCTAACCCTAACCCTAACACTTACCCTTACCCTAACCCTAACCCTAACCCCTAAACCTAAACCTAACCCTAATCCTAACCCTTACCCTTACCCTAACCCTAACCCTAACCCTAACCCTTACCCTTATCCTAACCCTAAACCTAACACTTACCCTTACCCAAACCCTAACCCTAACCCTAACCCTTACCCTAACCATAACCCTAACCCAAACCCTAACCCTAACCCTTACCCTTACCCGAACCCTAACCCTAACCCTAACCCTAACACTTACCATAAAACTAACCCTACCCCTAACCCTAACCCTTAACCTTACCTTTACCCTAACCCTAATCTTAAGCGTAACCCTAACCCTAACCCTAACCCCTAACCCTAACCCTAACCCTTATCCTAACCCTTACCCTTACCTTAACCCTAACCCTGACCCTAACCCTAACTCTTACCCTTACCCTAACTCTTACCCTAACCCTAACCCTAACCCTAACCCTAACCCTTATCCTAACCCTAACCGTAACCCTAATCCTTACCCTAACCCTAACCCTTGCCCTTACGCTAACCCTAACCCTAACCCTAACCCTAACCCTAACCCTAACCCTTATCCTAACCCTAACGCTAACCCTAATCCTTACCCTAACCCTAACCCTAACACTAACCCTTATTCTAACCCTAACGCTAACCCTAATCCTAACCCTAACACTTACCTTAAACCTAACCTTAAACCTAAACCTAACCCTAACCCTTACAC
This sequence comes from Megascapheus bottae, assembly GCA_024803745.1. NCBI lineage: Eukaryota > Metazoa > Chordata > Mammalia > Rodentia > Geomyidae > Megascapheus > Megascapheus bottae. The sequence continues at coordinate 3,909,332 of JANJXV010000053.1, read as the reverse complement.
TTACCCTAACCCTAACCCTAAGCCTAACCCTAACACTTACACTTACCCTAACCCTAACCCTAAACTTAAACCTAACCCTAACCCTAACCCTAACTCTAACCCTAACCCTAACGAATACCGTTACACTAAACCTAACCCTAATCCTTACCGACCCTTAACCCTAACCCTAATCATTACCCTAACCCTTAATCTTTCCCTAACCCTATCCCTAACCCTTACCCTTACATTAACCCTAAAAATAAACCTTACCCTAACCCTAACCCTAACCCTAACCATCACCCTTCCACTTACAATAACCCTAACCCTAAACCTAACCCTTACCCTAACCCTAAACCTAACCCCTAACCCTAACCCTAACCCTAACCCTCACCCTAACCCTTAACCCTACCCTAACCCTAACCCTAACCCTTATCCTAACCCTAACCCTAATTCTAACACTTACCCTTACCCTAACCCTAACCCTAACCTTATACCTAACCCTAACCCTAACCCTAACTCTAACCCTAACCCTAAAGATTACCGTTACCCTAACCCTAACCCTAATCCTTACCGACGCTTTACCCTAACCCTAACCTTTACCCTAACGCTTAATTTTTCCCTAACCCTAAACCTAACCCTTACACTTACCCTAACCCTAATCCTTACCCTTAACCTAACCCTAACCCTAAACCTAACCCTAACCCTTAGCCTAACACTAACCCTACCCTAATCCTAACCCTAACCCTAAACCTAACACTTACCCTTACCCTAACCCTAACCCTAACCCTAACCCTTACCCTTACCCTAACCCTAACCCTAACCCTAACCCCTAACCCTAACCCTAACCCAAACCCTTACCTTATGCTAACCCTAACCCTAAACCTAACCCTAAACTGTTGGGGACTGACTGTGGGGTCAGTGACCTTGGACCCGCACAATTGAGTACACAAGGAAGTAAGCTCTTATCATGATTTTGGGCTGTGTCAATAGCTTCTCATTTAACCTGTTTGGGACTTGATAGCTTCTCATTCAACCTATTTCAGACTTGATACTGTTTGTACGAATGTAGCCCCTGGCAGTTCCCTAGTTTAAAGATGTGTATTTAAGATTGAGAACTGGAAATAAACTGAGCTACGGTCTTGGGCAACAGGCTTCTTAAGCTGTGGCTCCTGATTTGGGCTGTAGCCCTCCTGAACCCCATCTGTTTGTCTCTCTTCTAATTTTTCCTAGTCCTTGCCCCCTATTTCAGGAACCCCAATCTGCGAACCCTGGTTTGCTGCCGGTTGGCTCCGGCATCTGGCGCCTGAACAGGGACCCTGAAAATCTGGGACGAAGGTGAAGGACCCCTCCCTGTGGTGAGTAACACATCGTAGGACTATTAAGAGAAGATCTTAAGAGAGTGTATAGTCAGGAGTAAAAATTATGGGTCAAGCTAATAGCCATGGGTTATTTCTACCGATCTTAACAGGCCTATTTGAAGCCCACGGAACGCGGGTGGAAAAAGGGGTGCTTCAGAGCTTCCTACAGTTTGTCGAGGAGGCATGCCCGAGGTCTATAGAGGAGGAATTCCAAAAAGCCTGGCAGCGGATAGGAAAAAGAATTCTAGATTATTATGATGTATATGGCCCCGAGAAGACCCCAATAGAGGCTGCTACTGTATGGAGTTTAGTAAGTGAATACATAGATCCTCTACATAAAAATGCTGAACTTAATCTTGAATTAGGGGAACTTTATGAGTTAAAGGACCCTTCTGAAGAACCTGAGGCTGAGCCATATGCCGCAGCCCAAGAGTCTAAGTGAGATCTTGCAAAGGGAACAACAACTAGTAGATATTGAGTATCAGAATTCAGGTCTGAATACCAAAGAGGAAAGTTATGATGAGTCATTGGAGGGCCGGGTGGCTACAATAGAGAAGAAGTTAGAAGAAATGCTACATCTTCTATCGAAAATGGGGACAGAGCAGAGAGCCCCCCCAGAAGTAGGAAAGAAATATGACCCTCAGGCCACTATGGTGTCTGATTCTAAACCTTACCCCTCACACCCACCGCCTCCGGCTGCAGCCTTACGGCCTCAATCCCTTTCTCAACCTTTAGGCAAGCCTAAAGGCCCTAGCAACAAGTCCCTTTTAACAGGCACTACAACCAGGCACAGTGCATCACAATTAAACCTGACTCAGGCTGCTAGAGAGAGGGAAGGTATTTCAGGGCCTCGATGCTTCCCTAGTTTAGTTGATCATGATGAACAAGTATACCATCAACCTGTTCCTGTTAAACTATTACAGGATTTAAAAAATGCCTGCTCCCAATATGGGCCAACTGCCCCTTTTACTCAAGTAATATTGGAGGCCGCGTGTGCTGGTATTGCATGCCCAAATGACTGGAAGCGGCTTGCCAGAGCATGCCTTAGTGCAGGAGAGTACTTATTATGGGAGACAGAGTTCACTGCACAGTGTCGGGCTAAAATTGAAACAGATAGGTCTAAGAACCTGCCTTACACTGTTGATCAGTTGTTAGGAGAGGGAACCTATAAAAACACCGAAGATCAATTGGGTTATGCAAAGGAGGCCTATTTACAAATAAATGCTGCGGCGAGAGAGGCTTGGAAAAAGTTACGCAATTCCAATCGTACAAAAAATCTAGTAGAAGTTAAACAGGGACCGAATGAACCTTATCTAGAATTTTTGTCTCGATTAATGGAGACAGCAGACTGCCTAGTACAAGATGAGAATGCAAGGTAGAGTATAGTTAGACACATAGCCTATGAAAATGCCAACGCCGCCTGTCAGGCGGCTATCAGACCCCATAGGAATAAGGGAGGAATCACGGACTTTATTTCACTGTGTGCTGATATTGGACCCTCCCATGTACAAGGCCTTACTTTAGCCGCCGCTCCTCAAGGAAAGACTGTTACTGAGTCTCTAAAATATAGAGGTCAGCGGCATTCTCGGGATGCTAGACCCCCAGGGCGTTGCTTTTCTTGTGGACAAATAGGACATTGGATGACGCAATGCCCACGCCAGGCCAGGCAAAAGAGAGAAAAATCACCTGGCACATGTCCACGCTGTGGTAAAGGGAAGCACTGGGCTAAAGATTGCAGGTCAAGAACAGATCGCAATGGCCGCCCAATTTCGGGAAACTGGAGAGGGGGCCAGCCCCTGGCCCCGCAAAACCATGGGGCAGTCCCTCCCTCTTCTCGGCCACAAGTGCATCTTCTAACAACCCCCCAAGATCAGTCTCCAGCCTCCTCCGTCCCACCCCAGGCAGTGCAGGATTGGACCTCTGTTCCTCCACCTGCTCAGTATTGACCCCAGAGATGGGGACACAAGCTCTCCCCACGGGGGTCTTCGGCCCCCTTCCCCTGGGAGTGGCTGGATTGCTGTTAGGGCGAAGTAGCTCAGCCCTTAAAGGGATACAGATTACACCTGGCAAAATTGACCAGGATTTTACTGGAGAAATCAAAGTTATGGCCTCTGCCCCGAAACACGTGGTATCGATCCCAGCCGGTCAAAAATTAGCACAATTAATACTTGTGCCTTTACCTCCCGGGGAGACTGCTAATTCCCCATGTGGACAGAGAGGATTTAGATCTTCTGATATCTATTGGGTACAAAGCATAAAACAAGAGAGGCCTGAGATGACTATATTTATACAAGAAAAGCCCTTTAAAGGAATATTAGACACTGGAGCAGATGTGTCTGTGATATCTAAAAAACATTGGCCAGCCCAATGGCCCCTGACAACCTCTATGACTTCCCTACAGGGGGTTGGGCAAGCAACTGACCCACAGCAGAGCAGTGCGATCCTTGTTTGGAGAGATGAGGAAGGGCACTCTGGTCATTTTCAGCCATTTGTCCTGGATCATCTGCCAATTAATTTATGGGGTCGTGATATCATGGAAAAAATGGGAGTGTATATGTTTAGTCCTAGTGCTGCGGTCACTAAGCAGTTACTTGATCAAGGCCTCCTCCCCTTTAGGGGACTAGGCCGAGCAGCACAGGGGGAGCTAGAGCCACTCCAACCCCAGTCTCACCCTACGAGACAAGGATTAGGGTATCCCTTGACGGGAGCTGTCGTTTGCCCTCCCCCTCATGCTGATCCCATAAATTGGCTCTCTGAACAACCGGTATGGGTTGAACAGTGGCCTCTTTCACTAGAAAAGATCATTGCAGTACAGCAGCTGGTACAGGAACAGCTGGACTTGGGGCATGTGGCCCCTTCTAACTCTCCGTGGAATTCTCCAATTTTTGTTATAAAGAAAAAGTCAGGTAAATGGAGGCTGTTACAGGATTTGAGAAAAATAAATGCCACAATGGAACTGATGGGGGCCCTACAGCCTGGCTTGCCTTCACCCATGGCAATCCCAAAGGATACTTATAAGATTATTACAGATTTGAAGGATTGTTTCTATACTATACCCCTGGCGCCTCAAGACTGTAAGCGCTTTGCCTTCAGCGTCCCCTCTGTTAATTTTAAAGAACCCATGAAGCGATATCACTGGCTTGTGCTCCCACAGGGCATGGCAAGTAGCCCAACTTTATGTCAAAGTTTTGTAGCTAGAGCCATTTCTTCCACTCGTGAAAAATTTTCTTCTGTTTATATTGTTCATTATATGGATGACATCTTGTTGGCTTGTTCTGACCCTATCGTCGTACGACAAGCCTTTGGACAACTAAAGCAAGATCTGAGCCTCTTTGGCCTTATAATAGCAGCTGAAAAGGTTCAGGAACATTCCCCTTTTACATATCTAGGCCATATATTAGGCCCACACTATTTTAAAACCCAAAAAATACAATTAAAAACTTCACACTTAAGAACTCTTCATGATTTTCAGCAATTCTTAGGAGATATAAATTGGCTTCGGCCTTATCTAAAGCTCTCCACAGGAGAGTTAAAACCCCTTTTTGATCTCTTAAAAGGAGATACCAACCCTACATCCTTGCGCGAATTAAATCCTGACGCCAAGAGGGCCATCCAAATTGTAGAAAAGGCAATTTCCCAGCAACAAATGACCTATTGTGACTATTCTAAACCCTGGGGAGTTTACATTTTAGCTACTTCTCACTCCCCAACTGCTGTATTGTGGCAGGATGGCCCACTTTTATGGCTTTATCTACCATCAACACCCGGCAAAGTGCTGACCCCCTACTACGAATTGGTAGCTAATTTGATACATATGTGCCGAGTGGATTCCCGTAAATATTTAGGTCAGGAACCTCATTTTATCTGTGTCCCATATAATCTACAACAACAAGATTGGCTATTCGCCCATTGTGATTCTTGGGCCATTGCTTGGGCCAATTATACGGGGAAAATTTTGCATCACTACCCGTCTAACAAACTTCTCCAATTTGCTGCGTGTCATACGTTTCTATTTCCTTCCATAGTACAGGCCTCGCCTTTATCTTCTGCTGCTTTGGTATTTACAGATGGATCCTCTAATGGAAAGGCTGCTTTGACCATTAATGGGAAAACTCAATCTTGGGTTACGGGTTTTTCCTCCGCCCAAGAGGTGGAATTAGAGGCTGTTTTACAAGCACTCGTCCTGTTACAAGACGAGCCCTTTAACTTATACTCAGACAGTCAATATGTAATTCGTGCTCTTCAAGTCATAGAAACTGTTCCCTTTATTGGAACTACTAACTCCAATATTCAGACCCAATTTCGCCAAGTACAAACTTTGCTTTGTTCTCGCAACCACCCCTGTTTTTTTGGCTTTGTTCGAGCTCACACTAATCTTCCTGGCCCTTTAAGTGAGGGCAATGCAGTTACTGACTCAGCCACCAGAGTTTACTTAACTCAGGTTGAACTTGCTAAGCAGTCACATGCCATCCATCATCAAAACAGCCGAGCCTTGCGCCGACAGTTTAAATTATCTAGAGAAGCGGCACGTCAAATAGTTAAGACTTGCTCCAACTGTGTCCCTTTTTCACCAGCCCCCCATTTAGGTATAAATCCACGAGGACTGCTTTCTAATCACATTTGGCAGATGGATGTCACACATGTTCCATCATTTGGCCGATTAAAATATGTCCATGTTACTGTAGATACTTATTCTAATTTTATCTTGGCCACCCCCCTTGCTGGGGAAGCCACTAAACATTGTATCTCTCACTGCATCCGATGCTTTGCTGAGATGGGGATTCCCTCGCAAATAAAAACAGATAATGGCCCTGGCTATGCAAGCCGAGCATTTCAATCCTTCTGCCATTCCTATAATATCACTCATATTACAGGCACTCCTTACAATCCTCAAGGTCAAGGCATTGTGGAGAGAGCTAATGGATTATTAAAACATCAAATTGCTAAAATACAGAAAGGAGAGTCATATCCCGCTACCCCTGTGAATATACTTAATCATGCTTTATTTGTTTTAAATTTTTTGAATTTGGATTCAAATAATTTATCTGCTGCTCAGCGATTCTGGGAAAAAAGAGCGCAGCGTCCTTTTGCCTTAGTAAAGTGGAAGGATCCCCTAACTGGTGCTTGGCATGGACCCGATCCTGTTCTAACCTGGGGTCGAGGGCATGTATGTGTTTTTTCACAAGGAGAAAATGACGCCCGCTGGCTGCCTGAACGCTGCGTTCGGATCGTGGAGAGTGACAGTGGCCATCCAAGCAGCGACTCACTGGGCCTACACCCCCAACCCTCCAGTGGTGCATCCTGCGACGTGGGAAGGACCTGAGTTATTTGTGCATGTCAATTGGGACTGCTACTGATCCACTTGTTCCACACATTCATATGAGCTGTGTTTCTCCCCCTTTTACTATTATGTGGGGACCTTTTAACATATTCATTGACTCTACACAATTTAATATGTGACATTATTTTGTCTTTACCATCCCTCTTCTTAATAACCTTTTTTGTAAAAGATGCCCAGGTGAAAAGCAAAGGCCTCCAGAGGTAAGTAGAAGTCGGCCGACCCCCTTGTATGTCTGCGTTTTATTTTATTTTATTTTATTTTATTTTATTTTATTTTTGTTTGTTTGTTTGAAAAGGTGCACTGTGGGCCTAATACAGAGGCCTGGGTGGTCAAGGGACGCCTTGACCCCCCCCTCCCCTTCTGAGTTTCTTGTCGATAACAAGGCATACCTGAGAGTCCCACCAGCAAGACATGTCTAAATCTAAAAATAACTGTTTGGTGAAAACATTCATTTGAGCTCATGTTTTTTGTGTTAAGTGTATCTGATTGAGTCCAATTTTCTTGTTATATGTCAATGTCTGATTATTTAGAAGTCTCCGTTTCTCTGTCTTGTTCGTGTTACATGTTTTTCCTTGTCCAGTTTTGTCTTTAAAATTGGTACCATTTCTAAGTATGGATCCTTATGGGTTTTCTGTGCATACTCAAGCACACATCCTTGTTTTTTTTTTGAACATTTCTGGGCCTAGCATGGCCGCTCCCCCATGTCTGCAGTTGTAACAAGCCCTGGAAAAATAAATTCCAGCTAAGTTGCCTTGCAAAAAGTTTTGTTTTGAACCTGGTTCTCATCTGTAAGAGTAAAATTGGCAAAACTCTCTTGACACAAACTTCCGGAAATTGAACGGCCGATATTAATTTTGCGCGCTTTATGATCTTTGAGTATGAATGTGTGTGAATGAGTGAGTGAACATGTTCAAGGTTAAATTGTCAGCATGCTGTATAAAACAATGGATAAATTTATACTTAAACACAAAGACAATTGGGTAAATCTAAGCTTAAAACTTCAACAAAAATATTAGGTTTGAATGTTTACTATGTCTCAAAGGAGTATTGCATTGTCTTAAAGAAAAACTGGTAAATATTTTTCTAGATCCTGAAATCTGCATTTTATTGCAGGGAATATAGCTGTTTACATTGTAAACATTGTATCCTGTTTAGCACAGAGGTATTAGGGAATTTGGGATTTATTACCTTAAGTTAAAGTTTGGAGACATGTATTAGAGATTTAAATGTAAAATTGTTCATTAACGTCAGAAACTTTGTCTGTCTGTCTTTTCTTGCAAACTGACACTAGAAATCTAATGGTAAAATGTGGATAATGTGATTAGTATTTTAAAGGAATGTTTAAAGGTTTATCTCTGTATGATTTGGTTTCATGTTACTGGATTGCAATTGGATGTATCTTAGAAAAAGGAGGAAACTAAGTTCAGACTTAGATTTTTGGTGCACTGATGATGTTTGTAGTTCTTGCATTAAGGAAAAACATATTTGGGTTTAAACCGTGGGAGTTTTAGGCAGCAATCTTAACTGAAAAAAAAAAGCCTCTTCTAAAAGGAGGCCTGAAGGCAAAGGGCGTTCCTTCAGCCCAAGGAGACCTGGAGAAAAGGGAGTGCCTTGAGCCCTTAAAGGTTTTTCAAATGCAAATGAAGACTAAAACGTTAAGTGTTTAAGTTTAAAAAGTGTAAACGTTTTAAAGAACATTAGAATTGGGTTTCTGAATAATATTTGAAAGTGAAGTTGTCTTAAATGTTTTAAGAAAGAGAAAAAGGGAAAATCAGGACTACCAAAATAACTTCCAGCTAGCCCATGGAGAAGTACAGCAATCCTTATTCAGATGTAACTTTGGCTTTTACCAGGTTCTAGGTAAGCTCATGCTTAGAGACTATTTCTGTGTTGACCACCTTGTTGCTTTAATTGGAGTAACGTGGCCTTTTGTAGGACTCACTGATCTGAATACTGCAGTTCTGAGCCAACCCCGGGCAAAGCAAAGTCCCTGTGAGACTGTGGTGTCTAATCTGGCAGCAGAGAGCTAATTGAGGCAGAGTTGCTTTGGAGCTCAAAGTGGCAGAGTGCTAGCCTTGAGCTGGAGAGCTGAGGGACAGTACCCAGACCCCGAGTTCAAGTCCAGCAACCAAGCAAGTGAAATGCCCATGGGATGTTTATCCCTGTGTGGAGAGACACTACTGGGACAACGAAGCATCCAGATGCAGAAAGCCTCTGCATGAATGGCAGAGATGGTGTCAGATCCTAGAGTCACTCGTGCTTAGCCATTCAATATTAATCAGAGCCGGGAGGTCATAGAATAGTTTGTAAGCATGCCTTACTAATGCCCGTGCCTTCCATAACTGGGCAGGAACTTGTCAATCATCTGTGATAGTGGTAGTTTAAAGTTCTGAGTAAAGTTTGATGTGACTCCAGCCACAAATTCAGGAAAGTTTGTGGATCTGACAACTAAAGCATTGTTTAAGGTTGCAGAAATTTAGTTCCCCAGACAATCAAGTAAAAGCCTTTGCAAATGGGTGCTATGTAAGCTACACTATTGTAGCCAAAGATGGTTTCTACAGTTGCTAAATGTCAAATATGATCTCTAGTTTGGAGTAAATTATTGTTCCTAATATCTAATCCTTGCAACCCCTTGTTAAAACAGGCTAGGCTTC
>JANJXV010000053.1:3805000-3895000 GCA_024803745.1 Megascapheus bottae | reverse complement strand
CCTAACCCTAACCCTAACACTCACCCTAACCCTTACCCCTACCCTAACCCTAAGCCTAACCCTAACCTTAACCTAACCTTAACGATAACCCTAAACCTAACCCTTACCCTAACCCTAACCCTGACCCTAAACCTAACTGAACCCTAACCTTAAACCTAAACCTTACCCTTACCCTAACCCTAACCCTAAAACTAACCATAACCCTTACCCTTACACTAACCCTAACCCTAACCCTAACCCTTACCGTAACTGTAACCCTAACCCTAACCCCTAACCCTAAACCTACCCCTAACCCTTATCCTTACAGTAACCTAACCCTAACCCTAACTCTAACCGTAACCCTAACCCTAACCCTAAGCCTAACCCTAACCCATACCCTTACCCTGACCCTAACCCTAACTCGAACCCTAACCCTAACCCTAACCCTAACCCTAACACTTACCATTACCCTAACCCTAACCCTGAACCTAACCCTTACCCTAACCCTAACACTCACCCTAACCATAACCCTTACCGTAACCCTCACCCTAACCCTAACCCTAAACCTAACTGAACCCTAACCTTAACCCTAAACCTTACCCTTACCCTAACCCTAACCCTAAAACTAACCCTAACCCTTACCTTACTCTAACCCTAACCCTAACCCTAATCCTTATCCTTACCCTAACACTAACCCTAAACCTAACACTAACCCTTACCCTAACACTTACCCTTACCCTAACCCTAACCCTAACCCTAAACCTTTCCCTTAGCCTAACCCTAACCCTTACCCTAACCCTAACCTACCCTCACCCTTCCCCTTACCCTAACCCTAACCCTAATTCTAACCCTAACCCTAACCCCTAACCCGAACCCTAACCAAACCTTAACCGTTAGCCTTATCCTAAAACTTACCCTTACCCTAACCATAACCCTAAACCTAAACCTAAACCTAACCCTAACACTAACCCCTAACCCTAACCCTAACAATAACCCTAACCCTAACCCTTACCCTAAACCTAACCCTAACCCTTAACCTTACCCTTAACCTAACCCTTACCCTGACCCTAATACTTACCCTTAACCTAACCCTAACCCTAACCCTAACACTTATCCTAATCCTAACCTTAACCCTAACCCAAACCCTAACCCTAACCCTTACTCTAACCCTAACCCTAACCCTAACTTCTAACCCTAAACCTAAACCTAACCCTAACCCTTACCCTAACCCTACCCTAACCCCTAACCCTAAACCTAACCTTAACCCTACCCCTTACCCTTACCCTAAACCTAATGCTAACCCTAACCCTAAAACTTACCTTACCCTAAACCTAACCCTAACCCTTACCCTAATCCTAACCCTAACCCTAACACTAACCCCTAACCCTAACCCCAACCCTAACATATAGCCTTACCCTAACCCTAACCTAACCCTAAACCTAAACCAAACCCTAATCCTAATCCTAACCCTAACCCTTACCCTAACCCTAACCCTAACCTTAACCCCAACCCTAACCCTAACCCTAACCCTATCTCTTACCCTAACCCTAAACCTAACCCTAACCCTCAACCTAAACCTAAGCGTAATCCTAACCCTAACCCTTACCCTTACCCTAACCCTAACACTAACCCTAACCCTAACCCTAAACCTAACACCCTTACCCTAACCCTAAAGCTAACTCTAACCCTTACCCTAACCCTAACCTCTAACCCTAACCCTAATCCTAACCCTTAACCTTACCGTAAACCTAACCCTAAACCTAAACCCTAAACCTAATCCTAACCCTAACCCTTACCTTTCCCTTACCCTAACCCTAACGCTAACCCTAACCCTAACCCTAATTTTTACCCTAACCCAACCCCTAACTCTAACACTAAATCTAACACTAACCCTAACCCTAAGCCTAACCCTAATTCTTACTGTAAACCTAACCCTTTCCCTAACCCTAACCCTAACCCTTAACCTTACCCTTAACCTAACCCTTACCCTGACCCTAACACTTACCCTAACCCTAACCCTAACCTTAACCCCAACACTAATCCTAACCCTAACCCTTAAACTTACCCTAACACTCACCCTAAACCTAAACCTAACTCTAACCCTAACCCTAACCCTAATCCTTACCCTAATCCTCACCCTAACCCTAACCCTAACCTTAACCCAAACCCTTAACCTTACCCTAAGCCTAACCCTAAACCTGAGCCTAAACGTAAACCTAATCCTTACCCTTACCCTAACCCTAACCCTAAACATAAACTTAACCCTAACCCTAAACCTTACCCTTACCCTAACCCTAACCCTGAACCTAACCCTGAACCTTACCCTTACCCTAAACCTAAACCTAACCCTCACCCTAAACCTAACCCTAACTCTAAACCTAACCCTAATTCTTACCCTAACAATAACCCTCACCCTTATCCTAACCCTAACCCTAACCTTAACCCTAACCCTTATCCTTACCCTAACCCTAACCTTAACCCTAACCCTTAACTAACCCTAACCCAAACCCTTATCCGTACCCTAACCCTTACACCTACCCTAACGCTAAGCCTAACCCTAACCCTAACCCTAACCCTAACACTTATCCTAAACCTAGCGCTAACCCTAAACCTAACCCTAACACTAAACCTAACCTAACCCTTACCGTTACCCTAACCCTAACCCTAAACCTAACCCTAACACTAACCCTAACCCTAAACTTAAACCTAAGGCTAACCCTAACCCTAACCCTAACGATTACTCTTACCCTAACCCTAACCCTAATCCTTACCCTATCCCAAACCCTAACCCTATCCCTAACCCTAAACCTATACTTAACACTAACCCTAACCCTAATCCTTACCCTTACCTAACCCTAACCCTAACCCTAACCCTCACGTTAACCCTTACCCCTACCCTAACCCTAAGCCTAACCCTAACCCTAAACCTAACCTTAACGCTAACCCTAAACCTAACCCTTACCCTTACCCTAAACCTGACCCTAAACTTAAACTTAACCCTAACCCTAAACCTTACCCTTACCCTAACCCTAACCCTGAACCTAACCCTGAACCTTACCCTTACCCTAAACCTAAACCTAACCCTCACCCTAAACCTAACCCTAACTCTAAACCTAACCCTAACTGTTACCCTAACAATAACCCTCACCCTTATCCTAACCCTAACCCTAACCCTAACCTTAAACCTAACGCTTATCCTTACCCTAACCCTAACCCTAACCCTAACCCTTACCTAACCCAAAGCCAAACCCTTATCCTTACACTAACCCTTACCCCTACCCTAACGCTAAGCCTAACCCTAACCCTAACCCTAACCCTAACACGTATCCTAACCCTAGCGCTAACCCTAAACCTAACCCTAACATTAAACCTAAACCTAACCCTTACCCTTACCCTAACCCTAAACCTAACCCTAACACTAACCATAACCCTAAACTTAAACCTAACGCTAACCCTAACCCTAAACCTAACGATTACCCTTACCCTAACCCTAACCCTAATCCTTACCCTACCCCTAACCCTAACCCTATCCCTAACCCTAAACCTATACTTAACCCTAACCCTAACCCTAATCCTTACCGTTACCTAACCCTAACCCTAACCGTAACCCTCACCCTAACCCTTACCCCTACCCTAACCCTAAGCCTAACCCTAACCTTAACCTAACCTTAACGATAACCCTAAACCTAACCCTTACCCTTACCCTAACCCTGACCCTAAACCTAACTGAACCCTAACTTTAAACCTAAACCTTACCCTTACCCTAACCCTAACCCTAAAACTAACCATAACGCTTACCTTTACACTAACCCTAACCCTAACCCTTACCCTTACCCTAACACTAACCCTAAACCTAACACTAACCCTTACCCTAACCCTTACCCTTACCCTAACCCTAACCCTAACCCTAAACTTAACCCTTACCCTAACCCTAACCCTTACCCTAACCCTAACCCTAACCCTCACCCTTCCGCTTATCCTAACCCTAACCCTAATTCTAACCCTAACCCTAACCCCTAACCCGAACCCTAACCAAACCTTAACCGTTACCCTTATCCTAAAACTTACCCTTACCCTGACCATAACCCTAAACCTAACCTTAACCCTAACCCCTAACCCTAAACCTAACCCTACCCCTAACCCTTACCCTTATCCTAAACCAAATCCTAATCCCACCCCTAAACCTAACCATATCCCTAACCCTAAGCCTAACCCTAATCTTTAAACTTACCCTAACCCTACCCTAACTCCAAACCTAACACTTACCCTTACCCTAACCCTAACCCTAACCGTAACCCTTACACTAACCCTAACCCTAACCCCTAAAGCTAACCCTAACCCTACCCCTAACCCTTACCCTTTCCCTAAACGAAACCGTAACCCTAACACTTACCCTTACCCTAACAATTACGCTAACCCTAACCCTTACCCTAAACTAACCCTAACCCTAAACCTAACCCTATCCCTTACCCTTACCCTAACCCTAACCTTCACCCTAAACCTTACCCCTACCCTAACCCTAAGCCTAACCCTAACCGTAACCCTTATCCTAACCCTAACCCTAACCCTAATCCTTACCCTAAACCTAACCCTAACCCTAACCTTAACCCTTGCCCTTACACTAACCCTAACAATAACCTTAATGCTAACCCTAACCCTAACCCTAATCCTTACCCTAACACTAACACTAACCCTTAGCCTAACCCTTACCCTTTCCTTAACCCTAACCCTTACCCTAAACCTAACCATAACCCTAACCCAAACCCTAACCCTAACCTTAACCCTAACCGTAACCCTAACCCTAACCCAAACCCTTTCCCTAACACTAAACCTAACCCTAAACCTAACCCTAACCCTAACACTTAAACTTACCCTAACCCTAACCCTAACCCCTAACCCTAAACCTAACCCTAACCCTAACGCTAACCCTTACCCTTATTTTAACCCTAATCCTAACCCTAACCCTAACACTTACCATTACCCTAACCCTAACCCTAACCCTGAACCTAACCCTAACCCTAACCTTCACCCTTACCCTTACCCTAACCCTAAACGTAATCCGTACCCTAACCCTAACCCTAACTCTAACCCTAATCCTTACCCTAACCCTTACCCTTTCCCAAACCCTAACCCTAACCCGAAACCTAACCCAAACCTAATCCTTATCCTAACCCTAACCCTAACCCTAACCTTAACGCTAACCCTAACCCTAACCCAAACCCTTACCCTTATACTAACCCTAACAATAACCCTAACCCTAACCCTAACACTTACCCTAACCCTCCCCCTAACCCTAAACCTAACCCGAAACCTAACCCTAACCGTTACCCTTACCCTAACGCTAACCCGAACCCTAACACTTATCATTACCCTAACCCTAACCCTAACCCTAACCCTTACCCTAACCCTAAACCTAACCCCTAACCCTAACCTTACAACTAAACCTAACCCTAATCCTAACACTTACACTTACCCTAGGCCTAACCCTAAACCTTACCCTTACCCTAACCCTCACCCTAACCCTTACCCTTACCCTAACCCTAACCCCTAACTCAGACCCTTACCCTTACCCTAACTCTAACCCTTACCCTTAACCTAACCCTTACCCTGACCCTAACACTTACCCTTAACCTAACCCTAACCCTAACCCTTACCCTTACCCTAACCCTAACCCTTATCCTTACCCTTACCCTTACCCTAACCCTAACCCTTATCCTTACCCTTACCATTTCCCTAACCCTAACCCTTACCGTAACCTGAAACTTAACCCTAACCCAAACCTTAACAATAACCCTAAACCTTACTCTAGCCCTAAACCTAACCTAACCCCTAACCCTAACCCTAAACCTAACCCCAATCCTAACCCTAACACTTACCCTAACCCTAACCCTAACCCTAAACCTAACCCCTAACCTTAACCCTAACACTAACCCTAACCATAACACTTACCGTTACCCTATCCCTATCCCCAACCTAACCCTTACCCTAACCATAACCCTAACTCTAACTCCTAACCCTAACCCTAACCCTTACCCTTACCATAATCCTAACCCTAAATCTAACCCTAACCCTAACCCTAACCCTATCCCTTACCCTTTACCTAACCCTAACCCTAACCCTAACCCTAACACTTACCCTTACCCTCACCCTAACCCTAACGTTAAAGCTAACCCTAAACCTAACCCTAACCCTTACCCTAACCCTAACCTCACCCTAATCCTTACCCTAACCCTAACTCTAACACTAACCCTAACCGTAACACTTACCGTTACCCTATCCCTATCCCCAACCTAACCCATAGCCTAACCATAACCCTAACTCTGACTCCTAACCCTAACCCTAACCCTAACCCTTAGCCTTACCCTAACCCTAACCCTAACCCTAACCTTAACACTTACCCTTACCCTAACCCTAACCCTATCCCAAACCCTTACGCTAACCCTAAACCTAACCCTACACCCTAACCCCAACGTAACTCTGAACCTAACCCTAACCCTAACACTTACCCTTACTTTAACCCTAACCCTTACCGTAACCCTAAACCTAACCCTAACCCTAACCCTAACCCTAACGCTTACCTAACCCTAACCCAAACCCTTACCCTTACCCTAACCCTAACCCTAAACCTTACCCTTACGGTAAACCTAAACCTAACCCTTACCCTAACTCTTACCCTAACCCTAACCCTAACTCTCACCCTAACCATTACCCTTACTTTAACCCTAACCCTAACCCTAACCCTTCCCTTACACCTAACACTAACCCTAGCCCTAAACCTTACCCTTACCCTAACCCAAACCCTAACCCTAACCCCTAACCCAAACCCTTACCCTAACCGTAACCCATACCCTTACCCTAACCCTAACCCTAACCCTAAACCTAACACTTACCCTAACCCCAACCTTTACCATAATCCTCACCCTAACCCTAACCCTAACCTTAACACAAACCCTTACCCTTACCCTAAGCCTAACCCCAAACCTAACCCTAAACCTAGCATTAACCGTTACCCTTACCCTAACCCTAACCCTAAACCTAAATGAAACCCTAACCCTAACCCTTATCCTTACCCTAACCCTAACTCTAACCCTAACCCTAAACCTTACCCTTACCCTAAACCTAACACTAACCCTTACCCTAATCCTAACCCTAATCCTTACACTTACCTTAACACTAACAATAACCCTAACCCTACCCTTACCACTAACCCTAAACCTAGACCCAAACCTTACCCTTACCCTAACCCTAACCCTAACCACTAACCCTGACCCTATCCCTAAACCTAACATTAACGCTAACCCTAAACCTAACCCTTACCCTTACCCTAACATTGACCCTAAACTTAAACTTAACCCTAACCCTAAACCTTACCCTTACCCTAAACCTAACCCTGACCCTAACCCTGAACCTTACCCTTACCCTAAACCTAAACCTAACCCTCACCCTAATCCTTACCCTAAACCTAAACCTAACACTAACCCTAATCCTAACCCTTACCCTTACCCTAACCCTAACCCTAACCCTAACCCGAAACCTATCCGTAAACCTTACCCTAACGCTAATCCTCACCCTAACCCTAACCCTAACCTTAACCCTTACTCTTACCCTTACCCTAAGCCTAACCCTTAACCTAACCCTAAAGCTAACCCTAACCCTTACCCTTGCCCTAACCCTAACCCTAAACCTAACCCTAACCCTAACCCTTATCCTTACCCTAACCCTTACTCTAACCCTAACCCTAAACCTTACCCTTACCCTAATCCTAACACTAATCCTTACACTTACCTTAACACTAACAATAACCCTAACCCAACCCTTACCACTAACCCTAACCCTAGCCCCAAACCTTACCCTTACCCTAACCCTAAACCTAACCCCTAAACCTAACCCTAACCGTAGCCCATACCCTTACCCTAAACCTAACCCTAACCTTAACCCTAACCCGAACACTAACCCTTACCCTTACCCTAACCCTAATCCTAAACCTAACCCAAACCCTAACCCTAACGCTTACCATTATCCTAACCCTAACCCTAACCCTAACCCTTACCCTTATCCTAACCCTAACCCTAACCCTAACCCTAACACATACTCTAACCCTCACCCTAACCCTAAACCTAACACTAAACCTAACCCTAACCCTTACCCTTACCCTAAACCTAAACCTAATTCTTATCATTACCCTAACCCTAACCCTAACCCTAACACTTACCCTAACCATAACCCTAACCGTAACCCCAAAACCTAACCTCACGCCTAACCCTAACCCTTACCCTAACACTTACCCTTACCCTAGCCCTAACCCTAACCCTTACCCTTACCCTAACCCTAACCCTAAACCTAACACTTACCCTTACCCTAACCCTAACCCCTAACCCTAACCCTTACCTTTACCCTAACTCTAACCCTTACCCTTACCCTAACCCTTACCTTGACACTAACATTTACCCTTAACCTAACCCTAACCCTAACCCTAACCCTTACCCTTACCCTTACTCTTTCCCTAACCCTAAACCTTACCGTAACCCGAACCTTAACCCTAACCCAAACCATAACCCTAACCCTAACGCTTACTCTAACCCTAATCCTAACCCTAACCCTAACTTCTAAACCTAACCCTAACCCTTACCCTTACCCTAACCCTAACCCTAACCCTAACCCCTAACCATAAACCTAAACCTAACCCTACCCCCTACCCTTACACTAAACCTAACGCTAACCCTAACCCTAACACTTACCTTACCCTAAAACTAACCCTAAACCTAACCCTTACCCTAATCCTAACCCTAACCCTAAACCTAACCCCTAACCCTAACCCTAACCCTAACACATAGCCTTAACCTAACCCGAACCCTAACCCTAAACCTAATGCTAAAACTAATCCTAAACCTATCCCTTACCCTAACCCTTACCCTAACCTTAACCACAACCCTAACCCTAACCCTAACCCTATCTCTTACTCTAACCCTAAACCTAACCCTAAACCTCACCCTAAACCTAAGCGTAATCCTAACCCTAACCCTTACCCTTACCCTAACCCTAAAGCTATCCCTAACCCTTAAACTATCCCTAACCTCTAACCCTAACCCTAACCCTTAACCTTACTGTAAACCTAACCCTAACCCTAAACCCTAACCCTAACCCTAACCCTAAACCTTACCCTTTCCCTTACCCTAACCCTAACTCTAACCTTAACCCTAACCCTAACCCTTACCCTAACCTAACCCTAACCCTAACCCTAAACCGAACCCTAAACCTAACCCTAAGCTAACCATAACCCTTACTGTAAACCTAACCCTTTCCCTAACCCTAACCCTAACACTAAACATAACCCTAACCCTAAACCTAACCCTAACCCTAAGCCCTAACCCTAAACCTACACCTAACCCTAACCCTAAACTTACCCTTATCCTAACCCTAACCCTAACCCTAACCTAACCCTATCCGAACACTTACCCTCACACTTACCCTAACACTAACCCTAACCCTAACACTTACCCTAACCCTAACCCTAACCATAACCATAACCGTCACACTAACCCTTAACCCCACCCTAACCCTAAGCCTAACCCTAACCCTAACCCTAACCCTTATCCTAACCCTAACGCTCACCCTAATCCTTTCCCTAATCCTACCACTAACACTAACCCTTATCCTAACCCTAACCCTAACCCTAATCCTAACCCTAACACTTACCCTAACCCTAACCCTAACCCTAAACCTAACTCCTAACCCTAACCCTACCACTAACCCTAACCGTAACACTTACTGTTACCCTATCCCTATCCCCAACCTAACGCTTACCCTAACCATAACCCTAACTCTAAATCCTAACCCTAACCCTAACCCTAACCCTTAACCTTACCCTAACCCAAACCCTTTCCCTTCCCCTAACCGTAACCCTAAACCTTACCCTTACACTAAACCTAAACCTAACCCTTACCCTAACTCTTACCCTAACCCTAACCCTAATACTAAACCTAACCCTTACCCTTACCTTAACCCTAACCCTAACCCTAACCCTAACCATACCCTTACCCCTAACACTAACCCTAGCCCTAAACCTTACCCTTACCCTAACCCTAACCCTAAACCTAACCCCTAACCCTAACCCTAAACCTAACCGTAACCCATAACCTTACCCTAACCCTAACCCTAACCTTAACCCTAAACCTAACACTAACCCTAACCCTAACCCTTACCCTTACCATAACCCTAACCCTAAATCTAACCCTAACCCTAACCCTAAACCTTAACCTTAACCTAACCCTAAACCTAACCCTAACCCTAACACTTACCCTTACCCTCACCCTAACCCTAAAGTTAAAGCTAACCCTAAACCTAACCCTAACCCTTATCCTAACCCTAACCCTAACCCTAATCCTTACCCTAACCCTCACTCTAAACTAACCCTAACCGTAACACTTACCGTTACCCTATCCCTATCGCCAACCTAACCCTTACCCTAACCATAACCCTAACTCTAACTCCTAACCCTTACCCTAACCCTAACGCTTAACCTTACCCTAACCCTAAACCTAACCTTAACACTTACCCTTACCCTAACCCTAACCCTAACCCTAACCCTTACGCTAACCCTAAACCTAACCCTACACCCTAACCCTAACGTAACTCTGAACCTAACCCTAACCCTAACACTTACCCTTACCTTAACTCTAACCCTAACCATAACCCTTACCGTAACCCAAAACCTAACCCTAACCCTAACCCTAACCCTAACCCTAACCCTTACCTAACCCCAACCCGAACCCTTACCCTTACCCTAACCCTAACCCTAAACCTTACCCTTACGCTAAACCTAAACCTTACCCTTACCCAACTCTTACCCTAACCCTAACCCTAACTCTAACCCTAACCCTTACCTTACTTTAACCCTAACCCTAACCCTAACCCTATCCCTACCCTTACCCCTAACCCTAACCCTAGCCCTAAACCTTACCCTTACCCTAACCCTAACCCTAACCCTAACCCCTAACCCTAACCCTAACCCTAACCGTAACCCATACATTTAACCTAACCCTAACTCTAACCCTAACCTAACACTTACCCTAACCCCAACCCTTAACATAATCCTCACCCTAACCCTAACCCTAACCTTAACCCTAACCCTTACCCTTTCCCTAAGCCTAACCCTAACCCTAAACCTAAACCTAAACCTAACCCTAACCCTTATCCTTACCATAACCCTAACTCTAACCCTAAACCTAAACCTTACCCTTACCCTAAACTTAACACTAACCCTTACCCTAATCCTAACCCTAATCCTTACATTTACCTTATCACTAACAATAACCCTAACCCTACCCTTACCACTAACCCTAACCCTAGCCCCAAACCTTACCCTTACCCTAACCCTAACCCTAACCACTAACCCTAACCCTAACCCTAATCCTTACCCTAAACCTAAACCTAACACTAAACCTAATCCTAACCCTTACCCTTACCCTAAACCTAACCCTAACCCGAACCCTAACATTTACCTTAACCCTAACCCTTACCATAATCCTCACCCTAACCCTATCCCTAAACTTAACCCTTACCCTTACCCTTACCCTAAGCCTAACCCTAAACCTAACCCTAAACCTAAACCTAACCCTTACCCTTAACCTAACCCTAACCCTAACCCTTATCCTTACCCTAACCCTTACTCTAACCCTAACCCTAAACCTTACCCTTACACTAATCCTAACCCTAATCCTTTCACTTACCTTAACACTAACAATAACCATAACCCTACCCTTACAACTAACCCTAACCCTAGCCCCAAACCTTACCCTTACCCTTACCCTAACCCTAATCCCTAACCCTAACCCTAACCGTAACCCATACCCTTACCCTAACCCTAACCCTAACCGTAACCCTAACTCTAACACTAACCCTAACCCTAACCCTTACCCTTACCCTAACCCTAATCCTAAACCTAACCCAAACCCTAACCCTAACCCTTACCATTACCCTAACCCTAACCCTAACCCTAACCCTTACCCTTATCCTAACCCTAACCCTAACACTAACCCTAACCCTAACACTTACCCTAACCCTCACCCTAACCCTAAACCTAACCCTAAACCTAACCCTAACCCTTACCCTTACCCTAACCCTAACCCTAACCCTAACCCTAACCCTAACACTTATCATTACCCTATCCATAACCCAAACACTTACCCTAACCCTAACCCTAACCCTAACTCCTAACCCTAACCTTACCCCTAACCCTAACCCTAACCCTAACCCTTCCCTTACACCTAAACCTAACCCTAGCCCTAAACCTTACCCTTACCATAACCCTAACCCTAAATCTAACCCTAACCCTAACCCTAACCCTAAACCTTAACCTAACCCTAAACCTAACCCTAACCCTAACACTTACCCTTACCCTCATCCTAACCCTAACGTTAAAGCTAACCCTAAACCTAACCCTAACCCTTATCCTAACCCTAACCCTAACCCTAATCCTTACCCAAACCCTCACCCTAACACTAACCCTAACCGTAACACTTACCGTTACCCTATCCCTATCGCCAACCTAACCCTTACCCTAACCATAACCCTAACTCTAACTCCTAACCCTAACCCTAACCCTAACCCTTAACCTTACCCTAACCCTAAACCTAACCTTAACACTTACCCTTACCCTAACCCTAACCCTAACCCTAACCCTTACTCTAACGCTAAACCTAACCCTACACCCTAACCCTGACGTAACTCTGAACCTAACCCTAACCCTAGCACGTACCCTTACCTTAACCCTAACCCTAACCATAACCCTTACCGAAACCCAAAACCTAACCCTAACCCTAACCCTAACCCTAACCCTTACCTAACCCCAACCCGAACCCTTACCCTTACCCTAACCCTAACCCTAAACCTTACCCTTACGCTAAACCTAAACCTTACCCTTACCCTAACCCTAACGTAACTCTGAACCTAACCCTAACCCTAACACTTACCCTTACCTTAAACCTAACCCTAACCCTAAACCTTACCCTTACGCTAAACCTAAACCTAACCCTTACCCTAACTCTTACCCTAAATCTAACCCTAACTCTCACCCTAACCCTTACCCTTACTTTAACCCTAACCCTAACCCTAACCCTTCCCTTACACCTAAACCTAACCCTAGCCCTAAACCTTACCCTTACCCTAACCCTAACCCCTAACCCAAACCCTTACCCTAACCGTAACCCATACCCTTACCCTAACCCTAACCCTAACCCTAAACCTAACACTTACCCTAACCCCAACCCTTACCATAATCCTCACCCTAACCCTAACCCTAACCTTAACCCAAACCCTTACCCTTACCCTAAGCCTAACCCCAAACCTAACCCTAAACCTAGCATTAACCCTTACCCTTACCCTAACCCTAAACCTAAACCTAACTGAAACCCTAACCCTAACCCTTATCCTTACCCTAACCCTAACTCTAACCCTAACCCTAAAACTTACCCTTACCCTAAACCTAACACTAACCCTTACCCTAATCCTAACCCTAATCCTTACACTTACCTTAACACTAACAATAACCCTAACCCTACCCTTACAACTAACCCTAACCCTAGACCCAAACCTTACCCTTACCCTAACCCTAAACCTAACCACTAACCCTGACCCTATCCCTAAACCTAACCTTAACGCTAACCATAAACCTAACCCTTACCCTTACCCTAACCCTGACCCTAAACTTAAACTTAACCCTAACCCTAAACCTTACCCTTACCCTAACCCTAACCCTGACCCTAACCCTGAACCTTACCCTTACCCTAAACCTAAACCTAACCCTCACCCTAATCCTTACCCTAAACCTAAACCTAACACTAACCCTAATCCTAACCCTTACTCTTATCCTAACCCTAACCCTAACCCTTACCATAATCCTCACCCTAACCCTAACCCTAACCTTAACCCTTACTCTTACCCTTACCCTAAGCCTAACCCTTAACCTAACCCTAAAGCTAACCCTAACCCTTACCCTTGCCCTAACCCTAACCCTAAACCTAACCCTAACCCTAACCCTTATCCTTACCCTAACCCTTACTCTAACCCTAACCCTAAACCTTACCCTTACCCTAATCCTAACACTAATCCTTACACTTACCTTAACACTAACAATAACCCTAACCCAACCCTTACCACTAACCCTAACCCTAACCCCAAACCTTACCCTTACCCTAACCCCAAACCTAACCCCTAACCCTAACCCTAACCGTAACCCATAAACTTACCCTAACCCTAACCCAAACCTTAACCCTAACCCTAACACTAACCCTTACCCTTACCCTAACCCTAATCCTAATCCTAACCCAAACACTAACCTTAACCCTTACCATTACCCTAACCCTAAGCCTAACCCTTACCCTTATCCTAACCCTAACCCTAACCCTAACCCTAACACTTACTCTAACCCTCACGCTAACCCTAAACCTAACCCTAAACCTAACCCTAACCTTTACCCTTACCCTAACCCTAACCCTAATACTTATCATTACCCTAACCCTAACCCTAACCCTAACACTTACCCTAACCCTAACCCTAACCGTAACCCCTAAACCTAACCTTACGCCTAACCCTAACCCTTACCCTAACACTTACCCTTACACTAGCCCTAACCCTAACCCTTACCCTTACCCTAACCCTAACCGTAACCCTAACCCTTACCCTTACCCTAACCCTAACCCCTAACCCTAACCCTTACCCTTACCCTAACTCTAACCCTTACCCTTACCCTAACGCTTACCTTGACACTAACATTTACCCTTAACCTAACCCTAACCCTAACCCTTACCCTTACCCTTACTCTTTCCCTAACCCTAAACCTTACCGTAACCCGAACCTTAACCCTAACCCAACCTTAACCCTAACCCTAACGCTTACTCTAACCCTAACCGTAACCCTAACCCTAACCCTAACTTCTAACCCTAACCCTAACCCTTACCCTTACCCTAACCCTAACCCAAACCCTAACCCCTAACCCTAAACCTAAACCTAACCCTACCCCCTACCCTTACCCTAAACCTAAAGCTAACCCTAACCCTAACACTTACCTTACCCTAACCATAACCCTAAACCTAACCCTTACCCTAATCCTAACCCTAACCCTAAACCTAACCCCTAACCCTAACCCTAACCCTAACACATAGCCTTACCCTAACCCTAACACTAACCCTAAACCTAACCCTAACCCTAACCCTAAACCTATCCCTTACCCTAACCCTTACCCTAACCTTAACCCCAACCCTAAACCTAACCCTAACCCTATCTCTTACTCTAACCCTAAACCTAACCCTAAACCTCACCCTAAACCTAAGCGTAATCCTAACCCTAACCCTTACCCTCACCCTAACCCTAAACCTAACCCTAACCTTAACCCTAAACGTAATACTTACCCTTACCCTAACCCTAAAGCTATCCCTAACCCTTAAACTAACCCTAACTTCTAACCCTAACCCTAACCCTTAACCTTACCGTAAACCTAACCCTAACCCTAAACCCTAACCCTAACCCTAACCCTAAACCTTACCCTTTCCCTTACCCTAACCCTAACTCTAACCCTAACCCTAACCCTAAACCTTACCCTAACCTAACCCTAACCCTAACCCCAAACCGAACCCTAAACCTAACCCTAAGCCTAACCATAACCCTTACTGTAAACCTAACCCTTTCCCTAACCCTAACCCTAACACTAAACATAACCCTAACCCTAAACCTAACCCTAACCCTAAGCCCTAACCCTAAACCTACACCTAACCCTAACCCTAAACTTACCCTTATCCTAACTCTAACCCTAACCCTAACCTAACCCTACCCGAACACTTACCCTCACACTTACCCTAACCCTAACCCTAACGCTAACACTTACCCTAACCCTAACCCTAACCATAACCATAACCGTCACCCTAACCCTTAACCCCACCCTAACCCTAAGCCTAACCCTAACCCTAACCCTAACCCTTATCCTAACCCTAACGCTCACCCTAATCCTTACCCTAATCCTAACCCTAACAATAACCCTTATCCTAACCCTAACCCTAACACTAATCCTAACCCTAACACTTACCCTAACCCTAACCCTAACCCTAAACCTAACTCCTAACCCTAACCCTCCACTAACCCTAACTGTAACACTTACCGTTACCCTATCCCTATCCCCAACCTAACGCTGACCCTACCCATAACCCTAACTCTAACTCCTAACCCTAACCCTAACCCTAACCCTTAACCTTACCCTTACCCTAACCCTTACCATTACCCTAGCCCTAACCCTAACCCTCACCCTATCCTAACCCTAACCCAAACCCTTACCCTTACCCTAACCGTAACCCTAAACCTTACCCTTACGCTAAACCTAAACCTAACCCTTACCCTAACTCTTACCCTAACCCTAACCCTAACTCTAAACCTAACCCTTACCCTTACCTTAACCCTAACCCTAACCCTAATCATACCCTTACCCCTAACACTAACCCTAGCCCTAAACCTTACCCTTACCCTAACCCTAACCCTAAACCTAACCCCTAACCCTAACCCTAACCCTAACCGTAACCCATACCTTTACCCTAACCCTAACCCTAACCTTAACCCTAAACCTAACCCTAACCCTAACCCTAACCCTTAACCTTCCCCTAACCCTAAACCTATATTTAACACTTACCCTTACCCTAACCCTAACCCTAACCCTAACCCTTACGCTAACCCTAAACCTAACCCTACACCCTAACCCTAACGTAACTCTGAACCTAACCCTAACCCTAACACTTACCCTTACCTTAACCCAACCCTAACCATAACCCTTACCGTAACCCAAAACCTAACCGTAACCCTAACCCTAACCCAAACCCTTACCTAACCCTAACCCGAACCCTTACCCGTACCCTAACGCTAACCCTAAACCTTACCCTTACGCTAAACCTAAACCTTACCCTTACCCTAACTCTTACCCTAATCCTAAACCTAACTCTAACCCTAACCCTTACCCTTACTTTAACCCTAACCCTAACCCTAACCCTAACCCTACCCTTACCCCTAACCCTAACCCTAGCCCTAAACCTTACCCTTACCCTAACCCTAAACCTAAACCCTAACCCTAACCCTAACCCTAACCCCTAAACCTAACCCTAACCGTAACCCATACCCTTAACCTAACCCTAACTCTAACCCTAACCATAACACTTACCCTAACCCCAACCCTTAACATAATCCTCACCCTAACCCTAACCCTAACCTTAACCCTAACCCTTACCCTTTCCCTAAGCCTAACCCTAAACCTAAACCTAAACCTAACCTAACCCTTACCCTTACCCTAACCCTAACCCTAACCCTAAACCTAAACCTAACCTAACCCTTACCCTTACCCTAACCCTAACCCTAACCCTAAACCTAAACCTAACCCTAACCCTTATCCTTACCCTAACCCTAACCCATCCCTAACCCTAACCCTAACCACTAACCCTAACCCTAGCCCCAAACCTTAACCTTACCCTAACCCTAACCCTAACCACTAACCCTAACCCTAACCCTAATCCTTACCCTAAACCTAAACCTAACATTAACCCTAATCCTAACCCTTACCCTTACCCTAAACCTAACCCTAACCCGAACCCTAACATTTACCCTAACCCTAACCCTTACCATAATCCTCACCCTAACCCTATCCCTAAACTTAACCCTTACCCTTACCCTTACCCTATGCCTAACCCTAAACCTAACCCTAAACCTAACCCTAACCCTTACCCTCACCCTAACTCTAACCCTAACCCTTATCCTTACCCTAACCCCTACTCTAACCATAACCCTAAACCTTACCCTTACACTAATCCTAACCCCAATCCTTTCACTTACCTTAACACTAACAATAACCCTAACCCTACCCTTACAACTAACCCTAACCCTAGCCCCAAACCTTACCCTTACCCTTACCCTAACCCTAATCCCTAACCCTAACCCTAACCGTAACCCATACCCTTACCTAACCCTAACCCTAACCTTAACCCTAACTCTAACACTAACCCTAAACCTAACCCTTACCCTTACCCTAACCCTAATCCTAAACCTAACCCAAACCCTAACCCTAACCCTTACCATTACCCTAACCCTAACCCTAACCCTAACCCTTACCCTTATCCTAACCCTAACCCTAACACTAACCCTAACCCTAACACTTACCCTAACCCTCACCCTAACCCTAAACCTAACCCTAACCCTTACCCTTACCCTAACCCTAACCCTAACCCTAACACTTATCATTACCCTATCCATAACCCTAACACTTACCCTAACCCTAACCCTAACCCTAACTCCTAACCCTAACCTTACCCCTAACCCTAACCCTAACCCTAACACTTACCCTTACCCTAGCCCTACCCCTAACCCTTACCCTTATCCTAACCCTAACCCTAACCCTTACCCTTACCCTAAACCTAACCCTAACCCTAACCCCTAACCTAACCCTTACCCTTACCCTAACTCTAACCCTTACCCTTACCCTAACCCTTACCCTGACCCTAACACTTACCCTTACCCTAACCCTAACCCTTACCCTTACCCTTACCCTTTCCCTAACCCTAACCCTTACCGTAACCCGAACCTTAACCCTAACCCAAAATTAACCCTAACCATAATGCTTACTCTAACCCTAACCCTAACCCTAACTTCTAACCCTAACCCTAACCCTAACCCTTACCCTTACCCTTAACCTTACCCTAACCCTAAACCTAACCACTAACCCTAAACCTAAACCTAACATTACCCCCTACCCTTAACCTAAAACTAACGCTAACCCTAACCCTAACAATTACCTGACACTAAACCTAACCCTAACCCTTACCCTAATCCTAACCCTAACCCTAAACCTAACGCTTACCCTAACTCTTACCCTAACCCTAACCCTAAGTCTAACCCTAACCCTTACCCTTACCCTTACCTTAACCCTAACCCTAACCCTAACCCTAACCCTACCCTTACCCCTAACCCTCACCCTAGCCCTAAACCTTACCCTTACCCCTACCCTAACCCTAAACCTACCCCTAACCCTAACCCTAACCTTAACCGTAACACATACCCTTACCCTAACCCTAACCCTAACCCTAACACTTACCCTAAACCCAACCCTTACCATAATCCTCACCCTAACCCTAATCCTAACCTTAACCCTAACCCTTACCCTTACCCTAAGCCTAACCCTAAACCTAACCCTAAACCTAACCCTAAACATTACCCTTACCCTAACCCTAACCCTAACCCTAACCCTTATCCTTACCCTAACCCTAACTCTAACCCTAACCCTAAACCTTACCCTTACCCTAAACCTAACACTAACTCTTACCCTAATCCTAATCGTATTCGTTACACTTACCTTAACACTAACAATATCCCTAACCCTACCCTTACCACTAACCCTAACCCTAGCCCCAAACCTTACCCTTACCCTAACCCTAACCCTAACCCCTAACCCTAACCCTAAACCTAACCCATACCCTTACCCTAACTATAACCCTAACCTTAACCCTAACCCTAACACTAACCCTAACCCTAACCCTTACCCTTACCCTAACCCTCACCCTAAACCTAAGCAAAACCCTAATCCTAACCCTTACCATTACCCTAACACTAACTCTAACCCTGACCCTAATCCTTACCCTTACCCTCACCCTAACCCTAACCTTAATGCTAACCCTAACCCTAACACTAACCCTAGCCCTAACACTAACCCTAACCCTAACCCTTATCCTAACCCCAACCCTAACCCCTAAACCAAACCCTAACCCTAACCCTAAACCTTACCCTTATCCTAACCCTAACACTAACCCTAACACTAACACTAACCCCAACTCTTACCCTTACCCTAACTCTAACCCTAAACTTAAACCTAACCCTAACCCTAACCTTAACGATTACCCTTACCCTAACCCTAACCAAAACACTAACCGTTACCCTTAACCTAAACCTTAAACATAGCCTAACCATAACCCTAAACCTAACCCTAACCCTAACCCCTAACCCTAACCCTAACCCTAACCCTTACCCTTATCCTAAACCTAACCCTAACCCTAACCCTAACCTAAACCTAACCATATCCGTAATCCTTACCCTAACCCTAACCCTAACCCTAACGCTAAACCTAACACTTACCCTTACCCTAACCCTAACCCTAAACGTTATCCTAACCCTAACCCTAACCCTAATCCTTACCCTAAACCTAACCCTAACCCTAACCCTAACCCTTGCCCTTACGCTAAACTTAACAATAACCTTAATGCTAACCCTAACCCTAACCCTAATCCTTACCCTAATCCTAAAACTAACTCTTACTTTAAACCTTACCCTTTCCCTAACCCTAACCCTTATCCTAACCGTAACCTTAACACTAACCCAAACCCAAACCCTAACCCTAACCCTTACCCTAAACCTAACCCTAACCTTAAACCTAACCTTAACACTAACCCTAACCAAACCCTAACCCTTACCCTTACCCTTTTCCTAACCCTAACCCTAACCCTAAACCTAACCCAAACCTATCCCTTATCCTAACCCTCACCCTAACCCTAACCTTA
This sequence comes from Megascapheus bottae, assembly GCA_024803745.1. Taxonomy (NCBI): domain Eukaryota; kingdom Metazoa; phylum Chordata; class Mammalia; order Rodentia; family Geomyidae; genus Megascapheus; species Megascapheus bottae. The sequence goes on along the minus strand of JANJXV010000053.1, from coordinate 3,874,451 downwards.
ATGCTAACCCTAACCCTAGCCCTAACCCTTAACCTTATCCTAACCCTAACCCTAACCCTAACCCTAACAGTTACCCTATCCCTCACCCTAACCCTAAACCTAACCCTAAACCTAACCCTAACACTTACCCTTAGTCTAAACCTAACCCTAACCCTAACACTTATCATTACCCTAACCCTAACCCTAAACCTAACCCATACCCTAACCCTAACCCTAACCGCTAACCCTAAACTTAACCCTAACCCTAACACTAACACTTACCCTTACCATAGCCCTAACACTAAACCTTACCCTTACCCTAACCCTAACACGAACCCTAACCCTAACACTTACCCTTACCCTAACCCTAACCCTTAAACTTACCCTAAACCTTATCCTAACCCTAAACCTAACCCTAACCCCTAACCCTAACTCTATCCCTTACCCTAATCCTAACCCTAACCCATAAAGCTAACCCTAACCCTAACCCTAACAATAACCTTAATGCTAACACTAACCCTAACCCTAACCTTTACCCTAACCCTAAAAGTAACCCTTACCCTAACCCTTACACTTTCCCTAAACCTAAACCTTACCCTAACCTTAACCTTAACCCTAACCCAAATCCTAAACCTAAACCTAACCCTTACCCTTACCCTAACCCTACCCCTGAACCTAACCCTTAACCTTACCCTTACCTTAAACCTAAACCTAACCCCTACACTAACTCTAACTCTAACCCTAAACCTTACACTTACACATACCCTGAACCTAACCCTAAACCTTACACTAATCCTAATCCTAATCCTTACCCTTATCTTAACCCTAACCCTAACTCTAACCCTACCCTTACCACTAACCGTAACCCTAGCCCCAAACGTTACCCTTACCTAACCCTAACCCTAACCCCTAACCCTAACCCATACCCTAACCCTAAACCTAACCTTAACCCAAACCCTAACACTAACGCTAACCCTAACCATTACCCTTACCCTAACCCTAACCATAAACCTAACCCTAACCCTAACCCTAACACTTACCATTACCCTAACCCTAACCTTAACCCTAACCTTAACACTAAACCTAACCCTAACCCTTACCCTTACCGTAACCCTAAACCTGAACCTAACCCTAAAGCTAACCCTAACCCTTACCCTTACCCTTACCCTAACCCTAAAACTAACCCTAACCCTAAAACTTACCCTTACCCTAAAACTAACCCTAACACTTACACTATCCCACAACCTAACCCTTACACTTACCATAACCGTAACCTTAAACCTTACCATTACCGTAACCCTAACCATATCCCTAACCCCTAACCCTAACCCTAACCCTAACCCTAACCCTAACACTTACCGTTACCCTAACCCTAACCCTAACTCTAACCCAAACCCTAACCCTAAACGTAACCCTTACCCTAACCCAAACCATTTCCATAACACTAACCCTAACCCTAAAACTAACCCTAACCCTAAACCTAACCCTAACTCTAACCCTAACCCTAACCCTTACCCTTTCCCTAACCCTAACCCTAACCCTCACCCTTACCCATACCCTCACCCTAACCCTAACCTTAATGATAACCCTAACCCTAACCCTAACCCCTAACACTAAACCTAACCCTAACCCTAACCCTAATTCTAAACCTAATCCTAACCCTTACCCTAACCCTAACGCTAACCCTAATCCCTAACCCTAACCCTATCCCTTACCCTTACCCTTACCCTCACCCTAACCCTAAACTTAATGCTAACCCTAACCCTAACCCTAACTCCTAACCCTAAACCTAACCCTAACCCTAACGCTAACCCTTACCTTATCCTAACCCTAACCATAACCCTAACCCTAACACTTACCCTTACCCTAACTATAACCCTAACCCTTACCTTAACCCTAACCCTAACCCTAACCCTAACCCTAACCCTTACCCTTACCCTTACCCTAACCCTAACCCTTACACTTACCCTAAACCTTACCTTATCCTAACCCTAACCCTAACCCTAACACTTAAACTTACCCTAACCCTAACCCTAACCCCTAACCCTAAACCTTACCCTAATCCTAACCCTAACGCTAACCCTAACCCCTAAACCTAACCCTAACCCTTACCCTAACCCTTACCCTAACCCTTACCCTTACCTTACTCTAACCCTAACCCTAACCCTAGCCCTTACCCTGTCCCTAAACCTAACCCTAACCCTCACCCTAACCCTTACCCCTACCCTAAAACTAAGCCTAACCCTAACCCTAACCCTAACCCTTATCCTAACCCTAACCCCTACCCTAAACCTTACCCTAAACCTAACCTGAACCCTAAACCTAACCTTTGCCCTTACACTAACCCTAACCCTATCCTTAATGCTAACCCTAACACTAACCCTAATCCTTACCTTAACCCTAACCCTAACATTTACTCTAACCCTTAGCCTTTCCCTAACCCTAACCCTTACCCTAACCCTAACTTTAACCCTATCCAAACCCTAACCCTAACCCTAACCTAATCTTAAACCTAACCCTAACCCTAACCCTAACCCTAACCCTCACCCTTAACCTAACCCTAACCCTAACCCTTAGCGTCAACTTTACCCTTTCCCTAACCCTAACCCTAAACCTAACCAAAACCTAACCCTTATCCTAACCCTAACACTTAACCTAACTCTCACCCAAACCCGAAACCTAACACGAAACCTAATCCTAACGCTTACCCTTACCCAAACCCTAACCCTAACACTTATCATTACCCTAACCCTAACCCTAACCCTAACCCTTACCCTAACCATAACCCTAACCCTAACCCCTAACCTTAACCTTAACCCTAAACCTAACCTAACCCTAACACATACCCTTACCCTAGCCCTAACCCTAACACTTACCATTAACCTAACCCTAACCCTAACCCTAACCCTAACAATTAACCTTACGCTAACCCTAACCCTTAACCTTACCCTAACCCTTATCATAACCCTAACCCTAACCCTAACCCCTAACCCTAACCCTAAACCTTACCCTAACACTAACCCTAAACCCTAACCCTAACCCTAACCCTAACCCTTACCCTTACGCTAAACCTAACCCTAACCCTAACACTTACCCTTACCCTAACCCTAACCCTAACCCCTAACCCTAAACCTTACTCTAATCTTAACCCTAACCCTAACCCTAACCCCTAAACCTAACCCTAACCCTTACCCTAAAACTTACCCTTACCCTAACCCTATCCCTACCCCTAACCCTTACCCTGTCCCTAAACCTAACCCTAACCCTAACCCTCACCCTAACCCTTACCCCTACCCTAAACCTAAGCCTAACCCTAACCTTAACCCTAACCCTTATCCTAACCCTAACCCTAACACTAATCCTTACCATAAACCTAACCCGAACCCTAAACCTAACCCTTGCCCTTACGCTAACCCTAACCCTAACCTTAATGCTAACCCTAACCCTAACCCTAATCCTTACCTTAACCCTAACTCTAACCCTTACCCTAACCCTTACCCTTACCCTAACCATAACCCTAAAACTAACACTAAACCTTACTCTTACCCTAACCCTAATCCTAACCCTAAAGCTAACCCTTACCCCAACACTTACCCTTACTATTACCGTAACCCTAACCCTAAACCTAACCCTAACCCTAACTGTAAACCTATCCCTAACCCTAACCCTTACCCTTACCCTAACTATACCCTAACCCTAACCCTAACCCTAACCCTAAACTTAACGCTAATCCTTACCCTTACCCTAACCCTAACAATAACCCTAACCCTAAACATCACCCTAACGCTAACCCTAACCCTTAACCTTACCCTAACCCTAACCCTAACCCTAACGCTAACACTTACCCTTACCCTTACCCTAACCCTAACCCTAACCCTAAACCTAACCCTAACCCTAACTATAACCCTATCCTTCACCCTAACCCTAATCCTAACCCTAACCCTCACCCTAACCCTAAACCTAACCCTAAAACTTACCCGAACCCTAAACCTAACCCTAAACCTTACCCTTACCCTAAACCTATACCTAACCTTAACCCCAACCCTAACCCTAACCCTAACCCTTACACTTATCCTAACCCTAACCCTAACCCTAAACTTAACCCTAAGCCTTACCCTTACCCTAACCCTAACAATAACCCTAACCCTAAACCTCACCCTAATGCTAACCCTAACCCTTACCCTTACCCTAACTCTAACCCTAACCCTAATCCTAACCCTAACCCTAACACATACCCTTACAATAACCCTAACCCTAACCCAACCCTAAAACTTATCCTTACCCTAAATCTAACCCTAACGCTTAACCTATCCCCAAACGTAAGCCTAATCCTAACCCTTAACCTTACCTTAACCCTAACCCTAAGATTAACCTTAACCTAACCTTAAAAATAACACTAAGCCTAACCCTTAACCTTAACCTAACTCTAACCCTAACCCTAACCCTAACCCTAACCCTAACCCTTACCCTTACCCTAACCCTAACCCTAAAACTAGCCCTAACCGTTACCCTTACCCTAACCCTAACCCTATCCTTAATGGTAACCCTAACCCTAACCCTAAGCCTAACCCTTACCTAACACTAACCCTAACACTAATCCTTACCCTAACCCTAACCCTAACCCTAACCCTAACTCTTACCCTTTCCCTAAATCTAACCCTAAACCTAACCGTAACCCTTACCTCGACCCTAACCCTAACCCTAACCCTAAACCTTACACTTACCTTAAACCTAACCCTAACCCTAACCCTAAGGCCTAAACCTAGACCTAACCCTTAGCCTAACCACAACCCCAAACCTTACCGTAACCCTAACCCTACCCCTAACTCTAACACTTACCCTTACCCTAACCCTAACCTTAATCCTAAAACTAACCCTTACCCTAACCCTAATCCTAACCCCTAACCCTAACCTAACCCTAAACCTTACCCTTACTGTAACCCTAACCCTAACCCTAACCCTAACCCTAACACTTACCCTTACCCTAACCCTAACCCTAAGCCTAACCGTTACCCTAAACCTAACCCTAAACCTAAACCTAAACCTAACCATTAACGCTAACCATAAACCTAACCCTTACCCTTACCTTAACCGTAACCCTAACTCTAACGCTAATCCTAAACCTAACCCTAACCCTAGCCCTTACCCTAACCCTAACCCTAACCCTAACCCTAATCCTAACCCTATATCTAAGCCTAACCCTAACCCTAATCCTTACCCTTACCCTAACCCAACCCTAAACCTAAAACTTACCCGTACCCTAACCCTAACACTAACCCTAACCCTTGCCCTAACCCTCACCCTAACCCTAACCCTAATCCCCAACCCTAACCCTAAAACTAACCCTAACCCTTACCCTTACCCTAAACCTAACCCTAACCATAACCCTTACCGTAACCCTAACAGTAACCCTAACCATGACCCTAACACCTTACCCTTATCCTAACCCTAACCCTAACCCTAAATCTAACCGTAACTCTAACCCTAACCCTTACCCTTACCTTAACCCTAACCCTAAACCTAACCTTAACACATACCCTAACACTAACACTAACCCTAACCCTAACCCTTACCCTTACCATAACCCTAACCCTAACCCTAACCCTTACCCTTTCTCTAACCCCATTCCTAACCCTAACCCTTACCCCTACCCTTTTCCTAACCCTAAACATAACACTAACTCTCACCCTAACGCTTACCCTTACCTTAACCCTAACCCTAACCCTAACCCTTACCCTTTCCCTAACCCTATCCCTAACCCTAACCCTTACCCTTACCCTAACCCTAACCCTAAACCTAATCCTAACTCTAACCCTAACGCTTACCCTTACCTTAACCCTAACCCTAACCCTAAACCTTACCCTTTCCCTAACCTGATCCCTAACCCTAACCCTTACCCTTACCCTAACCCTAAACCTAATCCTAACTCTAACCCTAACGCTTACCCTTACCTTAACCCTAACCCTAACCCTAAACCTAACCCTAAACCTAATCCTTACCCTAACACTAACCCTAAACCTAATCCTTACTCTAACCCTAAACCTAACCCTTACCCTTTCCCTAACCCGATCCCTAACCCTAACCATGACCCTAACACCTTACCCTTACCCTAACCCCTAACCCTAACCTAACCCTAAACTTTACCCTTACTCTAACACTAACCCTAACCCTAACCCTAACACTTACCCTTACCCTAACCCTTACCCTAACCCTAAACCTAACCCTTAACCCTAACCATAAACCTAACCCTTACCCTTACCTTAACCCTAACCCTAACTCTAACCCTAATCCTAAACCTAACCCTAAACCTAGCCCTTAAACTAACCCTAACCCTAACCCTAATCCAAACCCTAAATCTAAGCCTAACCCTAACCCTAACACTTACCCTTACCCTAACCCTAACCCTAAACCTAACACTTACCCGTACCCTAACCCTAACACTAAACCTAACCCTTGCCCTAACCCTAACCCTAATCCTAACCCTAATCCCCAACCCTAACCCTAACTCTTACCCTACCGTAACACTACCCTAACCCTATCCCCTAACCCCAACCCTAACCCTAACCCTAACACTTGCCGTTACCCTAACCATAACCCTAACTCTAACCCTAACCCTAACCATAACCCTAACCCTTACCATAACCCTAACCCTTTCCGTAACCCTAACCCTAACCCTAAACCTAACTCTAACCCTAAACCTAACCCATACCCTTACCCTAAGCCTACCCCTAACCCTAACCCTTACCCTTACCCTCACCCTAACCCTAACCTTAATGCTAACCGTAACCCTAATCCTAATGCCTAAACCTAAACCTAACCCTAACACTAACCCTAACCCTAAACCTAAGCCTAACCCTTACCCTAATCCTAACTGTAAACCTTACCCTTATCCTAACCCTAAACCTAACCCTAACCCTAACACTTAAACTTATACTAACCCTAACTCTAAACCTAAACCTAAAACCTACCCTAACCCTAACCATAACCCTAACCCTAATCCTAACCTTAACCCTAACCCTACCCCTTACCCTAACCCTTAAACTTACCCTAACCCTAAGGGAACCCTAACCCCTACCCAAACCCTAACAATAACCCTTACCTAACCCTAACCCTTACCCTTATCCTAACCCTAAACCTAACCCTAACCCTAACCTTAACCCTAACCCTTACCCTTTCCCTAACTTTAACCCTAACCCTAACCCTAACCCCTAAACCTAACCCTATCCCTTACCCTAACCCTTACCCTTACCCTAACCCTAACCTTAACCCTAACCCTAACCCTAAACTTTACCCTTGCCCTAAATCTAACCTTAACCCTTACCCTAACCATAACCCTAACCCTAAACCCTACCCTAACCCTAACTCTTACCCTACTGTAACACTACCCTAACCCTATCCCCTAACCCCAACCCTAACCCTAACCCTAACACTTGCCGTTACCCTAACCCTAACCCTAACTCTAACACTAACCCTAAACATAACCCTAACCCTAACCATAACCCTAACCCTTTCCGTAACCCTAACCCTAACCCTAAACCTAACTCTAACCCTAAACCTAACCCATACCCTTACCTTAAGCCTAACCCTAACCCTAACCCTTACCCTTACCCTCACCCTAGCCCTGACCTTAATGCTAACCGTAACCGTAACCCTAACGCCTAAACCTAAACCTAAACCTAACACTAACCCTAACCCTAAACCTAAGCCTAACCCTTACCCTAACCCTAACCCTAACCCTTACCCTTATCCTAACCCTAAACCTAACCCTAACCCTAACACTTAAACTTATACTAACCCTAACCCTAACCCTAAACCTAACCCCTACCCTAACCCTAACCATAACCCTAACCCTAACCCTAACCCTAACCTTAACCCTAACCCTAACCCTAACCCTTACCCTGACACTTAAACTTACCCTAACCCTAAGGTAACCCTAACCCCTACCCAACCCCTAACAATAACCCTTACCTAACCCTAACCCTTACCCTTATCCTAACCCTAAACCTAACCCTAACCCTAACCATAAACCTTACCCTTACCCTAACCCAAAACCTAACCCTAACCCTAACACTTAAAATTATACAAAACCTAACCCTAACCCTAACCCCTAACCTAACCCTAACCATAATTCTAAACCTAACCCTAACCTTAACCCTAACCCTAACCCTAACCCTTACCCTAACAGTTAAAGTTACCCTAACCCTAAGGGAACCCTAACCCCTACCCAGCCCCTAACAATAACCCTTACCTAACCCTAACCCTTACCCTTATCCTAACCCTAAACCTAACCCTAACCCTAACCCTAAACCTTACCCTTACCCTAACCCAAAACCTAACCCTAACCCTAACACTTAAAATTATACAAACCCTAACCCTAACCCTAACCCCTAACCTAACCCTAACCATAACTCTAAACCTAACCCTAACCTTAACCCTAACCGTAACCCTAACCCTTACCCTAACAGTTAAAGTTACCCTAACCCTAAGGGAACCCTAACCCCTACCCAGCCCCTAACAATAACCCTTACCTAACCCTAACCCTTACCCTTACCCTAACCCTAAATCTAACCCTAAACCTAACCCTAACACTAACCCTAACCCTTACCCTTACCCTTATCCTAACCCTAACCCTAAACCTAACCCTAACCCTTACCCTTACCCTAACCATAACTCTAAACCTAACCCTAAACCTTACTCTTACCCTAACCCTAATCCTAACCCTAAAGCTAACCCTTACCCTAACACTTACCCTTACTATTACCCTAACCCTAACCCTAAACCTAACCCTAACCCTAACTGTAAACCTATCCCTAACCCTAACCCTTACCCTTACCCTAACTATACCCTAACCCTAACCCTAACCATAACCCTAAACTTAACGCTAATCCTTACCCTTACCCTAACCCTAACAATAACCCTAACCCTAAACATCACCCTAACGCTAACCCTAACCCTTAACCTTACCCTAACCCTAACCCTAACCCTAACGCTAACACTTACCCTTACCCTTACCCTAACCCTAACCCTAACCCTAAACCTAACCCTAACCCTAACCATAACCCTATCCTTCACCCTAACCCTAATCCTAACCCTAACCCTCACCCTAACACTAACCCTAACCCTAAAACTTACCCGAACCCTAAACCTAACCGTAAACCTTACACTTACCCTAAACCTATCCCTAACCTTAACCCCAACCCTAAACCTAACCCTAACCCTTACACTTATCATAACCCTAACCCTAACCCTAAACTTAACCCTAAGCCTTACCCTTACCCTAACCCTAACAATAACCCTAACCCTAAACCTCACCCTAATGCTAACCCTAACCCTTACCCTTACCCTAACTCTAAACCTAACCCTAATCCTAACCCTAACCCTAACCCTAACACATACCCTTACAATAACCCTAAACCTAACCCAACCCTAAAACTTATCCTTACCCTAAATCTAACCAAACGCTTAACCCATCCCCAAACGTAAACCTAATCCTAACCCTTAACCTTACCTTAACCCTAACCCTAAGATTAACCTTAACCTAACCTTAAAACTAACCCTAAGCCTAACCCTTAACCTTAACCTAACTCTAACCCTAAACCGAACCCTAACCCTAACCCTAACCCTTACCCTTACCCTAACCCTAACCCTAAAACTAGCCCTAACCGTTACCCTTACCCTAACCCTAACCCTATCCTTAATGGTAACCCTAACCCTAACCCTAAGCCTAACCCCTACCTAACACTAACCCTAACACTAATCCTTACCCTAACCCTAACCCTAACCCTAACTCTTACCCTTTCCCTAAATCTAACCCTAACCCTAACCGTAACCCTTACCTCGACCCTAACCCTAACCCTAATCCTTACACTTACCCTACCCCTAACTCTAACACTTACCCTTACCCTAACCCTAATCTTAACCCTAAAACTAACCCTTACCCTAACCCTAATCCTAACCCCTAACCCTAACCTAACCCTAAACCTTACCTTTACTGTAACCCTAACCCTAACCCTAACCCTAACCCTAACACTTACCCTTACCCTAACCCTAACCCTAACCCTAACCGTTACCCTAAACCTAACCCAAAACCTAAACCTAACCATTAACGCTAAGCATAAACCTAACCCTTACCCTTACCTTAACCGTAACCCTAACTCTAACGCTAATCCTAAACCTAACCCTAACCCTAGCCCTTACCCTAACCCTTACCCTAACCCTAACCCTTTAAGTAACCCTAACACTAACCCTAAATCTAACTCTAACCCTAACCCTAACCCTTCCCCTTCCCCTAAACCTAACCCTAACCCTTACACTCACCCTAACCCTAATCTTAATGCTAACCGTAACCCTAACCCTAAAGCCTAACCGTAAACCTAACCCTAACCCTTACCCTAAACCTAAACCTAAGCCTAACCCTTACCCTAACCCTAACCCCAACCATTACCCTTACCCTAACCCTAACCCTAACCCTAACCTTAACACTTAAACTTATACTAACCCTAACCCTAACCCTAGCCCCTACCCTAACCCTAACCATAACCCTAACCCTAACCCTAACATTAACCCTCACCCTAAACCTAACCCTTACACTAACACTTAAACCTACCCTAACCCTAAGGAAACCCTAACCCCTACCCAACCCCTAACATTAACACTTACCTAACCCTAACCCTCACCCTTATCCTAACCCTAACCCTAACCCTAACCCTAACCTTACCCCTAACCCTTACCCTTACCCTAACCCTAAATCTAACCCTAAACCTAACCCTAACCCTAACCCTTACCCTTACCCTAACCCTTACCCTAAACCTACCCTAAACCTTACATTAACCCTAACACTAACCCTAACCCTTACCCCTAACCCTAACCCTAATCCTAAACCTTATCCTTACCCTAACCCTAACCCTAACCATAACCCTTACCGTAACCATAACACTAACCCTAACCTTTACCCTTACCCTAACCCTAAACCTAATCGTAACCCTAACACTTAAACTTGCCCTAACACTAACCCTAACCCTAACCCCTACCCTAACCCTAACCATAACCCTAACCCTAACCCTAACCTTAACCCTAACGCTAACCCTTTCCCTAAAACTTAAACTTACCCTTACCCTAACCCTAACCCTAACCCCTACCCAACCCCTAACAAAAACCCTTACCCTAACCCTAACCCTTACCCTTATCCTAACCCTAACCCTAACCCTAACCTTAACCCTAACCCTTACCCTTACCCTAACCCTTACCCTAACCCTAAACCTAACCCTAAACCTAACCCTAAACCTAACCCTAACCTTAACCCTTTCCCTTACCCTAACCCTAATCCTAAACCTAACACTAAACCTTACTTTTACCCTAAACCTAACCCTAACCCTTACCCTAACCCTAAACCTAATCCTAATCCTAACCCTATCCCTTACTTTAACCCTAACCCTAACCCTAACCGTGACCCCTAACCCTAACCCCAATCCTAAACCTTACCCTTAGGCTAACCCTAACCCTAACCCTAACCCCTAACCCTGACCCTAGCCCTAACCCATACCCTTACCCTAAACCTAACCCTAACCGTAACCCTAACACTAACACTAACCCTAACCCTAACCCTTACCCTTACCCTAAACCTAACCCTAACCCTAACCCTTACCCTTTCCCTAAATCGATCCCTAACTCTAACACTTACCCCTACCCTTATCCTAACCCTAAACCTAACACTAACTCTAACCCTAACGCTTACCCTTACCTTAACCCTAACCCTAACCCTAACCCTAACCCTTACCCTTTCCCTAACCCGATCCCTAACCCTAACCCTTACCCTTACCCTAACCCTAACCCTAAACCTAACCCTAACTCTAACCCTAACGCTTACCCTTACTTTAACCCTAACCCTAACCCTAACCCTAAACCCAACCCTTACCCTAACACTAACCCTAACCCTAATCCTTACCCTAACCCTAAACCTACCCCTTACCCTTTCTCTAACCCGATCCCTAACGCTAACCCTTACCCCTACCCTAACCCTAACCCTAATCCTTACCCTCACCCTAACCCTAACCCTAATCCTAACCCCTAACCATAAACCTATCACTAACCCTAACCCAACCCTAACCATTACCCTTACCCTTACCCTAACCCTAACCCTAAAACTAGCCCTAACCGTTACCCTTACCCTAACCCTAACCCTATCCTTAATGGTAACCCTAACCCTAACCCTAAGCCTAACCCTTACCTAACACTAACCCTAACACTAATCCTTACCCTAACCCTAACCCTAACCCTAACCCTAACTCTTACCCTTTCCCTAAATCTAACCCTAAACCTAACCGTAACCCTTACCTCGACCCTAACCCTAACCCTAACCCTAATCCTTACACTTACCTTAAACCTAACCCTAACCCTAACCCTAAGGCCTAAACCTAGACCTAACCCTTAGCCTAACCACAACCCCAAACCTTACCGTAACCCTAACCCTACCCCTAACTCTAACACTTACCCTTACCCTAACCCTAACCTTAATCCTAAAACTAACCCTTACCCTAACCCTAATCCTAACCCCTAACCCTAACCTAACCCTAAACCTTACCCTTACTGTAACCCTAACCCTAACCCTAACCCTAACCCTAACACTTACCCTTACCCTAACCCTAACCCTAAGCCTAACCATTACCCTAAACCTAACCCTAAACCTAAACCTAACCATTAACGCTAACCATAAACCTAACCCTTACCCTTACCTTAACCGTAACCCTAACTCTAACGCTAATCCTAAACCTAACCCTAACCCTAGCCCTTACCCTAACCCTAACCCTAACCCTAACCCTAATCCTAACCCTATATCTAAGCCTAACCCTAACCCTAATCCTTACCCTTACCCTAACCCAACCCTAAACCTAAAACTTACCCGTACCCTAACCCTAACACTAACCCTAACCCTTGCCCTAACCCTCACCCTAACCCTAACCCTAATCCCCAACCCTAACCCTAAAACTAACCCTAACCCTTACCCTTACCCTAAACCTAACCCTAACCATAACCCTTACCGTAACCCTAACAGTAACCCTAACCATGACCCTAACACCTTACCCTTACCCTAACCCTAACCCTAAATCTAACCGTAACTCTAACCCTAACCCTTACCCTTACCTTAACCCTAACCCTAAACCTAACCTTAACACATACCCTAACACTAACACTAACCCTAACCCTAACCCTTACCCTTACCATAACCCTAACCCTAACCCTAACCCTTACCATTTCTCTAACCCCATTCCTAACCCTAACCCTTACCCCTACCCTTTTCCTAACCCTAAACATAACACTAACTCTCACCCTAACGCTTACCCTTACCTTAACCCTAACCCTAACCCTAACCCTTACCCTTTCCCTAACCCTATCCCTAACCCTAACCCTTACCCTTACCCTAACCCTAACCCTAAACCTAATCCTAACTCTAACCCTAACGCTTACCCTTACCTTAACCCTAACCCTAACCCTAAACCTTACCCTTTCCCTAACCCGATCCCTAACCCTAACCCTTACCCTTACCCTAACCCTAAACCTAATCCTAACTCTAACCCTAACGCTTACCCTTACCTTAACCCTAACCCTAACCCTAAACCTAACCCTAAACCTAATCCTTACCCTAACACTAACCCTAAACCTAATCCTTACTCTAACCCTAAACCTAACCCTTACCCTTTCCCTAACCCGATCCCTAACCCTAACCATGAACCTAACACCTTACCCTTACCCTAACCCCTAACCCTAACCTAACCCTAAACTTTACCCTTACTCTAACACTAACCCTAACCCTAACCCTAACACTTACCCTTACCCTAACCCTTACCCTAACCCTAAACCTAACCCTTAACCCTAACCATAAACCTAACCCTTACCCTTACCTTAACCCTAATCCTAACTCTAACCCTAATCCTAAACCTAACCCTAAACCTAGCCCTTAAACTAACCCTAACCCTAACCCTAATCCTAACCCTAAATCTAAGCCTAACCCTAACCCTAACACTTACCCTTACCCTAACCCTAACCCTAAACCTAACACTTACCCGTACCCTAACCCTAACACTAAACCTAACCCTTGCCCTAACCCTAACCCTAATCCTAACCCTAATCCCCAACCCTAACCCTAACTCTTACCCTACCGTAACACTACCCTAACCCTATCCCCTAACCCCAACCCTAACCCTAACCCTAACACTTGCCGTTACCCTAACCATAACCCTAACTCTAACCCTAACCCTAACCATAACCCTAACCCTTACCATAACCCTAACCCTTTCCGTAACCCTAACCCTAACCCTAAACCTAACTCTAACCCTAAACCTAACCCATACCCTTACCCTAAGCCTACCCCTAACCCTAACCCTTACCCTTACCCTCACCCTAACCCTAACCTTAATGCTAACCGTAACCCTAATCCTAATGCCTAAACCTAAACCTAACCCTAACACTAACCCTAACCCTAAACCTAAGCCTAACCCTTACCCTAATCCTAACTGTAAACCTTACCCTTATCCTAACCCTAAACCTAACCCTAACCCTAACACTTAAACTTATACTAACCCTAACTCTAAACCTAAACCTAAAACCTACCCTAACCCTAACCATAACCCTAACCCTAATCCTAACCTTAACCCTAACCCTACCCCTTACCCTAACCCTTAAACTTACCCTAACCCTAAGGGAACCCTAACCCCTACCCAAACCCTAACAATAACCCTTACCTAACCCTAACCCTTACCCTTATCCTAACCCTAAACCTAACCCTAACCCTAACCTTAACCCTAACCCTTACCCTTTCCCTAACTTTAACCCTAACCCTAACCCTAACCCCTAAACCTAACCCTATCCCTTACCCTAACCCTTACCCTTACCCTAACCCTAACCTTAACCCTAACCCTAACCCTAAACTTTACCCTTGCCCTAAACCTAACCTTAACCCTTACCCTAACCATAACCCTAACCCTAAACCCTACCCTAACCCTAACTCTTACCCTACTGTAACACTACCCTAACCCTATCCCCTAACCCCAACCCTAACCCTAACCCTAACACTTGCCGTTACCCTAACCCTAACCCTAACTCTAACACTAACCCTAAACATAACCCTAACCCTAACCATAACCCTAACCCTTTCCGTAACCCTAACCCTAACCCTAAACCTAACTCTAACCCTAAACCTAACCCATACCCTTACCCTAAGCCTAACCCTAACCCTAACCCTTACCCTTACCCTCACCCTAGCCCTGACCTTAATGCTAACCGTAACCGTAACCCTAACGCCTAAACCTAAACCTAAACCTAACACTAACCCTAACCCTAAACCTAAGCCTAACCCTTACCCTAACCCTAACCCTAACCCTTACCCTTATCCTAAACCTAAACCTAACCCTAACCCTAACACTTAAACTTATACTAACCCTAACCCTAACCCTAAACCTAACCCCTACCCTAACCCTAATCATAACCCTAACCCTAACCCTAACCCTAACCTTAACCCTAACCCTAACCCTAACCCTTACCCTGACACTTAAACTTACCCTAACCCTAAGGTAACCCTAACCCCTACCCAACCCCTAACAATAACCCTTACCTAACCCTAACCCTTACCCTTATCCTAACCCTAAACCTAACCCTAACCCTAACCATAAACCTTACCCTTACCCTAACCCAAAACCTAACCCTAACCCTAACACTTAAAATTATACAAAACCTAACCCTAACCCTAACCCCTAACCTAACCCTAACCATAATTCTAAACCTAACCCTAACCTTAACCCTAACCCTAACCCTAACCCTTACCCTAACAGTTAAAGTTACCCTAACCCTAAGGGAACCCTAACCCCTACCCAGCCCCTAACAATAACCCTTACCTAACCCTAACCCTTACCCTTATCCTAACCCTAAACCTAACCCTAACCCTAACCCTAAACCTTACCCTTACCCTAACCCAAAACCTAACCCTAACCCTAACACTTAAAATTATACAAACCCTAACCCTAACCCTAACCCCTAACCTAACCCTAACCATAACTCTAAACCTAACCCTAACCTTAACCCTAACCGTAACCCTAACCCTTACCCTAACAGTTAAAGTTACCCTAACCCTAAGGGAACCCTAACCCCTACCCAGCCCCTAACAATAACCCTTACCTAACCCTAACCCTTACCCTTACCCTAACCCTAAATCTAACCCTAAACCTAACCCTAACACTAAACCTAACCCTTACCCTTACCCTTATCCTAACCCTAACCCTAAACCTAACCCTAACCCTTACCCTTACCCTAACCATAACTCTAAACCTAACCCTAAACCTTACTCTTACCCTAACCCTAATCCTAACCCTAAAGCTAACCCTTACCCTAACACTTACCCTTACTATTACCCTAACCCTAACCCTAAACCTAACCCTAACCCTAACTGTAAACCTATCCCTAACCCTAACCCTTACCCTTACCCTAACTATACCCTAACCCTAACCCTAACCATAACCCTAAACTTAACGCTAATCCTTACCCTTACCCTAACCCTAACAATAACCCTAACCCTAAACATCACCCTAACGCTAACCCTAACCCTTAACCTTACCCTAACCCTAACCCTAACCCTAACGCTAACACTTACCCTTACCCTTACCCTAACCCTAACCCTAACCCTAAACCTAACCCTAACCCTAACCATAACCCTATCCTTCACCCTAACCCTAATCCTAACCCTAACCCTCACCCTAACACTAACCCTAACCCTAAAACTTACCCGAACCCTAAACCTAACCGTAAACCTTACACTTACCCTAAACCTATCCCTAACCTTAACCCCAACCCTAAACCTAACCCTAACCCTTACACTTATCATAACCCTAACCCTAACCCTAAACTTAACCCTAAGCCTTACCCTTACCCTAACCCTAACAATAACCCTAACCCTAAACCTCACCCTAATGCTAACCCTAACCCTTACCCTTACCCTAACTCTAAACCTAACCCTAATCCTAACCCTAACCCTAACCCTAACACATACCCTTACAATAACCCTAAACCTAACCCAACCCTAAAACTTATCCTTACCCTAAATCTAACCAAACGCTTAACCCATCCCCAAACGTAAACCTAATCCTAACCCTTAACCTTACCTTAACCCTAACCCTAAGATTAACCTTAACCTAACCTTAAAACTAACCCTAAGCCTAACCCTTAACCTTAACCTAACTCTAACCCTAAACCGAACCCTAACCCTAACCCTAACCCTTACCCTTACCCTAACCCTAACCCTAAAACTAGCCCTAACCGTTACCCTTACCCTAACCCTAACCCTATCCTTAATGGTAACCCTAACCCTAACCCTAAGCCTAACCCCTACCTAACACTAACCCTAACACTAATCCTTACCCTAACCCTAACCCTAACCCTAACTCTTACCCTTTCCCTAAATCTAACCCTAACCCTAACCGTAACCCTTACCTCGACCCTAACCCTAACCCTAATCCTTACACTTACCCTACCCCTAACTCTAACACTTACCCTTACCCTAACCCTAATCTTAACCCTAAAACTAACCCTTACCCTAACCCTAATCCTAACCCCTAACCCTAACCTAACCCTAAACCTTACCTTTACTGTAACCCTAACCCTAACCCTAACCCTAACCCTAACACTTACCCTTACCCTAACCCTAACCCTAACCCTAACCGTTACCCTAAACCTAACCCAAAACCTAAACCTAACCATTAACGCTAAGCATAAACCTAACCCTTACCCTTACCTTAACCGTAACCCTAACTCTAACGCTAATCCTAAACCTAACCCTAACCCTAGCCCTTACCCTAACCCTTACCCTAACCCTAACCCTTTAAGTAACCCTAACACTAACCCTAAATCTAACTCTAACCCTAACCCTAACCCTTCCCCTTCCCCTAAACCTAACCCTAACCCTTACACTCACCCTAACCCTAATCTTAATGCTAACCGTAACCCTAACCCTAAAGCCTAACCGTAAACCTAACCCTAACCCTTACCCTAAACCTAAACCTAAGCCTAACCCTTACCCTAACCCTAACCCCAACCATTACCCTTACCCTAACCCTAAACCTAACCCTAACCTTAACACTTAAACTTATACTAACCCTAACCCTAACCCTAGCCCCTACCCTAACCCTAACCATAACCCTAACCCTAACCCTAACATTAACCCTCACCCTAAACCTAACCCTTACACTAACACTTAAACCTACCCTAACCCTAAGGAAACCCTAACCCCTACCCAACCCCTAACATTAACACTTACCTAACCCTAACCCTCACCCTTATCCTAACCCTAACCCTAACCCTAACCCTAACCTTACCCCTAACCCTTACCCTTACCCTAACCCTAAATCTAACCCTAAACCTAACCCTAACCCTAACCCTTACCCTTACCCTAACCCTTACCCTAAACCTACCCTAAACCTTACATTAACCCTAACACTAACCCTAACCCTTACCCCTAACCCTAACCCTAATCCTAAACCTTATCCTTACCCTAACCCTAACCCTAACCATAACCCTTACCGTAACCATAACACTAACCCTAACCTTTACCCTTACCCTAACCCTAAACCTAATCGTAACCCTAACACTTAAACTTGCCCTAACACTAACCCTAAGCCTAACCCCTACCCTAACCCTAACCATAACCCTAACCCTAACCCTAACCTTAACCCTAACGCTAACCCTTTCCCTAAAACTTAAACTTACCCTTACCCTAACCCTAACCCTAACCCCTACCCAACCCCTAACAAAAACCCTTACCCTAACCCTAACCCTTACCCTTATCCTAACCCTAACCCTAACCCTAACCTTAACCCTAACCCTTACCCTTACCCTAACCCTTACCCTAACCCTAAACCTAACCCTAAACCTAACCCTAAACCTAACCCTAACCTTAACCCTTTCCCTTACCCTAACCCTAATCCTAAACCTAACACTAAACCTTACTTTTACCCTAAACCTAACCCTAACCCTTACCCTAACCCTAAACCTAATCCTAATCCTAACCCTATCCCTTACTTTAACCCTAACCCTAACCCTAACCGTGACCCCTAACCCTAACCCCAATCCTAAACCTTACCCTTAGGCTAACCCTAACCCTAACCCTAACCCCTAACCCTGACCCTAGCCCTAACCCATACCCTTACCCTAAACCTAACCCTAACCGTAACCCTAACACTAACACTAACCCTAACCCTAACCCTTACCCTTACCCTAAACCTAACCCTAACCCTAACCCTTACCCTTTCCCTAAATCGATCCCTAACTCTAACACTTACCCCTACCCTTATCCTAACCCTAAACCTAACACTAACTCTAACCCTAACGCTTACCCTTACCTTAACCCTAACCCTAACCCTAACCCTAACCCTTACCCTTTCCCTAACCCGATCCCTAACCCTAACCCTAACCCTTACCCTAACCCTAACCCTAAACCTAACCCTAACTCTAACCCTAACGCTTACCCTTACCTTAACCCTAACCCTAACCCTAACCCTAAACCCAACCCTTACCCTAACACTAACCCTAACCCTAATCCTTACCCTAACCCTAAACCTACCCCTTACCCTTTCTCTAACCCGATCCCTAACGCTAACCCTTACCCCTACCCTAACCCTAACCCTAATCCTTACCCTCACCCTAACCCTAACCCTAATCCTAACCCCTAACCATAAACCTATCACTAACCCTAACCCAACCCTAACCATTACCCTTACCCTTACCCTAACCCTAATCGTAAACCTAACCCTAACCATAAACGTAACCCTAACTCTAACCCTAACCCTAAGCCTTATCCTTACCCTAACCCTAACCCTAACCCTAAACCTAACCCTTACCCTTACCCTCACCCTAACCCTAACCGTAATGCTAACCCTTACCCCAACCCTAACACTTACCCTAACACTAAACCTAACCCTAATCCTTACCCTAACCCTCAACCTAAACCTAAACCTAACCCTAACTCTTACCCTTACCCTAACCCTAACCCTAACCCTAAACCTAAACCTTACCCTTGCCCTAAACCTAACCCTAACCCTTACCCTAACCATAACCCTAAACCTAACGCCTACCCTTACCTTAACCCTAACCCTAACCCTTACCCTAGCATAACACTAACCCTAACCCTAACCCCTAACCCCAACCCTAACCCTGACCCTAACACTTACCGTTACCCTAACCCTATGCCTAACTCTAACCCTAACCCTAACTATAACCCTAACCCTTACCCTAACCCTAACCCTTTCCGTAACCCTAACCCTAAACCTAAACCTAACTCTATCCCTAACCCTAACCCTTCCCCTTACCCCAACCCTAACCCTAACCCTTACCCTCACCCTAACCCTACCCTTAATGCTAACCGTAACCCTAACCCTAACGCCTAACCCTAAACCTAACCCTAACCCTTACTCTAAACCTAAACCTAAGCCTAACACTTACCCTAACCCTAACCCCTACCCTAACCCTAACCATAACCTTAACCCTAACCCTAACCTTAACCCTCACCCTAACCCTAACCCTTACCCTAACACTTAAACTTACCCTAACCCTAAGGAAACCCTAACCCCTACCCAACCCCTAACATTAACCCTTAGCTAACTCTAACCCTTACCCTTATCCTAACCCTAAGCCTAACCGTAACCCTACCCTTAACCCTAACCCTTACACTTACCCTAACCCTAAATCTAACCCTAAACCTAACCCTAACCCTAACCCTAACCCTTACCCTTACCCTAACCCTAACGCTAAACCTAACCCTAACCCTTACCCTTACCCTAACCATAACCCTAAACCTAACACTAAACCTTACTCTTACCCTAAACCTAACCCTAACCCTTACCCTAACCATAACCCTAAACCGAATCCTAACCCTAACCCTTACATTAACCCTAACACTAACCCTAACCCTTACCCCTAACCCTAACCCTAATCCTAAACCTTATCCTTACCCTAACCCTAACCCTAACCATAACCCTTACCGTAACCGTAACACTAACCCTAACCCTAACCCTAACACTAACCCCTTACACTTACCCTAACCCTAACCCAAAACCTAACCCTAACTCTAGCCCTAACCCTTACCCTTATCTTAACCCTAACCCTAAACCTAACCCTAACCCTTACCCTAACACTAACCCTAACCCTAACCCTAACCCTTAACCTTACCCTAACCCTAACCCGAACCCTAACCCTTATCCTTTTCCTAACCCGATCCCTAACCCTAACCTTTACCCCTACCGTAACCCTAACCCTAATCCTTACCCTTACCCTAACCCTAATCCTATTCCTAACCCCTAACCATAAACCTAACACTAACCTAACCCTAACCCTAACCATTACCCTTACATTAACCCTAACCCCAACATTTACCCTTACCCTAACCCTAACCCTAAACCTAACCCTAACCCTAAACGTAATCCTAACTGTAACCCTAACCCTAACCCTTATCCTTACCCTAACACTAACCCTTACCCTAAACCTTAACCTTACCCTTACCCTCACCGTAACCCTAACCTTAATGCTAACCCTAACCCTAACCCTAACCCCTAACCCTAAACCTAAACCTAACCCTCACCCTAACCCTAAACCTAAGCCTAAACCTTACCCTAACCCTAACCCTTACCCTTACCCTCACCCTAACGCTAACCGTAATGCTAACCCTTACCCCAACCCTAACACTTACCCTACCACTAATCCTAACCCTAATCCTTACCCTAACCCTCAACCTAACCCTAACCCTAACCCTAACCCTTACCCTTACCCTAACCCTAACCCTAACCCTAAACCTAAACCTTACACTTGCCCTAAACCTAACCCTAAACCTTACCCTAACCATAACCCTAACCCTAACCCCTACCCTTACCTTAACCCTAACCCTAAGCCTTACCCTACCGTAACCCTAACCCTAACCGTAACCCCTAACCCCAACCCTAACCCTAACCCTAACACTTGCCGTTACCCTAACCCTAACCCTAACTCCAACCCTAACCCTAACCATAACCCTAACCCTTACCCTAATCCTAACCCTTTCCGTAACCGTAACCCTAACCCTAACCCTAAACCTAACCCTAACTCTATCCTAACCCTAAACCTTACCCTTACCCTAACCCTAACCCTCACCCTAACCATAACCCTTACCCTTACCCTAACCCTAACCCTAACCTTAATGCTAACCCTAACCTTAACCCAAACGCCTAACCATAACCTAACCCTAACCCTAACCCTAACCCTAAACCTAAGCCTAACCCTTACCCTAACCATATCCCTAACCTTTACCTTACCCTAACACTAAACCTAATCGTAACCCTAACACTTAAACTTGACCAAACACTAACCCTAACCCTAACCCCTACCCTAACCCTAACCATAACCCTAACCCTAACCCTAACCCTAACCTTAACCCTAACCCTAACCCTTACTCTAACACTTAAACTTACCCTTACCCTAACCCTAACCCTAACCCCTACCCAACACCTAACAATAACCCTTACCCTAACCCTAACTCTTACCCTTATCCTAACCCTAACCCTAACCCTAACCTTAACCCTAACCCTTACCCTTACCCTAACCCTTACCGTAACCCTAAACCTAACCCTAAACCTAACCCTAACCCTAACCCTTACCCTTACCCTAACCCAAACCCTAAACCTAACCCTAACGCTAACCCTTTCCCTTACCCTAACCCTAATCCTAAACCTAACACTAACCATTATCTTAACCTAAACCTAACCCTAACCCTTACCCTAACCCTAAACCTAAACCTAATCCTAACCCTAACCCTTACTTTAACCCTAACCCTAACCCTAACCATTACCCCTAACCCTAACCCTAATCCTAAACCTTACCCTTACGCTAACCCTAACCCTAGCCCTAACCCCTGAACCTGACCCTAGCCCTAACCCATACCCTTACCCTAAACCAAACCCTAACCGTAACCCTAACACTAACACTAACCCTAACCCTAACCCTTACCCTTACCCTAACCCTAACCCTAACCTTAACCCTAACCCTTACCCTTACCCTAACCCTTACCCTAACCCTAAACCTAAACCTAACCCTAACCCTAACCCTAACCCTTACGCTTACCCTAACCCTAACCCTAAACCTAACCCTAACCGTAACCCTTTCCCTTACCCTAACCCTAATCCTAAACCTAACACTAAACCTTACTTTTACCCTAAACCTAACCCTAACCCTTACCCTAACTCTAAACCTAATCCTAATCCTAACCCTATCCCTTACTTTAAGCCTAACCCTAACCCTAACCGTTACCCCTAACCCTAACCCTAATCCTAAACCTTACCCTTAGGCTAACCCTAACCCTAACCCTAACCCCTAACCCTGACCCTAGCCCTAACCCATACCCTTACCCTAAACCTAATCCTAACCGTAACCCTAACACTAACACTAACGCTAACCCTAAGCCTTACCCTTACCCTAACCCTAACCCTAATCCTTACCCTTTCCCTAAATCGATCCCTAACTCTAACACTTACCCCTACCCTTATCCTAACCCTAAACCCAACACTAACTCTAACCCTAACGCTTACCCTTACCTTAACCCTAACCCTAACCCTAACCCTTACCCTAACCCTTTCCCTAACCCGATCCCTAACCCTAACCCTTACCCTTACCCTTACCCTAAACCTAACACTAAACCTAACCCTAACGCTTACCCTTACCTTAACCCTAACCCTAACCCTAACCCTAAACCCAACCCTTACCCTAACACTAACCCTAACCCTAAACCTTAACCTTACCCTTACCCTAACCCGATCCCTAACGCTAACCCTTAACCCTACCCTAACCTTAACCCTAATCCTTACCCTTACCCTAACCCTAAACCTAATCCTAACCCCTAACCATAAACCTAACACTAACCATAACCCAACACTAACCATTACCCTTACCCTTACCCTAAACCTATCACTAACCCTAACCCAACCCTAACCATTACCCTTACCCTTACCCTAACCCTAACACTTATGCTTACCCTAACCCTAACCGTAAACCTAACCCTAACCATAAACATAACCCTAACTCTAACCCTAACCCTAACCCTTATCCTTACCCTAAACCTAACCCTAACCCTAAACCTAACCCTTACTCTTACCCTCACCCTAACCCTAACTGTAATGCTAACCCTTACCCCAACCCTAACACTTACCCTAACACTAAACCTAACCCTAATCCTTACCCTAACCCTCAACCTAAACCTAAACCTAACCCTAACTCTTACCCTTACACTAACCGTAACCCTAACCCTAACCCTAAACCATACCCTTGCCCTAAACCTAACCCTAACCCTTACCCTAACCATAACCTAACTCTTTCCCCTACCCTTACCTTAACCCTAACCCTAACCCTTACCCTACCGTAACACTAACACTAAACCTAAACCCTAACCCCAACCCTAACCCTAACCCTAACTCTAACCCTAACCTTAAATATAACCCTAACCGTTACCCTAACCCTAACCCTTTAACTAACCCTAACCCTAACCCTAAACCTAACTCTAACCCTAACCCTAACCCTTCCCCTTCCCCTAACCCTAACCCTAACCCTTACCCTACCCTGACCCTAACCTTAATGCTAACCGTAACCCTAACCCTAACGCCTAACCCTAAACCTAACCCTAACCCTTACACTAAACCTAAACCTAAGCCTAACCCTTACCCTAACCCTAACCACAACCATTACCCTTACCCTAACCCTAAACCTAACCCTAACCTTAACACTTAAACTTATACTGACCCTAACCCTAACCCTAACCCTAACCCTAAACGTAATCCTAACTCTAACCCTAACCCTAACCCTTATCCTTACCCTAACACTAACCCTAACCCTAAACCTTAACCTTACCCTTACCCTCACCGTAACCCTAACCTTAATGCTAACCCTAACCCTAACCCTAACCCCTAACCCTAAACCTAAACCTAACCCTAAACCTAACCCTAAACCTAAGCCTAACCCTTACCCTCACCCTAACCCTCACCCTTACCCTCACCCTAACCCTAACCGTAATGCTAACCCTTACCCCTACCCTAACACTTGCCCTACCACTAATCCTAACCCTAATCCTTACACTAACCCTCAACCTAACCCTAACCCTAACCCTAACCCTAAACCTTACCCTTACCCTAACCCTAACTGTAACCCTAAACCTAAACCTTACCCTTGCCCTAAACCTAACCCTAAACCTTACCCTAACCATAACCCTAAACATAAGCCTAACCCTAACCCCTACCCTTATCTTAACCCTAACCCTAACCCTTACCCTACCGTAACCCTAACCCTAACCCTAACCCCTAACCCCAATCCTAACCCTAACCCTAACACTTACCGTTACCCTAACCCTAATCCTAACTCCAACCCTAACCCTAACCATAACCCTAACCCTTACCCTAATCCTAACCCTTTCTGTAACCCTAACCCTAACCCTTACCCTTTCCCTAACCCGATCCTTAACCCTAACCCTTACCCTTACCCTAACCCTAACCCTAAACCTAACCCTAACCCTAACTCTAACCCTAACGCTAACCCTTACCTTAACCCTAACCCTAACCCTAACCCTAAACCCAACCCTTACCCTAACACTAACCCTAACCCTACTCCTTACCCTAAACCTAAACCTAACCCTTACCCTTTCCCTAACCCGATCCCTAAGGCTAACCCTTACCCCTAACCTAACCCTAACCCTAATCCTTACCCTTACCCTAACCCTAAGCCTAATCCTAACCCCTAACCATAAACCTAACACTAACCCTAACCCAACCCTAACCATTACCCTTACCCTTACCCTAACCCTAACACTTACCCTTTCTCTAACCCTAATCGTAAACCTAACCCTAACCATAAACGTAACCCTAACTCTAACCCTAACCCTAACCCTTATCCTTACCCTAACCCTAACCCTAACCCTAAACCTAACCCTTACCCTTACCCTCACCCTAACCCTAACCGTAATGCTAACCCTTACCCCAACCCTAACACTTACCCTAACACTAAACCTAACCCTAATCCTTACCCTAACCATCAACCTAAACCTAAACCTAACCCTAACTCTTACCCTTACCCTAACCCTAACCCTAACCCTAACCCTAAACCTTACCCTTGCCCTAAACCTAACCCTAACCCTAACCCTTACCCTAACCATAACCCTAACCCTAATGCCTACCCTTACCTTAACCCTAACCCTAACGCTTACCCTACCGTAACACTAACCCTAACCCTAACCCCTAACTCCAACCCTAACCCTAACCCTAACACTTACCGTTACCCTAACCCTATGCCTAACTCTAACCCTAACCCTAACTATAACCCTAACCCTTACCCTAAACCTAACCCTTTCCGTAACCCTAACCCTAACCCTAAACCTAACTCTAACCCTAACCCTAACCCTTCCCCTTACCCTAACCCTAACCCTAACCCTTACCCTCACCCTAACCCTAACCTTAATGCTAACCGTAACCCTAACCCTAACGCCTAACCCTAAACCTAACCCTAACCCTTACTCTAAACCTAAACCTAAGCCTAATACTTACCCTAACCCTAATCCTAACCATTACCCTTACCCTAACCCTAAACCTAACCCTAACCTTAACACTTAAACTTATACTAACCCTAACCCTAACCCTAACCCCTACCCTAACCCTAACCATAACCTTAACCCTAACCCTAACCTTAACCCTCACCCTAACCATAACGCTAACCCTAACCCTAAACTTAACGCTAATCCTAACCCTTACCCTAACCCTAACAATAACCCTAACCCTAAACCTCACCCTAACACTAACATTAACCCTAACCCTAAACCTCACTCTAACGCTAACCCTCAACCTTACCCTTACCCTAACCCTAACCCTAACCCTAACCCTAACACTTATCCTTACACTTACCCTCACCCTAACCCTAAACCTAACCCTAACCCTAACCCTTACCCTTACCCTAAACCTATCCCTAACCTTAACCCCAACCCTAAACCTAACCCTAACCCTTACCCTTACCCTAACCCTAACCCTAACCCTAACCCTAAACTTAACCCTAACACTTCCCCTTACCCTAACCCTAACAATAACCCCAACTCAAAACCTCACCCTAATGCTAACCCTAACCCTTACCCTTACCCTAACTCTAACCCTAACCCTAACCCTAATCCTAATCCTAACCCTAACCCTAACCCTTACCCTTACACTAACCCTAACCCTACCCCAAACCTAAACCTTATCCTTACCCTAAACCTAAACCTAACCCTTAACCTAACCCCAAACGTAAACCTAAACCTAACACTTACCCTTACCTTAACCCTAACCCTAAACCTAACCCTAACCCTAACCCCTAACCCTATGCCTAACCCTAACCCTTAACCTTACCCTAACCCCAAGATTAACCTTAACCCTAACCTTTACACTAACCATAACACTAACCCTTACCCTTAACCTAACCCGAACCCTACACCTAAGCCTAACCCTAACCCTAACCTTAACCCTTACCCTTACCCTTACCCTAAACCTAACCCTAAACCTAGCCCTAACCGTTACCTTTACACTAACCCTATCCCTAAGCTTAATGGTAACCCTAACCCTAACCCTACCCCTAACCTTTACCTAACACTAACCCTAACACTAATCCTTAACCTAACCCTAACCCTAATCCTAACCCTAACACTTACCCGTACCCTAACCCTAACACTAACCCTAACCCTTGCCCTAACCCTAACCCTAATCCTAAACCTAATCCCCAACCTTAACCCTAAACCTAACCCTAACCCTTACACTTACCCTAACCCTAATCCTAAACATAACCCTTACCGTAACCCTAACACTAACAATAACCCTAACCCTAACCCTAACCCCTTGCCCTTACCTTAACCCTAACCCTAAACCTAACCCTAACCCTAACCCTAACCCTAACGCTTACCCTTTCCCTAAATCGATCCCTAACTCTAACACTTACCCCTACCCTTATCCTAACCCTAAACCTAACACTAACTCTAATTCTAACGCTTACCCTTACCTTAACCCTAACCCTAACCCTAACCCGTACCCTTTCCCTAACCCGATCCCTAACCCTAACCCTTACCCTTACCCTAACCCTAACCCTAAACCTAACCCTAACCCTAACTCTAACCCTAACGCTTACACTTACCTTAACCCTAACCCTAAACCCAACCCTTACCCTAACACTAACCCTAACCCTAATCCTTACCCTAACCCTAAACCTAACCCTTACCCTTTCCCTAACCCGATCCCTAACGCTAACCCTTAACCCTACCCTAACCCTAACCCTAATCCTTACCCTTACCTAACCCTAACCCTAATCCTAACCCCTAACCATAAACCTAACACTAACCCTAACCCAACCCTAACCATTACCCTTACCCTTACCCTAACCCTTACACTTACCCTTACCCTAACCCTAACCGTAAACCTAACCCTAACCATAAACGGAACCCTAACTCTAACTCTAACCCTAACACTTATCCTTACCATAACCCTCAACCTAAACCTAAACCTAACCCTAACTCTTACCCCTACCCTAACCCTAACCGTAATGCTAACCCTTACCCCAACCCTAACACTTACCCTAACACTAAACCTAACACTAATCCTCACCCTAACCCTCAACCTAAACCTAAACCTAACCCTAACTCTTACCCTTACCCTAACCCTAACCCTTACCCTAACCCTAAACCTTACCCTTGCCCTAAACCTAACCCTAACCCTTACCCTAACCCTAACCCTAACCTTAATGCTAACCGTAACCCTAACCCTAACGACTAACCCCTAACCCCAAACCTTACCTTAACCCTAACCCTAACCCTTACCCTACCGTAACCCTAACCCTAACCCTAACCCCTAACCCCAATCCTAACCCTAACCCTAACACTTACCGTTACCCTAACCCTAATCCTAACTCCAACCCTAACCCTAACCATAACCCTAACCCTTACCCTAATCCTAACCCTTTCTGTAACCCTAACCCTAACCCTTACCCTTTCCCTAACCCGATCCTTAACCCTAACCCTTACCCTTACCCTAACCCTAACCCTAAACCTAACCCTAACCCTAACTCTAACCCTAACGCTAACCCTTACCTTAACCCTAACCCTAACCCTAACCCTAAACCCAACCCTTACCCTAACACTAACCCTAACCCTACTCCTTACCCTAAACCTAAACCTAACCCTTACCCTTTCCCTAACCCGATCCCTAAGGCTAACCCTTACCCCTAACCTAACCCTAACCCTAATCCTTACCCTTACCCTAACCCTAAGCCTAATCCTAACCCCTAACCATAAACCTAACACTAACCCTAACCCAACCCTAACCATTACCCTTACCCTTACCCTAACCCTAACACTTACCCTTTCTCTAACCCTAATCGTAAACCTAACCCTAACCATAAACGTAACCCTAACTCTAACCCTAACCCTAACCCTTATCCTTACCCTAACCCTAACCCTAACCCTAAACCTAACCCTTACCCTTACCCTCACCCTAACCCTAACCGTAATGCTAACCCTTACCCCAACCCTAACACTTACCCTAACACTAAACCTAACCCTAATCCTTACCCTAACCATCAACCTAAACCTAAACCTAACCCTAACTCTTACCCTTACCCTAACCCTAACCCTAACCCTAACCCTAAACCTTACCCTTGCCCTAAACCTAACCCTAACCCTAACCCTTACCCTAACCATAACCCTAACCCTAATGCCTACCCTTACCTTAACCCTAACCCTAACGCTTACCCTACCGTAACACTAACCCTAACCCTAACCCCTAACTCCAACCCTAACCCTAACCCTAACACTTACCGTTACCCTAACCCTATGCCTAACTCTAACCCTAACCCTAACTATAACCCTAACCCTTACCCTAAACCTAACCCTTTCCGTAACCCTAACCCTAACCCTAAACCTAACTCTAACCCTAACCCTAACCCTTCCCCTTACCCTAACCCTAACCCTAACCCTTACCCTCACCCTAACCCTAACCTTAATGCTAACCGTAACCCTAACCCTAACGCCTAACCCTAAACCTAACCCTAACCCTTACTCTAAACCTAAACCTAAGCCTAATACTTACCCTAACCCTAATCCTAACCATTACCCTTACCCTAACCCTAAACCTAACCCTAACCTTAACACTTAAACTTATACTAACCCTAACCCTAACCCTAACCCCTACCCTAACCCTAACCATAACCTTAACCCTAACCCTAACCTTAACCCTCACCCTAACCATAACGCTAACCCTAACCCTAAACTTAACGCTAATCCTAACCCTTACCCTAACCCTAACAATAACCCTAACCCTAAACCTCACCCTAACACTAACATTAACCCTAACCCTAAACCTCACTCTAACGCTAACCCTCAACCTTACCCTTACCCTAACCCTAACCCTAACCCTAACCCTAACACTTATCCTTACACTTACCCTCACCCTAACCCTAAACCTAACCCTAACCCTAACCCTTACCCTTACCCTAAACCTATCCCTAACCTTAACCCCAACCCTAAACCTAACCCTAACCCTTACCCTTACCCTAACCCTAACCCTAACCCTAACCCTAAACTTAACCCTAACACTTCCCCTTACCCTAACCCTAACAATAACCCCAACTCAAAACCTCACCCTAATGCTAACCCTAACCCTTACCCTTACCCTAACTCTAACCCTAACCCTAACCCTAATCCTAATCCTAACCCTAACCCTAACCCTTACCCTTACACTAACCCTAACCCTACCCCAAACCTAAACCTTATCCTTACCCTAAACCTAAACCTAACCCTTAACCTAACCCCAAACGTAAACCTAAACCTAACACTTACCCTTACCTTAACCCTAACCCTAAACCTAACCCTAACCCTAACCCCTAACCCTATGCCTAACCCTAACCCTTAACCTTACCCTAACCCCAAGATTAACCTTAACCCTAACCTTTACACTAACCATAACACTAACCCTTACCCTTAACCTAACCCGAACCCTACACCTAAGCCTAACCCTAACCCTAACCTTAACCCTTACCCTTACCCTTACCCTAAACCTAACCCTAAACCTAGCCCTAACCGTTACCTTTACACTAACCCTATCCCTAAGCTTAATGGTAACCCTAACCCTAACCCTACCCCTAACCTTTACCTAACACTAACCCTAACACTAATCCTTAACCTAACCCTAACCCTAATCCTAACCCTAACACTTACCCGTACCCTAACCCTAACACTAACCCTAACCCTTGCCCTAACCCTAACCCTAATCCTAAACCTAATCCCCAACCTTAACCCTAAACCTAACCCTAACCCTTACACTTACCCTAACCCTAATCCTAAACATAACCCTTACCGTAACCCTAACACTAACAATAACCCTAACCCTAACCCTAACCCCTTGCCCTTACCTTAACCCTAACCCTAAACCTAACCCTAACCCTAACCCTAACCCTAACGCTTACCCTTTCCCTAAATCGATCCCTAACTCTAACACTTACCCCTACCCTTATCCTAACCCTAAACCTAACACTAACTCTAATTCTAACGCTTACCCTTACCTTAACCCTAACCCTAACCCTAACCCGTACCCTTTCCCTAACCCGATCCCTAACCCTAACCCTTACCCTTACCCTAACCCTAACCCTAAACCTAACCCTAACCCTAACTCTAACCCTAACGCTTACACTTACCTTAACCCTAACCCTAAACCCAACCCTTACCCTAACACTAACCCTAACCCTAATCCTTACCCTAACCCTAAACCTAACCCTTACCCTTTCCCTAACCCGATCCCTAACGCTAACCCTTAACCCTACCCTAACCCTAACCCTAATCCTTACCCTTACCTAACCCTAACCCTAATCCTAACCCCTAACCATAAACCTAACACTAACCCTAACCCAACCCTAACCATTACCCTTACCCTTACCCTAACCCTTACACTTACCCTTACCCTAACCCTAACCGTAAACCTAACCCTAACCATAAACGGAACCCTAACTCTAACTCTAACCCTAACACTTATCCTTACCATAACCCTCAACCTAAACCTAAACCTAACCCTAACTCTTACCCCTACCCTAACCCTAACCGTAATGCTAACCCTTACCCCAACCCTAACACTTACCCTAACACTAAACCTAACACTAATCCTCACCCTAACCCTCAACCTAAACCTAAACCTAACCCTAACTCTTACCCTTACCCTAACCCTAACCCTTACCCTAACCCTAAACCTTACCCTTGCCCTAAACCTAACCCTAACCCTTACCCTAACCCTAACCCTAACCTTAATGCTAACCGTAACCCTAACCCTAACGACTAACCCCTAACCCCAAACCTTACCTTAACCCTAACCCTAACCCTTACCCTACCGTAACCCTAACCCTAACCCTAACCCCTAACCCCAACCCTAACCCTAACCCTAACGCTTACCGTTACCCTAACCCTAACCCTAACTCTAACCCTAACCCTAACTATAACCCTAACCCTTACCCTAACCCTAACCCTTTAAGTAACCCTAACCCTAACCCTAAACCTAACTCTAACCCTAACCCTAACCCTTCCCCTTCCCCTAAACCTAACCCTAACCCTTACCCTCACCCTAACCCTAATCTTAATGCTAACCGTAACCCTAACCCTAAAGCCTAACCGTAAACCTAACCCTAAACCTTACCCTAAACCTAAACCTAAGCCTAACCCTTACCCTAACACTAACCCCAAACATTACCCTTACCCTAACCCTAAACCTAACCCTAACCTTAACACTTAAACTTATACTAACCCTAACCCTAACCCCTACCCTAACCCTAACCATAACCCTAACGCTAACCCTAACATTAACCCTCACCCTAACCCTAACCCTTACCCTAACACTTAAACCTACCCTAACCCTAAGGAAACCCTAACCCCTACCCAACCCCTAACACTAACCCTTACCTAACCCTAACCCTTACCCTTATCCTAACCCTAACCCTAACCCTAACCTTAACCCTAACCCTTACCCTTACCCTAACCCTAAATCTAACCCTAAACCTAACCCTAACCGTAACCCTAACCCTTACCCCTAACCCTAACCCTAATCCTAAAACTTATCCTTACCCTAACCCTAACGCTAAGCATAACCCTTACCGTAACCGTAACACTAACCCTAACCCTAACCCTAACCCTAACCCTAACCCCTTACCCTTACCCTAACCCTAACCCAAAACCTAACCCTAACTCTAACCCTAACCCTTACCCTTACCTTAACCCTAAACCTAAACCTAACCCTAACCCTTACCCTAACACTAACCCTAACCCTAACCCTAACCCTTACCCTTACCCTAACCCTAACCCGAACCCTAACCCTTATCCTTTTCCTAACCCGATCCCTAACCCTAACCTTTACCCCTACCGTAACCCTAACCCTAATCCTTACCCTTACACTAACCCTAACCCTATTCCTAACCCCTAACCATAAACCTAACACTAACCCTAACCCTAACCCTAACCATTACCCTTACACTAACCCTAACCCCAACATTTACCCTTACCCTAACCCTAACCCTAAACCTAACCCTAACCCTAAACGTAATCCTAACTGTAACCCTAACCCTTATCCTTACCCTAACACTAACCCTAACCCTAAACCTTAACCTTACCCTTACCCTCACCGTAATCCTAACCTTAATGCTAACCCTAACCCTAACCCTAATCCTAACCCTAATCCTTACCCTAACCCTCAACCTAACCCTAACCCTAACCCTAACCCTAACCCTTACCCTTACCCTAACCCTAACCCTAACCCTAACCCTAAACCTAAACCTTACACTTGCCCTAAACCTTACCCTAAACATAACCCTAACCCTAACCCCTACCCTTAACTTAACCCTAACCCTAACCCTTACCCTACCGTAACCCTAACCCTAACTGTAACCCCTAACCCCAACCCTAACCCTAACCCTAACATTACCGTTACCCTAACCCTAACCCTAACTACAACCCTAACCAGAACCATAACCCTAACCCTTACCCTAATCCTAACCCTTTCCGTAACCCTAACCCTAACCCTAACCCTAACCCCTAACAATAACCCTTACCCTAACCCTAACTCTTACCCTTATCCTAACCCTAACCCTAACCTTAACCCTAACCCTTACCCTTACCCTAACTCTAACCCTAACCCTTACCCTAACCCTAACTCTTACCCTTATCCTAACCCTAACCCTAACCTTAACCCTAACCCTTACCCTTACCCTAACTCTAACCCTAACCCTAACCCTAACCCTAACACTTACCCTTACCCTAACCCTAACCCTAAACCTAACACTTACCCGTACCCTAACCCTAACACTAACCCTAACCCTTGCCCTAACCCTAACCCTAACCCTAACCCTAACCCTAAACCTAACCCTAACCTTAACCCTTTCCCTTACCCTAACCCTAATCCTAAACCTAACACTAAACCTTACTTTTACCCTAAACCTAACCCTAACCCTTACCCTAACCCTAAACCTAATCCTAATCCTAACCCTATCCCTTACTTTAACCCTAACCCTAACCCTAACCGTGACCCCTAACCCTAACCCCAATCCTAAACCTTACCCTTAGGCTAAACCTAACCCTAACCCTAACCCCTAACCCTGACCCTAGCCCTAACCCATACCCTTACCCTAAACCTAACCCTAACCGTAACCCTAACACTAACACTAACCCTAACCCTAACCCTTACCCTTACCCTAAACCTAACCCTAACCCTAACCCTTACCCTTTCCCTAAATCGATCCCTAACTCTAACACTTACCCCTACCCTTATCCTAACCCTAAACCTAACACTAACTCTAACCCTAACGCTTACCCTTACCTTAACCCTAACCCTAACCCTAACCCTTACCCTTTCCCTAACCCGATCCCTAACCCTAACCCTAACCCTTACCCTAACCCTAACCCTAAACCTAACCCTAACTCTAACCCTAACGCTTACCCTTACCTTAACCCTAACCCTAACCCTAACCCTAAACCCAACCCTTACCCTAACACTAACCCTAACCCTAATCCTTACCCTAACCCTAAACCTACCCCTTACCCTTTCTCTAACCCGATCCCTAACGCTAACCCTTACCCCTACCCTAACCCTAACCCTAATCCTTACCCTCACCCTAACCCTAACCCTAATCCTAACCCCTAACCATAAACCTATCACTAACCCTAACCCAACCCTAACCATTACCCTTACCCTTACCCTAACCCTAATCGTAAACCTAACCCTAACCATAAACGTAACCCTAACTCTAACCCTAACCCTAAGCCTTATCCTTACCCTAACCCTAACCCTAACCCTAAACCTAACCCTTACCCTTACCCTCACCCTAACCCTAACCGTAATGCTAACCCTTACCCCAACCCTAACACTTACCCTAACACTAAACCTAACCCTAATCCTTACCCTAACCCTCAACCTAAACCTAAACCTAACCCTAACTCTTACCCTTACCCTAACCCTAACCCTAACCCTAAACCTAAACCTTACCCTTGCCCTAAACCTAACCCTAACCCTTACCCTAACCATAACCCTAAACCTAACGCCTACCCTTACCTTAACCCTAACCCTAACCCTTACCCTAGCATAACACTAACCCTAACCCTAACCCCTAACCCCAACCCTAACCCTGACCCTAACACTTACCGTTACCCTAACCCTATGCCTAACTCTAACCCTAACCCTAACTATAACCCTAACCCTTACCCTAACCCTAACCCTTTCCGTAACCCTAACCCTAAACCTAAACCTAACTCTAACCCTAACCCTAACCCTTCCCCTTACCCCAACCCTAACCCTAACCCTTACCCTCACCCTAACCCTACCCTTAATGCTAACCGTAACCCTAACCCTAACGCCTAACCCTAAACCTAACCCTAACCCTTACTCTAAACCTAAACCTAAGCCTAACACTTACCCTAACCCTAACCCCTACCCTAACCCTAACCATAACCTTAACCCTAACCCTAACCTTAACCCTCACCCTAACCCTAACCCTTACCCTAACACTTAAACTTACCCTAACCCTAAGGAAACCCTAACCCCTACCCAACCCCTAACATTAACCCTTAGCTAATCGTAAACCTAACCCTAACCCTAACCATTACCCTTACACTAACCCTAACCCCAACATTTACCCTTACCCTAACCCTAACCCTAAACCTAACCCTAACCCTAAACGTAATCCTAACTGTAACCCTAACCCTAACCCTTATCCTTACCCTAACACTAACCCTAACCCTAAACCTTAACCTTACCCTTACCCTCACCGTAACCCTAACCTTAATGCTAACCCTAACCCTAATCCTAACCCCTAACCCTAAACCTAAACCTAACCCTAACCCTAACCCTAAACCTAAGCCTAAACCTTACCCTAACCCTAACCCTTACCCTTACCCTCACCCTAACGCTAACCGTAATGCTAACCCTTACCCCAACCCTAACACTTACCCTACCACTAATCCTAACCCTAATCCTTACCCTAACCCTCAACCTAACCCTAACCCTAACCCTAACCCTTACCCTTACCCTAACCCTAACCCTAACCCTAAACCTAAACCTTACACTTGCCCTAAACCTAACCCTAAACCTTACCCTAACCATAACCCTAACCCTAACCCCTACCCTTACCTTAACCCTAACCCTAAGCCTTACCCTACCGTAACCCTAACCCTAACCGTAACCCCTAACCCCAACCCTAACCCTAACCCTAACACTTGCCGTTACCCTAACCCTAACCCTAACTCCAACCCTAACCCTAACCATAACCCTAACCCTTACCCTAATCCTAACCCTTTCCGTAACCGTAACCCTAACCCTAACCCTAAACCTAACCCTAACTCTATCCTAACCCTAAACCTTACCCTTACCCTAACCCTAACCCTCACCCTAACCATAACCCTTACCCTTACCCTAACCCTAACCCTAACCTTAATGCTAACCCTAACCCTAACCCAAACGCCTAACCCTAAACCTAACCCTAACCCTAACCCTAACCCTAAACCTAAGCCTAACCCTTACCCTAACCATATCCCTAACCTTTACCTTACCCTAACACTAAACCTAATCGTAACCCTAACACTTAAACTTGACCAAACACTAACCCTAACCCTAACCCCTACCCTAACCCTAACCATAACCCTAACCCTAACCCTAACCTTAACCCTAACCCTAACCCTTACCCTAACACTTAAACTTACCCTTACCCTAACCCTAACCCTAACCCCTACCCAACACCTAACAATAACCCTTACCCTAACCCTAACTCTTACCCTTATCCTAACCCTAACCCTAACCCTAACCTTAACCCTAACCCTTACCCTTACCCTAACCCTTACCGTAACCCTAAACCTAACCCTAAACCTAACCCTAACCCTAACCCTTACCCTTACCCTAACCCTAACCCTAAACCTAACCCTAACGCTAACCCTTTCCCTTACCCTAACCCTAATCCTAAACCTAACACTAACCATTATCTTAACCTAAACCTAACCCTAACCCTTACCCTAACCCTAAACCTAAACCTAATCCTAACCCTAACCCTTACTTTAACCCTAACCCTAACCCTAACCATTACCCCTAACCCTAACCCTAATCCTAAACCTTACCCTTACGCTAACCCTAACCCTAACCCTAACCCCTGAACCTGACCCTAGCCCTAACCCATACCCTTACCCTAAACCAAACCCTAACCGTAACCCTAACACTAACACTAACCCTAACCCTAACCCTTACCCTTACCCTAACCCTAACCCTAACCTTAACCCTAACCCTTACCCTTACCCTAACCCTTACCCTAACCCTAAACCTAAACCTAACCCTAACCCTAACCCTAACCCTTACGCTTACCCTAACCCTAAACCTAACCCTAACCGTAACCCTTTCCCTTACCCTAACCCTAATCCTAAACCTAACACTAAACCTTACTTTTACCCTAAACCTAACCCTAACCCTTACCCTAACTCTAAACCTAATCCTAATCCTAACCCTATCCCTTACTTTAAGCCTAACCCTAACCCTAACCGTTACCCCTAACCCTAACCCTAATCCTAAACCTTACCCTTAGGCTAACCCTAACCCTAACCCTAACCCCTAACCCTGACCCTAGCCCTAACCCATACCCTTACCCTAAACCTAATCCTAACCGTAACCCTAACACTAACACTAACGCTAACCCTAAGCCTTACCCTTACCCTAACCCTAACCCTAATCCTTACCCTTTCCCTAAATCGATCCCTAACTCTAACACTTACCCCTACCCTTATCCTAACCCTAAACCCAACACTAACTCTAACCCTAACGCTTACCCTTACCTTAACCCTAACCCTAACCCTAACCCTTACCCTAAACCTTTCCCTAACCCGATCCCTAACCCTAACCCTTACCCTTACCCTTACCCTAAACCTAACACTAAACCTAACCCTAACGCTTACCCTTACCTTAACCCTAACCCTAACCCTAACCCTAAACCCAACCCTTACCCTAACACTAACCCTAACCCTAAACCTTAACCTTACCCTTACCCTAACCCGATCCCTAACGCTAACCCTTAACCCTACCCTAACCTTAACCCTAATCCTTACCCTTACCCTAACCCTAAACCTAATCCTAACCCCTAACCATAAACCTAACACTAACCATAACCCAACACTAACCATTACCCTTACCCTTACCCTAAACCTATCACTAACCCTAACCCAACCCTAACCATTACCCTTAGCCTTACCCTAACCCTAACACTTATGCTTACCCTAACCCTAACCGTAAACCTAACCCTAACCATAAACGTAACCCTAACTCTAACCCTAACCCTAACCCTTATCCTTACCCTAAACCTAACCCTAACCCTAAACCTAACCCTTACTCTTACCCTCACCCTAACCCTAACTGTAATGCTAACCCTTACCCCAACCCTAACACTTACCCTAACACTAAACCTAACCCTAATCCTTACCCTAACCCTCAACCTAAACCTAAACCTAACCCTAACTCTTACCCTTACACTAACCGTAACCCTAACCCTAACCCTAAACCTTACCCTTGCCCTAAACCTAACCCTAACCCTTACCCTAACCATAACCTAACTCTTTCCCCTACCCTTACCTTAACCCTAACCCTAACCCTTACCCTACCGTAACACTAACCCTAAACCTAACCCCTAACCCCAACCCTAACCCTAACCCTAACTCTAACCCTAACCTTAACTATAACCCTAACCGTTACCCTAACCCTAACCCTTTAACTAACCCTAACCCTAACCCTAAACCTAACTCTAACCCTAACCCTAACCCTTCCCCTTCCCCTAACCCTAACCCTAACCCTTACCCTACCCTGACCCTAACCTTAATGCTAACCGTAACCCTAACCCTAACGCCTAACCCTAAACCTAACCCTAACCCTTACACTAAACCTAAACCTAAGCCTAACCCTTACCCTAACCCTAACCACAACCATTACCCTTACCCTAACCCTAAACCTAACCCTAACCTTAACACTTAAACTTATACTGACCCTAACCCTAACCCTAACCCTAACCCTAAACGTAATCCTAACTCTAACCCTAACCCTTATCCTTACCCTAACACTAACCCTAACCCTAAACCTTAACCTTACCCTTACCCTCACCGTAACCCTAACCTTAATGCTAACCCTAACCCTAACCCTAACCCCTAACCCTAAACCTAAACCTAACCCTAAACCTAACCCTAAACCTAAGCCTAACCCTTACCCTCAGCCTAACCCTCACCCTTACCCTCACCCTAACCCTAACCGTAATGCTAACCCTTACCCCTACCCTAACACTTGCCCTACCACTAATCCTAACCCTAATCCTTACACTAACCCTCAACCTAACCCTAACCCTAACCCTAACCCTAACCCTAAACCTTACCCTTACCCTAACCCTAACTGTAACCCTAAACCTAAACCTTACCCTTGCCCTAAACCTAACCCTAAACCTTACCCTAACCATAACCCTAAACATAAGCCTAACCCTAACCCCTACCCTTATCTTAACCCTAACCCTAACCCTTACCCTACCGTAACCCTAACCCTAACCCTAACCCCTAACCCCAATCCTAACCCTAACCCTAACACTTACCGTTACCCTAACCCTAATCCTAACTCCAACCCTAACCCTAACCATAACCCTAACCCTTACCCTAATCCTAACCCTTTCTGTAACCCTAACCCTAACCCTTACCCTTTCCCTAACCCGATCCTTAACCCTAACCCTTACCCTTACCCTAACCCTAACCCTAAACCTAACCCTAACCCTAACTCTAACCCTAACGCTAACCCTTACCTTAACCCTAACCCTAACCCTAACCCTAAACCCAACCCTTACCCTAACACTAACCCTAACCCTACTCCTTATCCTAAACCTAAACCTAACCCTTACCCTTTCCCTAACCCGATCCCTAAGGCTAACCCTTACCCCTACCCTAACCCTAACCCTAATCCTTACCCTTACCCTAACCCTAAGCCTAATCCTAACCCCTAACCATAAACCAAACACTAACCCTAACCCAACCCTAACCATTACCCTTACCCTTACCCTAACCCTAACACTTACCCTTTCCCTAACCCTAATCGTAAACCTAACCCTAACCATAAACGTAACCCTAACTCTAACCCTAACCCTAACCCTTATCCTTACCCTAACCCTAACCCTAACCCTAAACCTAACCCTTACCCTTACCCTCACCCTAACCCTAACCGTAATGCTAACCCTTACCCCAACCCTAACACTTACCCTAACACTAAACCTAACCCTAATCCTTACCCTAACCCTCAACCTAAACCTAAACCTAACCCTAACTCTTACCCTTACCCTAACCCTAACCCTAACCCTAACCCTAAACCTTACCCTTGCCCTAAACCTAACCCTAACCCTAACCCTTAACCTAACCATAACCCTAACCCTAATGCCTACCCTTACCTTAACCCTAACCCTAACGCTTACCCTACCGTAACACTAACCCTAACCCTAACCCCTAACTCCAACCCTAACCCTAACCCTAACACTTACCGTTACCCTAACCCTATGCCTAACTCTAACCCTAACCCTAACTATAACCCTAACCCTTACCCTAACCCTAACCCTTTCCGTAACCCTAACCCTAACCCTAAACCTAACTCTAACCCTAACCCTAACCCTTCCCCTTACCCTAACCCTAACCCTAACCCTTACCCTCACCCCAACCCTAACCTTAATGCTAACCGTAACCCTAACCCTAACGCCTAACCCTAAACCTAACCCTAACCCTTACTCTAAACCTAAACCTAAGCCTAATACTTACCCTAACCCTAATCCTAACCATTACCCTTACCCTAACCCTAAACCTAACCCTAACCTTAACACTTAAACTTATACTAACCCTAACCCTAACCCTAACCCCTACCCTAACCCTAACCATAACCTTAACCCTAACCCTAACCTTAAACCTCACCCTAACCATAACCCTAACCCTAACCCTAAACTTAACGCTAATCCTAACCCTTACCCTAACCCTAACAATAACCCTAACCCTAAACCTCACCCTAACACTAACATTAACCCTAACCCTAAACCTCACTCTAACGCTAACCCTCAACCTTACCCTTACCCTAACCCTAACCCTAACCCTAACCCTAACACTTATCCTTACACTTACCCTCACCCTAACCCTAAACCTAACCCTAACCCTAACCCTTACCCTTACCCTAAACCTATCCCTAACCTTAACCCCAACCCTAAACCTAACCCTAACCCTTACCCTTACCCTAACCCTAACCCTAACCCTAAACTTAACCCTAACCCTTCCCCTTACCCTAACCCTAACAATAACCCCAACTCAAAACCTCACCCTAATGCTAACCCTAACCCTTACCCTTACCCTAACTCTAACCCTAACCCTAACCCTAACCCTAATCCTAATCCTAACCCTAACCCTAACCCTTACCCTTACACTAACCCTAACCCTACCCCAAACCTAAACCTTATCCTTACCCTAAACCTAAACCTAACCCTTAACCTAACCCCAAACGTAAACCTAAACCTAACACTTACCCTTACCTTAACCCTAACCCTAAACCTAACCCTAACCCTAACCCCTAACCCTATGCCTAACCCTAACCCTTAACCTTACCCTAACCCCAAGATTAACCTTAACCCTAACCTTTACACTAACCATAACACTAACCCTTACCCTTAACCTAACCCGAACCCTACACCTAAGCCTAACCCTAACCCTAACCTTAACCCTTACCCTTACCCTTACCCTAAACCTAACCCTAAACCTAGCCCTAACCGTTACCTTTACACTAACCCTATCCCTAAGCTTAATGGTAACCCTAACCCTAACCCTAACCCTAACCTTTACCTAACACTAACCCTAACACTAATCCTTAACCTAACCCTAACCCTAATCCTAACCCTAACACTTACCCGTACCCTAACCCTAACACTAACCCTAACCCTTGCCCTAACCCTAACCCTAATCCTAAACCTAATCCCCAACCTTAACCCTAAACCTAACCCTAACCCTTACACTTACCCTAACCCTAATCCTAAACATAATCCTTACCGTAACCCTAACACTAACAATAACCCTAACCCTAACCCTAACCCCTTGCCCTTACCTTAACCCTAACCCTAAACCTAACCCTAACCCTAACCCTAACCCTAACGCTTACCCTTTCCCTAAATCGATCCCTAACTCTAACACTTACCCCTACCCTTATCCTAACCCTAAACCTAACACTAACTCTAATTCTAACGCTTACCCTTACCTTAACCCTAACCCTAACCCTAACCCGTACCCTTTCCCTAACCCGATCCCTAACCCTAACCCTTACCCTTACCCTAACCCTAACCCTAAACCTAACCCTAACCCTAACTCTAACCCTAACGCTTACACTTACCTTAACCCTAACCCTAACCCTAAACCCAACCCTTACCCTAACAC
This sequence comes from Megascapheus bottae, assembly GCA_024803745.1. Lineage (NCBI taxonomy): Eukaryota > Metazoa > Chordata > Mammalia > Rodentia > Geomyidae > Megascapheus > Megascapheus bottae. Next base: position 3,831,460 of record JANJXV010000053.1, on the reverse strand, counting down.
TAACCCTAACCCTAATCCTTACCCTAACCCTAAACCTAACCCTTACCCTTTCCCTAACCCGATCCCTAACGCTAACCCTTAACCCTACCCTAACCCTAACCCTAATCCTTACCCTTACCTAACCCTAACCCTAATCCTAACCCCTAACCATAAACCTAACACTAACCCTAACCCAACCCTAACCATTACCCTTACCCTTACCCTAACCCTTACACTTACCCTTACCCTAACCCTAACCGTAAACCTAACCCTAACCATAAACGTAACCCTAACTCTAACTCTAACCCTAACACTTATCCTTACCATAACCCTCAACCTAAACCTAAACCTAACCCTAACTCTTACCCTTACCCTAACCCTAACCGTAATGCTAACCCTTACCCCAACCCTAACACTTACCCTAACACTAAACCTTACCCTTGCCCTAAACCTAACCCTAACCCTTACCCTAACCCTAACCCTAACCTTAATGCTAACCGTAACCCTAACCCTAACGACTAACCCCTAACCCCAAACCTTACCTTAACCCTAACCCTAACCCTTACCCTACCGTAACCCTAACCCTAACCCTAACCCCTAACCCCAACCCTAACCCTAACCCTAACGCTTACCGTTACCCTAACCCTAACCCTAACTCTAACCCTAACCCTAACTATAACCCTAACCCTTACCCTAACCCTAACCCTTTAAGTAACCCTAACCCTAACCCTAAACCTAACTCTAACCCTAACCCTAACCCTTCCCCTTCCCCTAAACCTAACCCTAACCCTTACCCTCACCCTAACCCTAATCTTAATGCTAACCGTAACCCTAACCCTAAAGCCTAACCGTAAACCTAACCCTAAACCTTACCCTAAACCTAAACCTAAGCCTAACCCTTACCCTAACACTAACCCCAAACATTACCCTTACCCTAACCCTAAACCTAACCCTAACCTTAACACTTAAACTTATACTAACCCTAACCCTAACCCTAACCCTACCCTAACCCTAACCATAACCCTAACGCTAACCCTAACATTAACCCTCACCCTAACCCTAACCCTTACCCTAACACTTAAACCTACCCTAACCCTAAGGAAACCCTAACCCCTACCCAACCCCTAACATTAACCCTTACCTAACCCTAACCCTTACCCTTATCCTAACCCTAACCCTAACCCTAACCTTAACCCTAACCCTTACCCTTACCCTAACCCTAAATCTAACCCTAAACCTAACCCTAACCGTAACCCTAACCCTTACCCCTAACCCTAACCCTAATCCTAAAACTTATCCTTACCCTAACCCTAACCCTAAGCATAACCCTTACCGTAACCGTAACACTAACCCTAACCCTAACCCTAACCCTAACCCTAACCCCTTACCCTTACCCTAACCCTAACCCAAAACCTAACCCTAACTCTAACCCTAACCCTTACCCTTACCTTAACCCTAAACCTAAACCTAACCCTAACCCTTACCCTAACACTAACCCTAACCCTAACCCTAACCCTTACCCTTACCCTAACCCTAACCCGAACCCTAACCCTTATCCTTTTCCTAACCCGATCCCTAACCCTAACCTTTACCCCTACCGTAACCCTAACCCTAATCCTTACCCTTACCCTAACCCTAACCCTATTCCTAACCCCTAACCATAAACCTAACACTAACCCTAACCCTAACCCTAACCATTACCCTTACACTAACCCTAACCCCAACATTTACCCTTACCCTAACCCTAACCCTAAACCTAACCCTAACCCTAAACGTAATCCTAACTGTAACCCTAACCCTTATCCTTACCCTAACACTAACCCTAACCCTAAACCTTAACCTTACCCTTACCCTCACCGTAATCCTAACCTTAATGCTAACCCTAACCCTAACCCTAATCCTAACCCTAATCCTTACCCTAACCCTCAACCTAACCCTAACCCTAACCCTAACCCTAACCCTTACCCTTACCCTAACCCTAACCCTAACCCTAACCCTAAACCTAAACCTTACACTTGCCCTAAACCTTACCCTAAACATAACCCTAACCCTAACCCCTACCCTTAACTTAACCCTAACCCTAACCCTTACCCTACCGTAACCCTAACCCTAACCGTAACCCCTAACCCCAACCCTAACCCTAACCCTAACATTACCGTTACCCTAACCCTAACCCTAACTACAACCCTAACCAGAACCATAACCCTAACCCTTACCCTAATCCTAACCCTTTCCGTAACCCTAACCCTAACCCTAACCCTAACCCCTAACAATAACCCTTACCCTAACCCTAACTCTTACCCTTATCCTAACCCTAACCCTAACCTTAACCCTAACCCTTACCCTTACCCTAACTCTAACACTAACCCTTACCCTAACCCTAACTCTTACCCTTATCCTAACCCTAACCCTAACCTTAACCCTAACCCTTACCCTTACCCTAACTCTAACCCTAACCCTAACCCTAACCCTAACACTTACCCTTACCCTAACCCTAACCCTAAACCTAACACTTACCCGTACCCTAACCCTAACACTAACCCTAACCCTTGCCCTAACCCTAACCCTAATCCTAACCCTAATCCCCAACCCTAACCCTAACTCTTACCCTACCGTAACACTACCCTAACCCTATCCCCTAACCCCAACCCTAACCCTAACCCTAACACTTGCCGTTACCCTAACCATAACCCTAACTCTAACCCTAACCCTAACCATAACCCTAACCCTTACCATAACCCTAACCCTTTCCGTAACCCTAACCCTAACCCTAAACCTAACTCTAACCCTAAACCTAACCCATACCCTTACCCTAAGCCTACCCCTAACCCTAACCCTTACCCTTACCCTCACCCTAACCCTAACCTTAATGCTAACCGTAACCCTAATCCTAATGCCTAAACCTAAACCTAACCCTAACACTAACCCTAACCCTAAACCTAAGCCTAACCCTTATCCTAATCCTAACTGTAAACCTTACCCTTATCCTAACCCTAAACCTAACCCTAACCCTAACACTTAAACTTATACTAACCCTAACTCTAAACCTAAACCTAAAACCTACCCTAACCCTAACCATAACCCTAACCCTAATCCTAACCTTAACCCTAACCCTACCCCTTACCCTAACCCTTAAACTTACCCTAACCCTAAGGGAACCCTAACCCCTACCCAAACCCTAACAATAACCCTTACCTAACCCTAACCCTTACCCTTATCCTAACCCTAAACCTAACCCTAACCCTAACCTTAACCCTAACCCTTACCCTTTCCCTAACTTTAACCCTAACCCTAACCCTAACCCCTAAACCTAACCCTATCCCTTACCCTAACCCTTACCCTTACCCTAACCCTAAACTTAACCCTAACCCTAACCCTAAACTTTACCCTTGCCCTAAACCTAACCTTAACCCTTACCCTAACCATAACCCTAACCCTAAACCCTACCCTAACCCTAACTCTTACCCTACTGTAACACTACCCTAACCCTATCCCCTAACCCCAACCCTAACCCTAACCCTAACACTTGCCGTTACCCTAACCCTAACCCTAACTCTAACACTAACCCTAAACATAACCCTAACCCTAACCATAACCCTAACCCTTTCCGTAACCCTAACCCTAACCCTAAACCTAACTCTAACCCTAAACCTAACCCATACCCTTACCCTAAGCCTAACCCTAAACCTAACCCTTACCCTTACCCTCACCCTAGCCCTGACCTTAATGCTAACCGTAACCGTAACCCTAACGCCTAAACCTAAACCTAAACCTAACACTAACCCTAACCCTAAACCTAAGCCTAACCCTTACCCTAACCCTAACCCTAACCCTTACCCTTATCCTAACCCTAAACCTAACCCTAACCCTAACACTTAAACTTATACTAACCCTAACCCTAACCCTAAACCTAACCCCTACCCTAACCCTAACCATAACCCTAACCCTAACCCTAACCCTAACCTTAACCCTAACCCTAACCCTAACCCTTACCCTGACACTTAAACTTACCCTAACCCTAAGGTAACCCTAACCCCTACCCAACCCCTAACAATAACCCTTACCTAACCCTAACCCTTACCCTTATCCTAACCCTAAACCTAACCCTAACCCTAACCATAAACCTTACCCTTACCCTAACCCAAAACCTAACCCTAACCCTAACACTTAAAATTATACAAAACCTAACCCTAACCCTAACCCCTAACCTAACCCTAACCATAATTCTAAACCTAACCCTAACCTTAACCCTAACCCTAACCCTAACCCTTACCCTAACAGTTAAAGTTACCCTAACCCTAAGGGAACCCTAACCCCTACCCAGCCCCTAACAATAACCCTTACCTAACCCTAACCCTTACCCTTATCCTAACCCTAAACCTAACCCTAACCCTAACCCTAAACCTTACCCTTACCCTAACCCAAAACCTAACCCTAACCCTAACACTTAAAATTATACAAACCCTAACCCTAACCCTAACCCCTAACCTAACCCTAACCATAACTCTAAACCTAACCCTAACCTTAACCCTAACCGTAACCCTAACCCTTACCCTAACAGTTAAAGTTACCCTAACCCTAAGGGAACCCTAACCCCTACCCAGCCCCTAACAATAACCCTTACCTAACCCTAACCCTTACCCTTACCCTAACCCTAAATCTAACCCTAAACCTAACCCTAACACTAACCCTAACCCTTACCCTTACCCTTATCCTAACCCTAACCCTAAACCTAACCCTAACCCTTACCCTTACCCTAACCATAACCCTAAACCTAACCCTAAACCTTACTCTTACCCTAACCCTAATCCTAACCCTAAAGCTAACCCTTACCCTAACACTTACCCTTACTATTACCCTAACCCTAACCATAAACCTAACCCTAACCCTAACTGTAAACCTATCCCTAACCCTAACCCTTACCCTTACCCTAACTATACCCTAACCCTAACCCTAACCCTAACCCTAAACTTAACGCTAATCCTTACCCTTACCCTAACCCTAACAATAACCCTAACCCTAAACATCACCCTAACGCTAACCCTAACCCTTAACCTTACCCTAACCCTAACCCTAACCCCAACGCTAACACTTACCCTTACCCTTACCCTAACCCTAACCCTAACCCTAAACCTAACCCTAACCCTAACCATAACCCTATCCTTCACCCTAACCCTAATCCTAACCCTAACCCTCACCCTAACACTAACCCTAACCCTAAAACTTACCCGAACCCTAAACCTAACCGTAAACCTTACACTTACCCTAAACCTATCCCTAACCTTAACCCCAACCCTAAACCTAACCCTAACCCTTACACTTATCATAACCCTAACCCTAACCCTAAACTTAACCCTAAGCCTTACCCTTACCCTAACCCTAACAATAACCCTAACCCTAAACCTCACCCTAATGCTAACCCTAACCCTTACCCTTACCCTAACTCTAAACCTAACCCTAATCCTAACCCTAACCCTAACCCTAACACATACCCTTACAATAACCCTAAACCTAACCCAACCCTAAAACTTATCCTTACCCTAAATCTAACCAAACGCTTAACCTATCCCCAAACATAAACCTAATCCTAACCCTTAACCTTACCTTAACCCTAACCCTAAGATTAACCTTAACCTAACCTTAAAACTAACCCTAAGCCTAACCCTTAACCTTAACCTAACTCTAACCCTAAACCGAACCCTAACCCTAACCCTAACCCTTACCCTTACCCTAACCCTAACCCTAAAACTAGCCCTAACCGTTACCCTTACCCTAACCCTAACCCTATCCTTAATGGTAACCCTAACCCTAACCCTAAGCCTAACCCCTACCTAACACTAACCCTAACACTAATCCTTACCCTAACCCTAACCCTAACCCTAACTCTTACCCTTTCCCTAAATCTAACCCTAACCCTAACCGTAACCCTTACCTCGACCCTAACCCTAACCCTAATCCTTACACTTACCCTACCCCTAACTCTAACACTTACCCTTACCCTAACCCTAATCTTAACCCTAAAACTAACCCTTACCCTAACCCTAATCCTAACCCCTAACCCTAACCTAACCCTAAACCTTACCTTTACTGTAACCCTAACCCTAACCCTAACCCTAACCCTAACACTTACCCTTACCCTAACCCTAACCCTAAACCTAACCGTTACCCTAAACCTAACCCAAAAGCTAAACCTAACCATTAACGCTAAGCATAAACCTAACCCTTACCCTTACCTTAACCGTAACCCTAACTCTAACGCTAATCCTAAACCTAACCCTAACCCTAGCCCTTACCCTAACCCTTACCCTAACCCTAACCCTTTAAGTAACCCTAACACTAACCCTAAATCTAACTCTAACCCTAACCCTAACCCTTCCCCTTCCCCTAAACCTAACCCTAACCCTTACCCTCACCCTAACCCTAATCTTAATGCTAACCGTAACCCTAACCCTAAAGCCTAACCGTAAACCTAACCCTAACCCTTACCCTAAACCTAAACCTAAGCCTAACCCTTACCCTAACCCTAAACCTAACCCTAACCTTAACACTTAAACTTATACTAACCCTAACCCTAACCCTAACCCTAACACTTAAACTTGCCCTAACACTAACCCTAACCCTAACCCCTACCCTAACCCTAACCATAACCCTAACCCTAACCCTAACCTTAACCCTAACGCTAAACCTTTCCCTAAAACTTAAACTTACCCTTACCCTAACCCTAACCCTAACCCCTACCCAACCCCTAACAATAACCCTTACCCTAACCCTAACCCTTACCCTTATCCTAACCCTAACCCTAACCCTAACCTTAACCCTAACCCTTACCCTTACCCTAACCCTTACCCTAACCCTAAACCTAACCCTAACCCTAACCCTAAACCTAACCCTAACCTTAACCCTTTCCCTTACCCTAACCCTAATCCTAAACCTAACACTAAACCTTACTTTTACCCTAAACCTCACCCTAACCCTTACCCTAACCCTAAACCTAAACCTAATCCTAACCCTATCCCTTACTTTAACCCTAACCCTAACCCTAACCGTGACCCCTAACCCTAACCCCAATCCTAAACCTTACCCTTAGGCTAAACCTAACCCTAACCCTAACCCCTAACCCTGACCCTAGCCCTAACCCATACCCTTACCCTAAACCTAACCCTAACCATAAACCTATCACTAACCCTAACCCAACCCTAACCATTACCCTTACCCTTACCCTAACCCTAATCGTAAACCTAACCCTAACCATAAACGTAACCCTAACTCTAACCCTAACCCTAACCCTTATCCTTACCCTAACCCTAACCCTAACCCTAAACCTAACCCTTACCCTTACCCTCACCCTAACCCTAACCGTAATGCTAACCCTTACCCCAACCCTAACACTTACCCTAACACTAAACCTAACCCTAATCCTTACCCTAACCCTCAACCTAAACCTAAACCTAACCCTAACTCTTACCCTTACCCTAACCCTAACCCTAACCCTAAACCTAAACCGTACCCTTGCCCTAAACCTAACCCTAACCCTTACCCTAACCATAACCCTAAACCTAACGCCTACCCTTACCTTAACCCTAACCCTAACCCTTACCCTAGCATAACACTAACCCTAACCCTAACCCCTAACCCCAACCCTAACCCTGACCCTAACACTTACCGTTACCCTAACCCTATGCCTAACTCTAACACTAACCCTAACTATAACCCTAACCCTTACCCTAACCCTAAACCTTTCCGTAACCCTAACCCTAACCCTAAACCTAACTCTAACCCTAACCCTAACCCTTCCCCTTACCCCAACCCTAACCCTAACCCTTACCCTCACCCTAACCCTACCCTTAATGCTAACCGTAACCCTAACCCTAACGCCTAACCCTAAACCTAACCCTAACCCTTACTCTAAACCTAAACCTAAGCCTAACACTTACCCTAACCCTAACCCCTACCCTAACCCTAACCATAACCTTAACCCTAACCCTAACCTTAACCCTCACCCTAACCCTAACCCTTACCCTAACACTTAAACTTACCCTAACCCTAAGGAAACCCTAACCCCTACCCAACCCCTAACATTAACCCTTAGCTAACCCTAACCCTTACCCTTATCCTAACCCTAAGCCTAACCGTAACCCTAACCTTAACCCTAACCCTTACACTTACCCTAACCCTAAATCTAACCCTAAACCTAACCCTAACCCTAACCCTAACCCTTACCCTTACCCTAACCCTAACGCTAAACCTAACCCTAACCCTTACCCTTACCCTAACCATAACCCTAAACCTAACACTAAACCTTACTCTTACCCTAAACCTAACCCTAACCCTTACCCTAACCATAACCCTAAACCGAATCCTAACCCTAACCCTTACATTAACCCTAACACTAACCCTAACCCTTACCCCTAACCCTAACCCTAATCCTAAACCTTATCCTTACCCTAACCCTAACCCTAACCATAACCCTTACCGTAACCGTAACACTAACCCTAACCCTAACCCTAACACTAACCCCTTACACTTACCCTAACCCTAACCCAAAACCTAACCCTAACTCTAGCCCTAACCGTTACCCTTATCTTAACCCTAACCCTAAACCTAACCCTAACCCTTACCCTAACACTAACCCTAACCCTAACCCTTAACCTTAGCCTAACCCTAACCCGAACCCTAACCCTTATCCTTTTCCTAACCCGATCCCTAACCCTAACCTTTACCCCTACCGTAACCCTAACCCTAATCCTTACCCTTACCCTAACCCTAATCCTATTCCTAACCCCTAACCATAAACCTAACACTAACCTAACCCTAACCCTAACCATTACCCTTACACTAACCCTAACCCCAACATTTACCCTTACCCTAACCCTAACCCTAAACCTAACCCTAACCCTAAACGTAATCCTAACTGTAACCCTAACCCTAACCCTTATCCTTACCCTAACACTAACCCTAACCCTAAACCTTAACCTTACCCTTACCCTCACCGTAACCCTAACCTTAATGCTAACCCTAACCCTAACCCTAACCCCTAACCCTAAACCTAAACCTAACCCTAACCCTAACCCTAAACCTAAGCCTAAACCTTACCCTAACCCTAACCCTTACCCTTACCCTCACCCTAACGCTAACCGTAATGCTAACCCTTACCCCAACCCTAACACTTACCCTACCACTAATCCTAACCCTAATCCTTACCCTAACCCTCAACCTAACCCTAACCCTAACCCTAACCCTTACCCTTACCCTAACCCTAACCCTAACCCTAAACCTAAACCTTACACTTGCCCTAAACCTAACCCTAAACCTTACCCTAACCATAACCCTAACCCTAACCCCTACCCTTACCTTAACCCTAACCCTAAGCCTTACCCTACCGTAACCCTAACCCTAACCATAACCCCTAACCCCAACCCTAACCCTAACCCTAACACTTGCCGTTACCCTAACCCTAACCCTAACTCCAACCCTAACCCTAACCATAACCCTAACCCTTACCCTAATCCTAACCCTTTCCGTAACCGTAACCCTAACCCTAACCCTAAACCTAACCCTAACTCTATCCTAACCCTAAACCTTACCCTTACCCTAACCCTAACCCTCACCCTAACCATAACCCTTACCCTTACCCTAACCCTAACCCTAACCTTAATGCTAACCCTAACCCTAACCCAAACGCCTAACCCTAAACCTAACCCTAACCCTAACCCTAACCCTAAACCGAAGCCTAACCCTTACCCTAACCATATCCCTAACCTTTAACTTACCCTAACACTAAACCTAATCGTAACCCTAACACTTAAACTTGACCAAACACTAACCCTAACCCTAACCCCTACCCTAACCCTAACCATAACCCTAACCCTAACCCTAACCTTAACCCTAACCCTAACCCTTACCCTAACACTTAAACTTACCCTTACCCTAACCCTAACCCTAACCCTACCCAACACCTAACAATAACCCTTACCCTAACCCTAACTCTTACCCTTATCCTAACCCTAACCCTAACCCTAACCTTAACCCTAACCCTTACCCTTACCCTAACCCTTACCGTAACCCTAAACCTAACCCTAAACCTAACCCTAACCCTAACCCTTACCCTTACCCTAACCCTAACCCTAAACCTAACCCTAACGCTAACCCTTTCCCTTACCCTAACCCTAATCCTAAACCTAACACTAACCATTATCTTAACCTAAACCTAACCCTATCCCTTACCCTAACCCTAAACCTAAACCTAATCCTAACCCTAACCCTTACTTTAACCCTAACCCTAACCCTAACCATTACCCCTAACCCTAACCCTAATCCTAAACCTTACCCTTACGCTAACCCTAACCCTAACCCTAACCCCTGAACCTGACCCTAGCCCTAACCCATACCCTTACCCTAAACCAAACCCTAACCGTAACCCTAACACTAACACTAACCCTAACCCTAACCCTTACCCTTACCCTAACCCTAACCCTAACCTTAACCCTAACCCTTACCCTTACCCTAACCCTTACCCTAACCCTAAACCTAAACCTAACCCTAACCCTAACCCTAACCCTTACGCTTACCCTAACCCTAACCCTAAACCTAACCCTAACCGTAACCCTTTCCCTTACCCTAACCCTAATCCTAAACCTAACACTAAACCTTACTTTTACCCTAAACCTAACCCTAACCCTTACCCTAACTCTAAACCTAATCCTAATCCTAACCCTATCCCTTACTTTAAGCCTAACCCTAACCCTAACCGTTACCCCTAACCCTAACCCTAATCCTAAACCTTACCCTTAGGCTAACCCTAACCCTAACCCTAACCCCTAACCCTGACCCTAGCCCTAACCCATACCCTTACCCTAAACCTAATCCTAACCGTAACCCTAACACTAACACTAACGCTAACCCTAAGCCTTACCCTTACCCTAACCCTAACCCTAATCCTTACCCTTTCCCTAAATCGATCCCTAACTCTAACACTTACCCCTACCCTTATCCTAACCCTAAACCCAACACTAACTCTAACCCTAACGCTTACCCTTACCTTAACCCTAACCCTAACCCTAACCCTTACCCTAACCCTTTCCCTAACCCGATCCCTAACCCTAACCCTTACCCTTACCCTTACCCTAAACCTAACACTAAACCTAACCCTAACGCTTACCCTTACCTTAACCCTAACCCTAACCCTAACCCTAAACCCAACCCTTACCCTAACACTAACCCTAACCCTAAACCTTAACCTTACCCTTACCCTAACCCGATCCCTAACGCTAACCCTTAACCCTACCCTAACCTTAACCCTAATCCTTACCCTTACCCTAACCCTAAACCTAATCCTAACCCCTAACCATAAACCTAACACTAACCATAACCCAACACTAACCATTACCCTTACCCTTACCCTAAACCTATCACTAACCCTAACCCAACCCTAACCATTACCCTTACCCTTACCCTAACCCTAACACTTATGCTTACCCTAACCCTAACCGTAAACCTAACCCTAACCATAAACGTAACCCTAACTCTAACCCTAACCCTAACCCTTATCCTTACCCTAAACCTAACCCTAACCCTAAACCTAACCCTTACTCTTACCCTCACCCTAACCCTAACTGTAATGCTAACCCTTACCCCAACCCTAACACTTACCCTAACACTAAACCTAACCCTAATCCTTACCCTAACCCTCAACCTAAACCTAAACCTAACCCTAACTCTTACCCTTACACTAACCGTAACCCTAACCCTAACCCTAAACCTTACCCTTGCCCTAAACCTAACCCTAACCCTTACCCTAACCATAACCTAACTCTTTCCCCTACCCTTACCTTAACCCTAACCCTAACCCTTACCCTACCGTAACACTAACCCTAAACCTAACCCCTAACCCCAACCCTAACCCTAATCCTAACTCTAACCCTAACCTTAACTATAACCCTAACCGTTACCCTAACCCTAACCCTTTAACTAACCCTAACCCTAACCCTAAACCTAACTCTAACCCTAACCCTAACCCTTCCCCTTCCCCTAACCCTAACCCTAACCCTTACCCTACCCTGACCCTAACCTTAATGCTAACCGTAACCCTAACCCTAACGCCTAACCCTAAACCTAACCCTAACCCTTACACTAAACCTAAACCTAAGCCTAACCCTTACCCTAACCCTAACCACAACAATTACCCTTACCCTAACCCTAAACCTAACCCTAACCTTAACACTTAAACTTATACTGACCCTAACCCTAACCCTAACCCTAACCCTAAACGTAATCCTAACTCTAACCCTAACCCTAACCCTTATCCTTACCCTAACACTAACCCTAACCCTAACCTTAACCTTACCCTTACCCTCACCGTAACCCTAACCTTAATGCTAACCCTAACCCTAACCCTAACCCCTAACCCTAAACCTAAACCTAACCCTAAACCTAACCCTAAACCTAAGCCTAACCCTTACCCTCACCCTAACCCTCACCCTTACCCTCACCCTAACCCTAACCGTAATGCTAACCCTTACCCCTACCCTAACACTTGCCCTACCACTAATCCTAACCCTAATCCTTACACTAACCCTCAACCTAACCCTAACCCTAACCCTAACCCTAAACCTTACCCTTACCCTAACCCTAACTGTAACCCTAAACCTAAACCTTACCCTTGCCCTAAACCTAACCCTAAACCTTACCCTAACCATAACCCTAAACATAAGCCTAACCCTAACCCCTACCCTTATCTTAACCCTAACCCTAACCCTTACCCTACCGTAACCCTAACCCTAACTCTAACCCCTAACCCCAATCCTAACCCTAACCCTAACACTTACCGTTACCCTAACCCTAATCCTAACTCCAACCCTAAACCTAACCATAACCCTAACCCTTACCCTAATCCTAACCCTTTCTGTAACCCTAACCCTAACCCTTACCCTTTCCCTAACCCGATCCTTAACCCTAACCCTTACCCTTACCCTAACCCTAACCCTAAACCTAACCCTAACCCTAACTCTAACCCTAACGCTAACCCTTACCTTAACCCTAACCCTAACCCTAACCCTAAACCCAACCCTTACCCTAACACTAACCCTAACCCTACTCCTTACCCTAAACCTAAACCTAACCCTTACCCTTTCCCTAACCCGATCCCTAAGGCTAACCCTTACCCCAACCCTAACCCTAACCCTTACCCTCACCCTAACCCTACCCTTAATGCTAACCGTAACCCTAACCCTAACGCCTAACCCTAAACCTAACCCTAACCCTTACTCTAAACCTAAACCTAAGCCTAACACTTACCCTAACCCTAACCCCTACCCTAACCCTAACCATAACCTTAACCCTAACCCTAACCTTAACCCTCACCCTAACCCTAACCCTTACCCTAACACTTAAACTTACCCTAACCCTAAGGAAACCCTAACCCCTACCCAACCCCTAACATTAACCCTTAGCTAACCCTAACCCTTACCCTTATCCTAACCCTAAGCCTAACCGTAACCCTAACCTTAACCCTAACCCTTACACTTACCCTAACCCTAAATCTAACCCTAAACCTAACCCTAACCCTAACCCTAACCCTTACCCTTACCCTAACCCTAACGCTAAACCTAACCCTAACCCTTACCCTTACCCTAACCATAACCCTAAACCTAACACTAAACCTTACTCTTACCCTAAACCTAACCCTAACCCTTACCCTAACCATAACCCTAAACCGAATCCTAACCCTAACCCTTACATTAACCCTAACACTAACCCTAACCCTTACCCCTAACCCTAACCCTAATCCTAAACCTTATCCTTACCCTAACCCTAACCCTAACCATAACCCTTACCGTAACCGTAACACTAACCCTAACCCTAACCCTAACACTAACCCCTTACACTTACCCTAACCCTAACCCAAAACCTAACCCTAACTCTAGCCCTAACCGTTACCCTTATCTTAACCCTAACCCTAAACCTAACCCTAACCCTTACCCTAACACTAACCCTAACCCTAACCCTTAACCTTAGCCTAACCCTAACCCGAACCCTAACCCTTATCCTTTTCCTAACCCGATCCCTAACCCTAACCTTTACCCCTACCGTAACCCTAACCCTAATCCTTACCCTTACCCTAACCCTAATCCTATTCCTAACCCCTAACCATAAACCTAACACTAACCTAACCCTAACCCTAATCATTACCCTTACACTAACCCTAACCCCAACATTTACCCTTACCCTAACCCTAACCCTAAACCTAACCCTAACCCTAAACGTAATCCTAACTGTAACCCTAACCCTAACCCTTATCCTTACCCTAACACTAACCCTAACCCTAAACCTTAACCTTACCCTTACCCTCACCGTAACCCTAACCTTAATGCTAACCCTAACCCTAACCCTAACCCCTAACCCTAAACCTAAACCTAACCCTAACCCTAACCCTAAACCTAAGCCTAAACCTTACCCTAACCCTAACCCTTACCCTTACCCTCACCCTAACGCTAACCGTAATGCTAACCCTTACCCCAACCCTAACACTTACCCTACCACTAATCCTAACCCTAATCCTTACCCTAACCCTCAACCTAACCCTAACCCTAACCCTAACCCTTACCCTTACCCTAACCCTAACCCTAACCCTAAACCTAAACCTTACACTTGCCCTAAACCTAACCCTAAACCTTACCCTAACCATAACCCTAACCCTAACCCCTACCCTTACCTTAACCCTAACCCTAAGCCTTACCCTACCGTAACCCTAACCCTAACCATAACCCCTAACCCCAACCCTAACCCTAACCCTAACACTTGCCGTTACCCTAACCCTAACCCTAACTCCAACCCTAACCCTAACCATAACCCTAACCCTTACCCTAATCCTAACCCTTTCCGTAACCGTAACCCTAACCCTAACCCTAAACCTAACCCTAACTCTATCCTAACCCTAAACCTTACCCTTACCCTAACCCTAACCCTCACCCTAACCATAACCCTTACCCTTACCCTAACCCTAACCCTAACCTTAATGCTAACCCTAACCCTAACCCAAACGCCTAACCCTAAACCTAACCCTAACCCTAACCCTAACCCTAAACCGAAGCCTAACCCTTACCCTAACCATATCCCTAACCTTTAACTTACCCTAACACTAAACCTAATCGTAACCCTAACACTTAAACTTGACCAAACACTAACCCTAACCCTAACCCCTACCCTAACCCTAACCATAACCCTAACCCTAACCCTAACCTTAACCCTAACCCTAACCCTTACCCTAACACTTAAACTTACCCTTACCCTAACCCTAACCCTAACCCCTACCCAACACCTAACAATAACCCTTACCCTAACCCTAACTCTTACCCTTATCCTAACCCTAACCCTAACCCTAACCTTAACCCTAACCCTTACCCTTACCCTAACCCTTACCGTAACCCTAAACCTAACCCTAAACCTAACCCTAACCCTAACCCTTACCCTTACCTTAACCCTAACCCTAAACCTAACCCTAACGCTAACCCTTTCCCTTACCCTAACCCTAATCCTAAACCTAACACTAACCATTATCTTAACCTAAACCTAACCCTAACCCTTACCCTAACCCTAAACCTAAACCTAATCCTAACCCTAACCCTTACTTTAACCCTAACCCTAACCCTAACCATTACCCCTAACCCTAACCCTAATCCTAAACCTTACCCTTACGCTAACCCTAACCCTAACCCTAACCCCTGAACCTGACCCTAGCCCTAACCCATACCCTTACCCTAAACCAAACCCTAACCGTAACCCTAACACTAACACTAACCCTAACCCTAACCCTTACCCTTACCCTAACCCTAACCCTAACCTTAACCCTAACCCTTACCCTTACCCTAACCCTTACCCTAACCCTAAACCTAAACCTAACCCTAACCCTAACCCTTACGCTTACCCTAACCCTAACCCTAAACCTAACCCTAACCGTAACCCTTTCCCTTACCCTAACCCTAATCCTAAACCTAACACTAAACCTTACTTTTACCCTAAACCTAACCCTAACCCTTACCCTAACTCTAAACCTAATCCTAATCCTAACCCTATCCCTTACTTTAAGCCTAACCCTAACCCTAACCGTTACCCCTAACCCTAACCCTAATCCTAAACCTTACCCTTAGGCTAACCCTAACCCTAACCCTAACCCCTAACCCTGACCCTAGCCCTAACCCATACCCTTACCCTAAACCTAATCCTAACCGTAACCCTAACACTAACACTAACGCTAACCCTAAGCCTTACCCTTACCCTAACCCTAACCCTAATCCTTACCCTTTCCCTAAATCGATCCCTAACTCTAACACTTACCCCTACCCTTATCCTAACCCTAAACCCAACACTAACTCTAACCCTAACGCTTACCCTTACCTTAACCCTAACCCTAACCCTAACCCTTACCCTAACCCTTTCCCTAACCCGATCCCTAACCCTAACCCTTACCCTTACCCTTACCCTAAACCTAACACTAAACCTAACCCTAACGCTTACCCTTACCTTAACCCTAACCCTAACCCTAACCCTAAACCCAACCCTTACCCTAACACTAACCCTAACCCTAAACCTTAACCTTACCCTTACCCTAACCCGATCCCTAACGCTAACCCTTAACCCTACCCTAACCTTAACCCTAATCCTTACCCTTACCCTAACCCTAAACCTAATCCTAACCCCTTACCCTAAACCTATCACTAACCCTAACCCAACCCTAACCATTACCCTTACCCTTACCCTAACCCTAACACTTATGCTTACCCTAACCCTAACCGTAAACCTAACCCTAACCATAAACGTAACCCTAACTCTAACCCTAACCCTAACCCTTATCCTTACCCTAAACCTAACCCTAACCCTAAACCTAACCCTTACTCTTACCCTCACCCTAACCCTAACTGTAATGCTAACCCTTACCCCAACCCTAACACTTACCCTAACACTAAACCTAACCCTAATCCTTACCCTAACCCTCAACCTAAACCTAAACCTAACCCTAACTCTTACCCTTACACTAACCGTAACCCTAACCCTAACCCTAAACCTTACCCTTGCCCTAAACCTAACCCTAACCCTTACCCTAACCATAACCTAACTCTTTCCCCTACCCTTACCTTAACCCTAACCCTAACCCTTACCCTACCGTAACACTAACCCTAAACCTAACCCCTAACCCCAACCCTAACCCTAATCCTAACTCTAACCCTAACCTTAACTATAACCCTAACCGTTACCCTAACCCTAACCCTTTAACTAACCCTAACCCTAACCCTAAACCTAACTCTAACCCTAACCCTAACCCTTCCCCTTCCCCTAACCCTAACCCTAACCCTTACCCTACCCTGACCCTAACCTTAATGCTAACCGTAACCCTAACCCTAACGCCTAACCCTAAACCTAACCCTAACCCTTACACTAAACCTAAACCTAAGCCTAACCCTTACCCTAACCCTAACCACAACAATTACCCTTACCCTAACCCTAAACCTAACCCTAACCTTAACACTTAAACTTATACTGACCCTAACCCTAACCCTAACCCTAACCCTAAACGTAATCCTAACTCTAACCCTAACCCTAACCCTTATCCTTACCCTAACACTAACCCTAACCCTAACCTTAACCTTACCCTTACCCTCACCGTAACCCTAACCTTAATGCTAACCCTAACCCTAACCCTAACCCCTAACCCTAAACCTAAACCTAACCCTAAACCTAACCCTAAACCTAAGCCTAACCCTTACCCTCACCCTAACCCTCACCCTTACCCTCACCCTAACCCTAACCGTAATGCTAACCCTTACCCCTACCCTAACACTTGCCCTACCACTAATCCTAACCCTAATCCTTACACTAACCCTCAACCTAACCCTAACCCTAACCCTAACCCTAAACCTTACCCTTACCCTAACCCTAACTGTAACCCTAAACCTAAACCTTACCCTTGCCCTAAACCTAACCCTAAACCTTACCCTAACCATAACCCTAAACATAAGCCTAACCCTAACCCCTACCCTTATCTTAACCCTAACCCTAACCCTTACCCTACCGTAACCCTAACCCTAACCCTAACCCCTAACCCCAATCCTAACCCTAACCCTAACACTTACCGTTACCCTAACCCTAATCCTAACTCCAACCCTAAACCTAACCATAACCCTAACCCTTACCCTAATCCTAACCCTTTCTGTAACCCTAACCCTAACCCTTACCCTTTCCCTAACCCGATCCTTAACCCTAACCCTTACCCTTACCCTAACCCTAACCCTAAACCTAACCCTAACCCTAACTCTAACCCTAACGCTAACCCTTACCTTAACCCTAACCCTAACCCTAACCCTAAACCCAACCCTTACCCTAACACTAACCCTAACCCTACTCCTTACCCTAAACCTAAACCTAACCCTTACCCTTTCCCTAACCCGATCCCTAAGGCTAACCCTTACCCCAACCCTAACCCTAACCCTTACCCTCACCCTAACCCTACCCTTAATGCTAACCGTAACCCTAACCCTAACGCCTAACCCTAAACCTAACCCTAACCCTTACTCTAAACCTAAACCTAAGCCTAACACTTACCCTAACCCTAACCCCTACCCTAACCCTAACCATAACCTTAACCCTAACCCTAACCTTAACCCTCACCCTAACCCTAACCCTTACCCTAACACTTAAACTTACCCTAACCCTAAGGAAACCCTAACCCCTACCCAACCCCTAACATTAACCCTTAGCTAACCCTAACCCTTACCCTTATCCTAACCCTAAGCCTAACCGTAACCCTAACCTTAACCCTAACCCTTACACTTACCCTAACCCTAAATCTAACCCTAAACCTAACCCTAACCCTAACCCTAACCCTTACCCTTACCCTAACCCTAACGCTAAACCTAACCCTAACCCTTACCCTTACCCTAACCATAACCCTAAACCTAACACTAAACCTTACTCTTACCCTAAACCTAACACTAACCCTTACCCTAACCATAACCCTAAACCGAATCCTAACCCTAACCCTTACATTAACCCTAACACTAACCCTAACCCTTACCCCTAACCCTAACCCTAATCCTAAACCTTATCCTTACCCTAACCCTAACCCTAACCATAACCCTTACCGTAACCGTAACACTAACCCTAACCCTAACCCTAACACTAACCCCTTACACTTACCCTAACCCTAACCCAAAACCTAACCCTAACTCTAGCCCTAACCGTTACCCTTATCTTAACCCTAACCCTAAACCTAACCCTAACCCTTACCCTAACACTAACCCTAACCCTAACCCTTAACCTTAGCCTAACCCTAACCCGAACCCTAACCCTTATCCTTTTCCTAACCCGATCCCTAACCCTAACCTTTACCCCTACCGTAACCCTAACCCTAATCCTTACCCTTACCCTAACCCTAATCCTATTCCTAACCCCTAACCATAAACCTAACACTAACCTAACCCTAACCCTAACCATTACCCTTACACTAACCCTAACCCCAACATTTACCCTTACCCTAACCCTAACCCTAAACCTAACCCTAACCCTAAACGTAATCCTAACTGTAACCCTAACCCTAACCCTTATCCTTACCCTAACACTAACCCTAACCCTAAACCTTAACCTTACCCTTACCCTCACCGTAACCCTAACCTTAATGCTAACCCTAACCCTAACCCTAACCCCTAACCCTAAACCTAAACCTAACCCTAACCCTAACCCTAAACCTAAGCCTAAACCTTACCCTAACCCTAACCCTTACCCTTACCCTCACCCTAACGCTAACCGTAATGCTAACCCTTACCCCAACCCTAACACTTACCCTACCACTAATCCTAACCCTAATCCTTACCCTAACCCTCAACCTAACCCTAACCCTAACCCTAACCCTTACCCTTACCCTAACCCTAACCCTAACCCTAAACCTAAACCTTACACTTGCCCTAAACCTAACCCTAAACCTTACCCTAACCATAACCCTAACCCTAACCCCTACCCTTACCTTAACCCTAACCCTAAGCCTTACCCTACCGTAACCCTAACCCTAACCATAACCCCTAACCCCAACCCTAACCCTAACCCTAACACTTGCCGTTACCCTAACCCTAACCCTAACTCCAACCCTAACCCTAACCATAACCCTAACCCTTACCCTAATCCTAACCCTTTCCGTAACCGTAACCCTAACCCTAACCCTAAACCTAACCCTAACTCTATCCTAACCCTAAACCTTACCCTTACCCTAACCCTAACCCTCACCCTAACCATAACCCTTACCCTTACCCTAACCCTAACCCTAACCTTAATGCTAACCCTAACCCTAACCCAAACGCCTAACCCTAAACCTAACCCTAACCCTAACCCTAACCCTAAACCGAAGCCTAACCCTTACCCTAACCATATCCCTAACCTTTAACTTACCCTAACACTAAACCTAATCGTAACCCTAACATTTAAACTTGACCAAACACTAACCCTAACCCTAACCCCTACCCTAACCCTAACCATAACCCTAACCCTAACCCTAACCTTAACCCTAACCCTAACCCTTACCCTAACACTTAAACTTACCCTTACCCTAACCCTAACCCTAACCCCTACCCAACACCTAACAATAACCCTTACCCTAACCCTAACTCTTACCCTTATCCTAACCCTAACCCTAACCCTAACCTTAACCCTAACCCTTACCCTTACCCTAACCCTTACCGTAACCCTAAACCTAACCCTAAACCTAACCCTAACCCTAACCCTTACCCTTACCCTAACCCTAACCCTAAACCTAACCCTAACGCTAACCCTTTCCCTTACCCTAACCCTAATCCTAAACCTAACACTAACCATTATCTTAACCTAAACCTAACCCTAACCCTTACCCTAACCCTAAACCTAAACCTAATCCTAACCCTAACCCTTACTTTAACCCTAACCCTAACCCTAACCATTACCCCTAACCCTAACCCTAATCCTAAACCTTACCCTTACGCTAACCCTAACCCTAACCCTAACCCCTGAACCTGACCCTAGCCCTAACCCATACCCTTACCCTAAACCAAACCCTAACCGTAACCCTAACACTAACACTAACCCTAACCCTAACCCTTACCCTTACCCTTACCCTAACCCTAACCCTAACCTTAACCCTAACCCTTACCCTTACCCTAACCCTTACCCTAACCCTAAACCTAAACCTAACCCTAACCCTAACCCTAACCCTTACGCTTACCCTAACCCTAACCCTAAACCTAACCCTAACCGTAACCCTTTCCCTTACCCTAACCCTAATCCTAAACCTAACACTAAACCTTACTTTTACCCTAAACCTAACCCTAACCCTTACCCTAACTCTAAACCTAATCCTAATCCTAACCCTATCCCTTACTTTAAGCCTAACCCTAACCCTAACCGTTACCCCTAACCCTAACCCTAATCCTAAACCTTACCCTTAGGCTAACCCTAACCCTAACCCTAACCCCTAACCCTGACCCTAGCCCTAACCCATACCCTTACCCTAAACCTAATCCTAACCGTAACCCTAACACTAACACTAACGCTAACCCTAAGCCTTACCCTTACCCTAACCCTAACCCTAATCCTTACCCTTTCCCTAAATCGATCCCTAACTCTAACACTTACCCCTACCCTTATCCTAACCCTAAACCCAACACTAACTCTAACCCTAACGCTTACCCTTACCTTAACCCTAACCCTAACCCTAACCCTTACCCTAAACCTTTCCCTAACCCGATCCCTAACCCTAACCCTTACCCTTACCCTTACCCTAAACCTAACACTAAACCTAACCCTAACGCTTACCCTTACCTTAACCCTAACCCTAACCCTAACCCTAAACCCAACCCTTACCCTAACACTAACCCTAACCCTAAACCTTAACCTTACCCTTACCCTAACCCGATCCCTAACGCTAACCCTTAACCCTACCCTAACCTTAACCCTAATCCTTACCCTTACCCTAACCCTAAACCTAATCCTAACCCCTAACCGTAAACCTAACACTAACCATAACCCAACACTAACCATTACCCTTACCCTTACCCTAAACCTATCACTAACCCTAACCCAACCCTAACCATTACCCTTACCCTTACCCTAACCCTAACACTTATGCTTACCCTAACCCTAACCGTAAACCTAACCCTAACCATAAACGTAACCCTAACTCTAACCCTAACCCTAACCCTTATCCTTACCCTAAACCTAACCCTAACCCTAAACCTAACCCTTACTCTTACCCTCACCCTAACCCTAACTGTAATGCTAACCCTTACCCCAACCCTAACACTTACCCTAACACTAAACCTAACCCTAATCCTTACCCTAACCCTCAACCTAAACCTAAACCTAACCCTAACTCTTACCCTTACACTAACCGTAACCCTAACCCTAACCCTAAACCTTACCCTTGCCCTAAACCTAACCCTAACCCTTACCCTAACCATAACCTAACTCTTTCCCCTACCCTTACCTTAACCCTAACCCTAACCCTTACCCTACCGTAACACTAACCCTAAACCTAACCCCTAACCCCAACCCTAACCCTAACCCTAACTCTAACCCTAACCTTAACTATAACCCTAACCGTTACCCTAACCCTAACCCTTTAACTAACCCTAACCCTAACCCTAAACCTAACTCTAACCCTAACCCTAACCCTTCCCCTTCCCCTAACCCTAACCCTAACCCTTACCCTACCCTGACCCTAACCTTAATGCTAACCGTAACCCTAACCCTAACGCCTAACCCTAAACCTAACCCTAACCCTTACACTAAACCTAAACCTAAGCCTAACCCTTACCCTAACCCTAACCACAACCATTACCCTTACCCTAACCCTAAACCTAACCCTAACCTTAACACTTAAACTTATACTGACCCTAACCCTAACCCTAACCCTAACCCTAAACGTAATCCTAACTCTAACCCTAACCCTAACCCTTATCCTTACCCTAACACTAACCCTAACCCTAACCTTAACCTTACCCTTACCCTCACCGTAACCCTAACCTTAATGCTAACCCTAACCCTAACCCTAACCCTAACCCTAACCCTAACCTTAACCCTAACCCTAACCCTTACCCTAACACTTAAACTTACCCTTACCCTAACCCTAACCCTAACCCCTACCCAACACCTAACAATAACCCTTACCCTAACCCTAACTCTTACCCTTATCCTAACCCTAACCCTAACCCTAACCTTAACCCTAACCCTTACCCTTACCCTAACCCTTACCGTAACCCTAAACCTAACCCTAAACCTAACCCTAACCCTAACCCTTACCCTTACCCTAACCCTAACCCTAAACCTAACCCTAACGCTAACCCTTTCCCTTACCCTAACCCTAATCCTAAACCTAACACTAACCATTATCTTAACCTAAACCTAACCCTAACCCTTACCCTAACCCTAAACCTAAACCTAATCCTAACCCTAACCCTTACTTTAACCCTAACCCTAACCCTAACCATTACCCCTAACCCTAACCCTAATCCTAAACCTTACCCTTACGCTAACCCTAACCCTAACCCTAACCCCTGAACCTGACCCTAGCCCTAACCCATACCCTTACCCTAAACCAAACCCTAACCGTAACCCTAACACTAACACTAACCCTAACCCTAACCCTTACCCTTACCCTAACCCTAACCCTAACCTTAACCCTAACCCTTACCCTTACCCTAACCCTTACCCTAACCCTAAACCTAAACCTAACCCTAACCCTAACCCTAACCCTTACGCTTACCCTAACCCTAACCCTAAACCTAACCCTAACCGTAACCCTTTCCCTTACCCTAACCCTAATCCTAAACCTAACACTAAACCTTACTTTTACCCTAAACCTAACCCTAACCCTTACCCTAACTCTAAACCTAATCCTAATCCTAACCCTATCCCTTACTTTAAGCCTAACCCTAACCCTAACCGTTACCCCTAACCCTAACCCTAATCCTAAACCTTACCCTTAGGCTAACCCTAACCCTAACCCTAACCCCTAACCCTGACCCTAGCCCTAACCCATACCCTTACCCTAAACCTAATCCTAACCGTAACCCTAACACTAACACTAACGCTAACCCTAAGCCTTACCCTTACCCTAACCCTAACCCTAATCCTTACCCTTTCCCTAAATCGATCCCTAACTCTAACACTTACCCCTACCCTTATCCTAACCCTAAACCCAACACTAACTCTAACCCTAACGCTTACCCTTACCTTAACCCTAACCCTAACCCTAACCCTTACCCTAACCCTTTCCCTAACCCGATCCCTAACCCTAACCCTTACCCTTACCCTTACCCTAAACCTAACACTAAACCTAACCCTAACGCTTACCCTTACCTTAACCCTAACCCTAACCCTAACCCTAAACCCAACCCTTACCCTAACACTAACCCTAACCCTAAACCTTAACCTTACCCTTACCCTAACCCGATCCCTAACGCTAACCCTTAACCCTACCCTAACCTTAACCCTAATCCTTACCCTTACCCTAACCCTAAACCTAATCCTAACCCCTTACCCTAAACCTATCACTAACCCTAACCCAACCCTAACCATTACCCTTACCCTTACCCTAACCCTAACACTTATGCTTACCCTAACCCTAACCGTAAACCTAACCCTAACCATAAACGTAACCCTAACTCTAACCCTAACCCTAACCCTTATCCTTACCCTAAACCTAACCCTAACCCTAAACCTAACCCTTACTCTTACCCTCACCCTAACCCTAACTGTAATGCTAACCCTTACCCCAACCCTAACACTTACCCTAACACTAAACCTAACCCTAATCCTTACCCTAACCCTCAACCTAAACCTAAACCTAACCCTAACTCTTACCCTTACACTAACCGTAACCCTAACCCTAACCCTAAACCTTACCCTTGCCCTAAACCTAACCCTAACCCTTACCCTAACCATAACCTAACTCTTTCCCCTACCCTTACCTTAACCCTAACCCTAACCCTTACCCTACCGTAACACTAACCCTAAACCTAACCCCTAACCCCAACCCTAACCCTAATCCTAACTCTAACCCTAACCTTAACTATAACCCTAACCGTTACCCTAACCCTAACCCTTTAACTAACCCTAACCCTAACCCTAAACCTAACTCTAACCCTAACCCTAACCCTTCCCCTTCCCCTAACCCTAACCCTAACCCTTACCCTACCCTGACCCTAACCTTAATGCTAACCGTAACCCTAACCCTAACGCCTAACCCTAAACCTAACCCTAACCCTTACACTAAACCTAAACCTAAGCCTAACCCTTACCCTAACCCTAACCACAACAATTACCCTTACCCTAACCCTAAACCTAACCCTAACCTTAACACTTAAACTTATACTGACCCTAACCCTAACCCTAACCCTAACCCTAAACGTAATCCTAACTCTAACCCTAACCCTAACCCTTATCCTTACCCTAACACTAACCCTAACCCTAACCTTAACCTTACCCTTACCCTCACCGTAACCCTAACCTTAATGCTAACCCTAACCCTAACCCTAACCCCTAACCCTAAACCTAAACCTAACCCTAAACCTAACCCTAAACCTAAGCCTAACCCTTACCCTCACCCTAACCCTCACCCTTACCCTCACCCTAACCCTAACCGTAATGCTAACCCTTACCCCTACCCTAACACTTGCCCTACCACTAATCCTAACCCTAATCCTTACACTAACCCTCAACCTAACCCTAACCCTAACCCTAACCCTAAACCTTACCCTTACCCTAACCCTAA
Organism: Megascapheus bottae; assembly: GCA_024803745.1. Lineage (NCBI taxonomy): Eukaryota > Metazoa > Chordata > Mammalia > Rodentia > Geomyidae > Megascapheus > Megascapheus bottae. The sequence continues at coordinate 3,805,698 of JANJXV010000053.1, read as the reverse complement.
CTGTAACCCTAAACCTAAACCTTACCCTTGCCCTAAACCTAACCCTAAACCTTACCCTAACCATAACCCTAAACATAAGCCTAACCCTAACCCCTACCCTTATCTTAACCCTAACCCTAACCCTTACCCTACCGTAACCCTAACCCTAACCCTAACCCCTAACCCCAATCCTAACCCTAACCCTAACACTTACCGTTACCCTAACCCTAATCCTAACTCCAACCCTAACCCTAACCATAACCCTAACCCTTACCCTAATCCTAACCCTTTCTGTAACCCTAACCCTAACCCTTACCCTTTCCCTAACCCGATCCTTAACCCTAACCCTTACCCTTACCCTAACCCTAACCCTAAACCTAACCCTAACCCTAACTCTAACCCTAACGCTAACCCTTACCTTAACCCTAACCCTAACCCTAACCCTAAACCCAACCCTTACCCTAACACTAACCCTAACCCTACTCCTTACCCTAAACCTAAACCTAACCCTTACCCTTTCCCTAACCCGATCCCTAAGGCTAACCCTTACCCCTACCCTAACCCTAACCCTAATCCTTACCCTTACCCTAACCCTAAGCCTAATCCTAACCCCTAACCATAAACCTAACACTAACCCTAACCCAACCCTAACCATTACCCTTACCCTTACCCTAACCCTAACACTTACCCTTTCCCTAACCCTAATCGTAAACCTAACC
>JANJXV010000053.1:3745000-3802500 GCA_024803745.1 Megascapheus bottae | reverse complement strand
TAAAGCCTAACCGTAAACCTAACCCTAAACCTTACCCTAAACCTAAACCTAAGCCTAACCCTTACCCTAACACTAACCCCAAACATTACCCTTACCCTAACCCTAAACCTAACCCTAACCTTAACACTTAAACTTATACTAACCCTAACCCTAACCCTACCCTAACCCTAACCATAACCCTAACGCTAACCCTAACATTAACCCTCACCCTAACCCTAACCCTTACCCTAACACTTAAACCTACCCTAACCCTAAGGAAACCCTAACCCCTACCCAACCCCTAACATTAACCCTTACCTAACCCTAACCCTTACCCTTATCCTAACCCTAACCCTAACCCTAACCTTAACCCTAACCCTTACCCTTACCCTAACCCTAAATCTAACCCTAAACCTAACCCTAACCGTAACCCTAACCCTTACCCCTAACCCTAACCCTAATCCTAAACCTTATCCTTACCCTAACCCTAACGCTAAGCATAACCCTTACCGTAACCGTAACACTAACCCTAACCCTAACCCTAACCCTAACCCTAACCCCTTACCCTTACCCTAACCCTAACCCAAAACCTAACCCTAACTCTAACCCTAACCCTTACCCTTACCTTAACCCTAAACCTAAACCTAACCCTAACCCTTACCCTAACACTAACCCTAACCCTAACCCTAACCCTTACCCTTACCCTAACCCTAACCCGAACCCTAACCCTTATCCTTTTCCTAACCCGATCCCTAACCCTAACCTTTACCCCTACCGTAACCCTAACCCTAATCCTTACCCTTACCCTAACCCTAACCCTATTCCTAACCCCTAACCATAAACCTAACACTAACCCTAACCCTAACCCTAAACATTACCCTTACACTAACCCTAACCCCAACATTTACCCTTACCCTAACCCTAACCCTAACCCTAACCCTAACCCTAAACGTAATCCTAACTGTAACCCTAACCCTTATCCTTACCCTAACACTAACTCTAACCCTAAACCTTAACCTTACCCTTACCCTCACCGTAATCCTAACCTTAATGCTAACCCTAACCCTAACCCTAATCCTAACCCTAATCCTTACCCTAACCCTCAACCTAACCCTAACCCTAACCCTAACCCTAACCCTTACCCTTACCCTAACCCTAACCCTAACCCTAACCCTAAACCTAAACCTTACACTTGCCCTAAACCTTACCCTAAACATAACCCTAACCCTAACCCCTACCCTTAACTTAACCCTAACCCTAACCCTTACCCTACCGTAACCCTAACCCTAACCGTAACCCCTAACCCCAACCCTAACCCTAACCCTAACATTACCGTTACCCTAACCCTAACCCTAACTACAACCCTAACCAGAACCATAACCCTAACCCTTACCCTAATCCTAACCCTTTCCGTAACCCTAACCCTAACCCTAACCCCTAACAATAACCCTTACCCTAACCCTAACTCTTACCCTTATCCTAACCCTAACCCTAACCTTAACCCTAACCCTTACCCTTACCCTAACTCTAACCCTAACCCTTACCCTAACCCTAACTCTTACCCTTATCCTAACCCTAACCCTAACCTTAACCCTAACCCTTACCCTTACCCTAACTCTAACCCTAACCCTAACCCTAACCCTAACCCTAACACTTACCCTTACCCTAACCCTAACCCTAAACCTAACACTTACCCGTACCCTAACCCTAACACTAACCCTAACCCTTGCCCTAACCCTAACCCTAATCCTAACCCTAATCCCCAACCCTAACCCTAACTCTTACCCTACCGTAACACTACCCTAACCCTATCCCCTAACCCCAACCCTAACCCTAACCCTAACACTTGCCGTTACCCTAACCATAACCCTAACTCTAACCCTAACCCTAACCATAACCCTAACCCTTACCATAACCCTAACCCTTTCCGTAACCCTAACCCTAACCCTAAACCTAACTCTAACCCTAAACCTAACCCATACCCTTACCCTAAGCCTACCCCTAACCCTAACCCTTACCCTTACCCTCACCCTAACCCTAACCTTAATGCTAACCGTAACACTAATCCTAATGCCTAAACCTAAACCTAACCCTAACACTAACCCTAACCCTTACCCTTAACCTAACTCTAAACCTAACCCTAAACCTTATCCTAAACATAACCTAACCTTTACCCTAACCCTAACCCTAACCCTTACCCTAAACCTAACCCTAACCCTGAACCTAACCCTAACCCTAACCTAACCCTAAACCTAATCTTAACCCTTACCCTAACCCTAACCCTAACCCTTACCCTTACCCTAACCCTAAACCTAACCCTAACCCTAACACTTAAACTTATACTAACCCTAACCCCAACCCTAAACCTAACCCCTACCCTAACCGTAACCATAACCATAACCATAACCATAACCCTAAGCTTAACCCTAACCCTAACCCTAACCCTTACTCTAACACTTAAACTTACCCTAACCTTAAGGAAACCCTAACCCCTACCCAACCCCTAACAATAACCCTTACCTAACCCTAACCCTTACTCTTATCCTATCCCTAACCCTAACCCTAACCTTAACCCTAAACTTACCCTTACCCTAACCCTAAATCTAACCCTAAACCTAACCCTAACCCTAACCCTTACCCTTTCCCTAACCCTAACCCTAAACCTAACCCTAACCCTTACCCTTACCCTAACCATAACCCTAAACCTAACACTAAACCTTACTCTTACCCTAAACCTAACCCTAACCCTTACCCTAACCATAACCCTAAACCTAATCCTAACCCTAACCCTTACATTAACCCTAACCTTAACCCTAACCCTTACCCCTAACCCTAACCCTATCCTAAACCTTACCCTTACCCTAAACCTAACCCTAAACCTAACGTCTAACCCTGACCCTAACCCTAACCCATACCCTTACCCTAAACCTAACCGTAACCTTAAACCTAACCCTAACACTAACCCTAACCCTAACCCTTACCCTTACCCTAAACCTAACCCTAAACCTAACCCTAACCCTAACCCTTACACTTACCCTTATCCTAACCCTAACCCTATCCCTTACCCTTACCTTCACCATAACCTTAAACTTAATGCTAACCGTAACCGTAACCCTAACCCTTACCCTAACCCTAACCCTTACCGTTACACTAACCCTAACCCTAACCCAACCCTAAACCTTATCCTTACCCTAAACCTAACCCTAACCCTTAACCTAACCCAAAACGTAAACCTAACCCTAATCCTTACCCTTACCTTAACCCTAACCCTAAACCTAACCCTAACCCTAACCCCTAACCCTATCCCTAACCCTAACCCTTAACCTTACCCTAACACTAAGATTAACCTAAACCCTAACCTTAACACTAACCCTAATCCTAACCCTTACCCTTAACCTAACCCGAACCCTAAACCTAACCCTAACCCTAACCCTAACCCTTACCCTAACCCTAACCCTAAACCTAGCCCTAACCGTTACCCTTACACTAACCCTAACCCTAAGCTTAATGGTAACCCTAACCCTAAACCTACCCCTAACCCTTACCTAACACTAACCCTAACACTAATCCTTACCCTAACCCTAACCCTAACCCTAACTCTTACACTTTCCCTAAATCTAACCCTAACCCTAACCGTAACCCTTACACCGAAACTAACCCTAACCCTAATCCTTATGCTTACCCTAACCCTAACCCTCACCCTAACCCCTAACCCTAGACCTAACCCTAAGCCTAACCATAACCCCAAACCTTACCGTAACCCTAACCCTACCTCTAACCCTAACACTTACCCTTAACCTAACCCTAACCTTAACCCTAACCCTAACCCTTACCCTAACCCTAACCCTAACCCTAACCCCTAACCCTAACCTAACCCTAAACTTTACCCTTACTCTAACACTAACCCTAACCCTAACCCTAACACTTACCCTTACCCTAACCCTTACCCTAACCCTAAACCTAACCCTTAACCCTAACCATAAACCTAACCCTTACCCTTACCTTAACCCTAATCCTAACTCTAACCCTAATCCTAAACCTAACCCTAAACCTAGCCCTTAAACTAACCCTAACCCTAACCCTAATCCAAACCCTAAATCTAAGCCTAACCCTAACCCTAACACTTACCCTTACCCTAACCCTAACCCTAAACCTAACACTTACCCGTACCCTAACCCTAACACTAACCCTAACCCTTGCCCTAACCCTAACCCTAATCCTAACCCTAATCCCCAACCCTAACCCTAACTCTTACCCTACCGTAACACTACCCTAACCCTATCCCCTAACCCCAACCCTAACCCTAACCCTAACACTTGCCGTTACCCTAACCATAACCCTAACTCTAACCCTAACCCTAACCATAACCCTAACCCTTACCATAACCCTAACCCTTTCCGTAACCCTAACCCTAACCCTAAACCTAACTCTAACCCTAAACCTAACCCATACCCTTACCCTAAGCCTACCCCTAACCCTAACCCTTACCCTTACCCTCACCCTAACCCTAACCTTAATGCTAACCGTAACCCTAATCCTAATGCCTAAACCTAAACCTAACCCTAACACTAACCCTAACCCTAAACCTAAGCCTAACCCTTACCCTAATCCTACCTGTAAACCTTACCCTTATCCTAACCCTAAACCTAACCCTAACCCTAACACTTAAACTTATACTAACCCTAACTCTAAACCTAAACCTAAAACCTACCCTAACCCTAACCATAACCCTAACCCTAATCCTAACCTTAACCCTAACCCTACCCCTTACCCTAACCCTTAAACTTACCCTAACCCTAAGGGAACCCTAACCCCTACCCAAACCCTAACAATAACCCTTACCTAACCCTAACCCTTACCCTTATCCTAACCCTAAACCTAACCCTAACCCTAACCTTAACCCTAACCCTTACCCTTTCCCTAACTTTAACCCTAACCCTAACCCTAACCCCTAAACCTAACCCTATCCCTTACCCTAACCCTTACCCTTACCCTAACCCTAACCTTAACCCTAACCCTAACCCTAAACTTTACCCTTGCCCTAAACCTAACCTTAACCCTTACCCTAACCATAACCCTAACCCTAAACCCTACCCTAACCCTAACTCTTACCCTACTGTAACACTACCCTAACCCTATCCCCTAACCCCAACCCTAACCCTAACCCTAACACTTGCCGTTACCCTAACCCTAACCCTAACTCTAACACTAACCCTAAACATAACCCTAACCCTAACCATAACCCTAACCCTTTCCGTAACCCTAACCCTAACCCTAAACCTAACTCTAACCCTAAACCTAACCCATACCCTTACCCTAAGCCTAACCCTAAACCTAACCCTTACCCTTACCCTCACCCTAGCCCTGACCTTAATGCTAACCGTAACCGTAACCCTAACGCCTAAACCTAAACCTAAACCTAACACTAACCCTAACCCTAAACCTAAGCCTAACCCTTACCCTAACCCTAACCCTAACCCTTACCCTTATCCTAACCCTAAACCTAACCCTAACCCTAACACTTAAACTTATACTAACCCTAACCCTAACCCTAAACCTAACCCCTACCCTAACCCTAACCATAACCCTAACCCTAACCCTAACCCTAACCTTAACCCTAACCCTAACCCTAACCCTTACCCTGACACTTAAACTTACCCTAACCCTAAGGTAACCCTAACCCCTACCCAACCCCTAACAATAACCCTTACCTAACCCTAACCCTTACCCTTATCCTAACCCTAAACCTAACCCTAACCCTAACCATAAACCTTACCCTTACCCTAACCCAAAACCTAACCCTAACCCTAACACTTAAAATTATACAAAACCTAACCCTAAACCTAACCCCTAACCTAACCCTAACCATAATTCTAAACCTAACCCTAACCTTAACCCTAACCCTAACCCTAACCCTTACCCTAACAGTTAAAGTTACCCTAACCCTAAGGGAACCCTAACCCCTACCCAGCCCCTAACAATAACCCTTACCTAACCCTAACCCTTACCCTTATCCTAACCCTAAACCTAACCCTAACCCTAACCCTAAACCTTACCCTTACCCTAACCCAAAACCTAACCCTAACCCTAACACTTAAAATTATACAAACCCTAACCCTAACCCTAACCCCTAACCTAACCCTAACCATAACTCTAAACCTAACCCTAACCTTAACCCTAACCGTAACCCTAACCCTTACCCTAACAGTTAAAGTTACCCTAACCCTAAGGGAACCCTAACCCCTACCCAGCCCCTAACAATAACCCTTACCTAACCCTAACCCTTACCCTTACCCTAACCCTAAATCTAACCCTAAACCTAACCCTAACACTAACCCTAACCCTTACCCTTACCCTAACCATAACCCTAAACCTAACCCTAAACCTTACTCTTACCCTAACCCTAATCCTAACCCTAAAGCTAACCCTTACCCTAACACTTACCCTTACTATTACCCTAACCCTAACCCTAAACCTAACCCTAACCCTAACTGTAAACCTATCCCTAACCCTAACCCTTACCCTTACCCTAACTATACCCTAACCCTAACCCTAACCCTAACCCTAAACTTAACGCTAATCCTTACCCTTACCCTAACCCTAACAATAACCCTAACCCTAAACATCACCCTAACGCTAACCCTAACCCTTAACCTTACCCTAACCCTAACCCTAACCCTAACGCTAACACTTACCCTTACCCTTACCCTAACCCTAACCCTAACCCTAAACCTAACCCTAACCCTAACCATAACCCTATCCTTCACCCTAACCCTAATCCTAACCCTAACCCTCACCCTAACACTAACCCTAACCCTAAAACTTACCCGAACCCTAAACCTAACCGTAAACCTTACACTTACCCTAAACCTATCCCTAACCTTAACCCCAACCCTAAACCTAACCCTAACCCTTACACTTATCATAACCCTAACCCTAACCCTAAACTTAACCCTAAGCCTTACCCTTACCCTAACCCTAACAATAACCCTAACCCTAAACCTCACCCTAATGCTAACCCTAACCCTTACCCTTACCCTAACTCTAAACCTAACCCTAATCCTAACCCTAACCCTAACCCTAACACATACCCTTACAATAACCCTAAACCTAACCCAACCCTAAAACTTATCCTTACCCTAAATCTAACCAAACGCTTAACCTATCCCCAAACGTAAACCTAATCCTAACCCTTAACCTTACCTTAACCCTAACCCTAAGATTAACCTTAACCTAACCTTAAAACTAACCCTAAGCCTAACCCTTAACCTTAACCTAACTCTAACCCTAAACCGAACCCTAACCCTAACCCTAACCCTTACCCTTACCCTAACCCTAACCCTAAAACTAGCCCTAACCGTTACCCTTACCCTAACCCTAACCCTATCCTTAATGGTAACCCTAACCCTAACCCTAAGCCTAACCCCTACCTAACACTAACCCTAACACTAATCCTTACCCTAACCCTAACCCTAACCCTAACTCTTACCCTTTCCCTAAATCTAACCCTAACCCTAACCGTAACCCTTACCTCGACCCTAACCCTAACCCTAATCCTTACACTTACCCTACCCCTAACTCTAACACTTACCCTTACCCTAACCCTAATCCTAACCCCTAACCCTAACCTAACCCTAAACCTTACCTTTACTGTAACCCTAACCCTAACCCTAACACTAACACTTACCCTTACCCTAACCCTAACCCTAACCCTAACCGTTACCCTAAACCTAACCCAAAACCTAAACCTAACCATTAATGCTAAGCATAAACCTAACCCTTACCCTTACCTTAACCGTAACCCTAACTCTAACGCTAATCCTAAACCTAACCCTAACCCTAGCCCTTACCCTAACCCTTACCCTAACCCTAACCCTTTAAGTAACCCTAACACTAACCCTAAATCTAACTCTAACCCTAACCCTAACCCTTCCCCTTCCCCTAAACCTAACCCTAACCCTTACCCTCACCCTAACCCTAATCTTAATGCTAACCGTAACCCTAACCCTAAAGCCTAACCGTAAACCTAACCCTAACCCTTACCCTAAACCTAAACCTAAGCCTAACCCTTACCCTAACCCTAACCCCAACCATTACCCTTACCCTAACCCTAAACCTAACCCTAACCTTAACACTTAAACTTATACTAACCCTAACCCTAACCCTAGCCCCTACCCTAACCCTAACCATAACCCTAACCCTAACCCTAACATTAACCCTCACCCTAAACCTAACCCTTACCCTAAACCTACCCTAAACCTTACATTAACCCTAACACTAACCCTAACCCTTACCCCTAACCCTAACCCTAATCCTAAACCTTATCCTTACCCTAACCCTAACCCTAACCATAACCCTTACCGTAACCATAACACTAACCCTAACCTTTACCCTTACCCTAACCCTAAACCTAATCGTAACCCTAACACTTAAACTTGCCCTAACACTAACCCTAACCCTAACCCCTACCCTAACCCTAACCATAACCCTAACCCTAACCTTAACCCTAACGCTAACCCTTTCCCTAAAACTTAAACTTACCCTTACCCTAACCCTAACCCTAACCCCTACCCAACCCCTAACAATAACCCTTACCCTAACCCTAACCCTTACCCTTATCCTAACCCTAACCCTAACCCTAACCTTAACCCTAACCCTTACCCTTACCCTAACCCTTACCCTAACCCTAAACCTAACCCTAACCCTAACCCTAAACCTAACCCTAACCTTAACCCTTTCCCTTACCCTAACCCTAATCCTAAACCTAACACTAAACCTTACTTTTACCCTAAACCTAACCCTAACCCTTACCCTAACCCTAAACCTAATCCTAATCCTAACCCTATCCCTTACTTTAACCCTAACCCTAACCCTAACCGTGACCCCTAACCCTAACCCCAATCCTAAACCTTACCCTTAGGCTAAACCTAAACCTAACCCTAACCCCTAACCCTGACCCTAGCCCTAACCCATACCCTTACCCTAAACCTAACCCTAACCGTAACCCTAACACTAACACTAACCCTAACCCTAACCCTTACCCTTACCCTAAACCTAACCCTAACCCTAACCCTTACCCTTTCCCTAAATCGATCCCTAACTCTAACACTTACCCCTACCCTTATCCTAACCCTAAACCTAACACTAACTCTAACCCTAACGCTTACCCTTACCTTAACCCTAACCCTAACCCTAACCCTTACCCTTTCCCTAACCCGATCCCTAACCCTAACCCTAACCCTTACCCTAACCCTAACCCTAAACCTAACCCTAACTCTAACCCTAACGCTTACCCTTACCTTAACCCTAACCCTAACCCTAACCCTAAACCCAACCCTTACCCTAACACTAACCCTAACCCTAATCCTTACCCTAACCCTAAACCTACCCCTTACCCTTTCTCTAACCCGATCCCTAACGCTAACCCTTACCCCTACCCTAACCCTAACCCTAATCCTTACCCTCACCCTAACCCTAACCCTAATCCTAACCCCTAACCATAAACCTATCACTAACCCTAACCCAACCCTAACCATTACCCTTACCCTTACCCTAACCCTAATCGTAAACCTAACCCTAACCATAAACGTAACCCTAACTCTAACCCTAACCCTAACCCTTATCCTTACCCTAACCCTAACCCTAACCCTAAACCTAACCCTTACCCTTACCCTCACCCTAACCCTAACCGTAATGCTAACCCTTACCCCAACCCTAACACTTACCCTAACACTAAACCTAACCCTAATCCTTACCCTAACCCTCAACCTAAACCTAAACCTAACCCTAACTCTTACCCTTACCCTAACCCTAACCCTAACCCTAAACCTAAACCTTACCCTTGCCCTAAACCTAACCCTAACCCTTACCCTAACCATAACCCTAAACCTAAAGCCTACCCTTACCTTAACCCTAACCCTAACCCTTACCCTAGCATAACACTAACCCTAACCCTAACCCCTAACCCCAACCCTAACCCTGACCCTAACACTTACCGTTACCCTAACCCTATGCCTAACTCTAACCCTAACCCTAACTATAACCCTAACCCTTACCCTAACCCTAACCCTTTCCGTAACCCTAACCCTAAACCTAAACCTAACTCTAACCCTAAACCTAACCCTTCCCCTTACCCCAACCCTAACCCTAACCCTTACCCTCACCCTAACCCTACCCTTAATGCTAACCGTAACCCTAACCCTAACGCCTAACCCTAAACCTAACCCTAACCCTTACTCTAAACCTAAACCTAAGCCTAACACTTACCCTAACCCTAACCCCTACCCTAACCCTAACCATAACCTTAACCCTAACCCTAACCTTAACCCTCACCCTAACCCTAACCCTTACCCTAACACTTAAACTTACCCTAACCCTAAGGAAACCCTAACCCCTACCCAACCCCAAACATTAACCCTTAGGTAACCCTAACCCTTACCCTTATCCTAACCCTTAGCCTAACCGTAACCCTAACCTTAACCCTAACCCTTACACTTACCCTAACCCTAAATCTAACCCTAAACCTAACCCTAACCCTAACCCTAACCCTTACCCTTACCCTAACCCTAACGCTAAACCTAACCCTAACCCTTACCCTTACCCTAACCATAACCCTAAACCTAACACTAAACCTTACTCTTACCCTAAACCTAACCCTAACCCTTACCCTAACCATAACCCTAAACCGAATCCTAACCCTAACCCTTACATTAACCCTAACACTAACCCTAACCCTTACCCCTAACCCTAACCCTAATCCTAAACCTTATCCTTACCCTAACCCTAACCCTAACCATAACCCTTACCGTAACCGTAACACTAACCCTAACCCTAACCCTAACACTAACCCCTTACACTTACCCTAACCCTAACCCAAAACCTAACCCTAACTCTAGCCCTAACCCTTACCCTTATCTTAACCCTAACCCTAAACCTAACCCTAACCCTTACCCTAACACTAACCCTAACCCTAACCCTAACCCTTAACCTTACCCTAACCCTAACCCGAACCCTAACCCTTATCCTTTTCATAACCCGATCCCTAACCCTAACCTTTACCCCTACCGTAACCCTAACCCTAATCCTTACCCTTACCCTAGCCCTAATCCTATTCCTAACCCCTAACCATAAACCTAACACTAACCTAACCCTAACCCTAACCATTACCCTTACACTAACCCTAACCCCAACATTTACCCTTACCCTAACCCTAACCCTAAACCTAACCCTAACCCTAAACGCAATCCTAACTGTAACCCTAACCCTAACCCTTATCCTTACCCTAACACTAACCCTAACCCTAAACCTTAACCTTACCCTTACCCTCACCGTAACCCTAACCTTAATGCTAACCCTAACCCTAACCCTAACCCCTAACCCTAAACCTAAACCTAACCCTAACCCTAACCCTAAACCTAAGCCTAAACCTTACCCTAACCCTAACCCTTACCCTTACCCTCACCCTAACGCTAACCGTAATGCTAACCCTTACCCCAACCCTAACACTTACCCTACCACTAATCCTAACCCTAATCCTTACCCTAACCCTCAACCTAACCCTAACCCTAACCCTAACCCTTACCCTTACCCTAACCCTAACCCTAACCCTAAACCTAAACCTTACACTTGCCCTAAACCTAACCCTAAACCTTACCCTAACCATAACCCTAACCCTAACCCCTACCCTTACCTTAACCCTAACCCTAAGCCTTACCCTACCGTAACCCTAACCCTAACCGTAACCCCTAACCCCAACCCTAACCCTAACCCTAACACTTGCCGTTACCCTAACCCTAACCCTAACTCCAACCCTAACCCTAACCATAACCCTAACCCTTACCCTAATCCTAACCCTTTCCGTAACCGTAACCCTAACCCTAACCCTAAACCTAACCCTAACTCTATCCTAACCCTAAACCTTACCCTTACCCTAACCCTAACCCTCACCCTAACCATAACCCTTACCCTTACCCTAACCCTAACCCTAACCTTAATGCTAACCCTAACCCTAACCCAAACGCCTAACCCTAAACCTAACCCTAACCCTAACCCTAAACCTAAGCCTAACCCTTACCCTAACCATATCCCTAACCTTTACCTTACCCTAACACTAAACCTAATCGTAACCCTAACACTTAAACTTGACCAAACACTAACCCTAACCCTAACCCCTACCCTAACCCTAACCATAACCCTAACCCTAACCCTAACCTTAACCCTAACCCTAACCCTTACCCTAACACTTAAACTTACCCTTACCCTAACCCTAACCCTAACCCCTACCCAACACCTAACAATAACCCTTACCCTAACCCTAACTCTTACCCTTATCCTAACCCTAACCCTAACCCTAACCTTAACCCTAACCCTTACCCTTACCCTAACCCTTACCGTAACCCTAAACCTAACCCTAAACCTAACCCTAACCCTAACCCTTACCCTTACCCTAACCCTAACCCTAAACCTAACCCTAACGCTAACCCTTTCCCTTACCCTAACCCTAATCCTTAACCTAACACTAACCATTATCTTAACCTAAACCTAACCCTAACCCTTACCCTAACCCTAAACCTAAACCTAATCCTAACCCTAACCCTTACTTTAACCCTAACCCTAACCCTAACCATTACCCCTAACCCTAACCCTAATCCTAAACCTTACCCTTACGCTAACCCTAACCCTAACCCTAACCCCTGAACCTGACCCTAGCCCTAACCCATACCCTTACCCTAAACCAAACCCTAACCGTAACCCTAACACTAACACTAACCCTAACCCTAACCCTTACCCTTACCCTAACCCTAACCCTAACCTTAACCCTAACCCTTACCCTTACCCTAACCCTTACCCTAACCGTAAACCTAAACCTAACCCTAACCCTAACCCTAACCCTTACGCTTACCCTAACCCTAACCCTAAACCTAACCCTAACCGTAACCCTTTCCCTTACCCTAACCCTAATCCTAAACCTAACACTAAACCTTACTTTTACCCTAAACCTAACCCTAACCCTTACCCTAACTCTAAACCTAATCCTAATCCTAACCCTATCCCTTACTTTAAGCCTAACCCTAACCCTAACCGTTACCCCTAACCCTAACCCTAATCCTAAACCTTACCCTTAGGCTAACCTTAACCCTAACCCTAACCCCTAACCCTGACCCTAGCCCTAACCCATACCCTTACCCTAAACCTAATCCTAACCGTAACCCTAACACTAACACTAACGCTAACCCTAAGCCTTACCCTTACCCTAACCCTAACCCTAATCCTTACCCTTTCCCTAAATCGATCCCTAACTCTAACACTTACCCCTACCCTTATCCTAACCCTAAACCCAACACTAACTCTAACCCTAACGCTTACCCTTACCTTAACCCTAACCCTAACCCTAACCCTTACCCTAAACCTTTCCCTAACCCGATCCCTAACCCTAACCCTTACCCTTACCCTTACCCTAAACCTAACACTAAACCTAACCCTAACGCTTACCCTTACCTTAACCCTAACCCTAACCCTAACCCTAAACCCAACCCTTACCCTAACACTAACCCTAACCCTAAACCTTAACCTTACCCTTACCCTAACCCGATCCCTAACGCTAACCCTTAACCCTACCCTAACCTTAACCCTAATCCTTACCCTTACCCTAACCCTAAACCTAATCCTAACCCCTAACCATAAACCTAACACTAACCATAACCCAACACTAACCATTACCCTTACCCTTACCCTAAACCTATCACTAACCCTAACCCAACCCTAAACATTACCCTTACCCTTACCCTAACCCTAACACTTATGCTTACCCTAACCCTAACCGTAAACCTAACCCTAACCATAAACGTAACCCTAACTCTAACCCTAACCCTAACCCTTATCCTTATCCTAAACCTAACCCTAACCCTAAACCTAACCCTTACTCTTACCCTCACCCTAACCCTAACTGTAATGCTAACCCTTACCCCAACCCTAACACTTACCCTAACACTAAACCTAACCCTAATCCTTACCCTAACCCTCAACCTAAACCTAAACCTAACCCTAACTCTTACCCTTACACTAACCGTAACCCTAACCCTAACCCTAAACCTTACCCTTGCCCTAAACCTAACCCTAACCCTTACCCTAACCATAACCTAACTCTTTCCCCTACCCTTACCTTAACCCTAACCCTAACCCTTACCCTACCGTAACACTAACCCTAAACCTAACCCCTAACCCCAACCCTAACCCTAACCCTAACTCTAACCCTAACCTTAACTATAACCCTAACCGTTACCCTAACCCTAACCCTTTAACTAACCCTAACCCTAACCCTAAACCTAACTCTAACCCTAACCCTAACCCTTCCCCTTCCCCTAACCCTAACCCTAACCCTTACCCTACCCTGACCCTAACCTTAATGCTAACCGTAACCCTACCCCTAACGCCTAACTCTAAACCTAACCCTAACCCTTACACTAAACCTAAACCTAAGCCTAACCCTTACCCTAACCCTAACCACAACCATTACCCTTACCCTAACCCTAAACCTAACCCTAACCTTAACACTTAAACTTATACTGACCCTAACCCTAACCCTAACCCTAACCCTAAACGTAATCCTAACTCTAACCCTAACCCTAACCCTTATCCTTACCCTAACACTAACCCTAACCCTAAACCTTAACCTTACCCTTACCCTCACCGTAACCCTAACCTTAATGCTAACCCTAACCCTAACCCTAACCCCTAACCCTAAACCTAAACCTAACCCTAAACCTAACCCTAAACCTAAGCCTAACCCTTACCCTCACCCTAACCCTCACCCTTACCCTCACCCTAACCCTAACCCTAATGCTAACCCTTACCCCTACCCTAACACTTGCCCTACCACTAATCCTAACCCTAATCCTTACACTAACCCTCAACCTAACCCTAACCCTAACCCTAACCCTAACCCTAAACCTTACCCTTACCCTAACCCTAACTGTAACCCTAAACCTAAACCTTACCCTTGCCCTAAACCTAACCCTAAACCTTACCCTAACCATAACCCTAAACATAAGCCTAACCCTAACCCCTACCCTTATCTTAACCCTAACCCTAACCCTTACCCTACCGTAACCCTAACCCTAACCCTAACCCCTAACCCCAATCCTAACCCTAACCCTAACACTTACCGTTACCCTAACCCTAATCCTAACTCCAACCCTAACCCTAACCATAACCCTAACCCTTACCCTAATCCTAACCCTTTCTGTAACCCTAACCCTAACCCTTACCCTTTCCCTAACCCGATCCTTAACCCTAACCCTTACCCTTACCCTAACCCTAACCCTAAACCTAACCCTAACCCTAACTCTAACCCTAACGCTAACCCTTACCTTAACCCTAACCCTAACCCTAACCCTAAACCCAACCCTTACCCTAACACTAACCCTAACCCTACTCCTTACCCTAAACCTAAACCTAACCCTTACCCTTTCCCTAACCCGATCCCTAAGGCTAACCCTTACCCCTACCCTAACCCTAACCCTAATCCTTACCCTTACCCTAACCCTAAGCCTAATCCTAACCCCTAACCATAAACCTAACACTAACCCTAACCCAACCCTAACCATTACCCTTACCCTTACCCTAACCCTAACACTTACCCTTTCCCTAACCCTAATCGTAAACCTAACCCTAACCATAAACGTAACCCTAACTCTAACCCTAACCCTAACCCTTATCCTTACCCTAACCCTAACCCTAACCCTAAACCTAACCCTTACCCTTACCCTCACCCTAACCCTAACCGTAATGCTAACCCTTACCCCAACCCTAACACTTACCCTAACACTAAACCTAACCCTAATCCTTACCCTAACCCTCAACCTAAACCTAAACCTAACCCTAACTCTTACCCTTACCCTAACCCTAACCCTAACCCTAACCCTAAACCTTACCCTTGCCCTAAACCTAACCCTAACCCTAACCCTTACCCTAACCATAACCCTAACCCTAATGCCTACCCTTACCTTAACCCTAACCCTAACGCTTACCCTACCGTAACACTAACCCTAACCCTAACCCCTAACTCCAACCCTAACCCTAACCCTAACACTTACCGTTACCCTAACCCTATGCCTAACTCTAACCCTAACCCTAACTATAACCCTAACTCTTACCCTAACCCTAACCCTTTCCGTAACCCTAACCCTAACCCTAAACCTAACTCTAACCCTAACCCTAACCCTTCCCCTTACCCTAACCCTAACCCTAACCCTTACCCTCACCCTAACCCTAACCTTAATGCTAACCGTAACCCTAACGCTAACGCCTAACCCTAAACCTAACCCTAACCCTTACTCTAAACCTAAACCTAAGCCTAATACTTACCCTAACCCTAATCCTAACCATTACCCTTACCCTAACCCTAAACCTAACCCTAACCTTAACACTTAAACTTATACTAACCCTAACCCTAACCCTAACCCCTACCCTAACCCTAACCATAACCTTAACCCTAACCCTAACCTTAACCCTCACCCTAACCATAACCCTAACCCTAACCCTAAACTTAACGCTAATCCTAACCCTTACCCTAACCCTAACAATAACCCTAACCCTAAACCTCACCCTAACACTAACATTAACCCTAACCCTAAACCTCACTCTAACGCTAACCCTCAACCTTACCCTTACCCTAACCCTAACCCTAACCCTAACACTTATCCTTACACTTACCCTCACCCTAACCCTAAACCTAACCCTAACCCTAACCCTTACCCTTACCCTAAACCTATCCCTAACCTTAACCCCAACCCTAAACCTAACCCTAACCCTTACCCTTACCCTAACCCTAACCCTAACCCTAACCCTAAACTTAACCCTAACCCTTCCCCTTACCCTAACCCTAACAATAACCCCAACTCAAAACCTCACCCTAATGCTAACCCTAACCCTTACCCTTACCCTAACTCTAACCCTAACCCTAACCCTAACCCTAATCCTAATCCTAACCCTAACCCTAACCCTTACCCTTACACTAACCCTAACTCTACCCCAAACCTAAACCTTATCCTTACCCTAAACCTAAACCTAACCCTTAACCTAACCCCAAACGTAAACCTAAACCTAACACTTACCCTTACCTTAACCCTAACCCTAAACCTAACCCTAACCCTAACCCCTAACCCTATGCCTAACCCTAACCCTTAACCTTACCCTAACCCCAAGATTAACCTTAACCCTAACCTTTACACTAACCATAACACTAACCCTTACCCTTAACCTAACCCGAACCCTACACCTAAGCCTAACCCTAACCCTAACCTTAACCCTTACCCTTACCCTTACCCTAAACCTAACCCTAAACCTAGCCCTAACCGTTACCTTTACACTAACCCTATCCCTAAGCTTAATGGTAACCCTAACCCTAACCCTAACCCTAACCTTTACCTAACACTAACCCTAACACTAATCCTTAACCTAACCCTAACCCTAATCCTAACCCTAACACTTACCCGTACCCTAACCCTAACACTAACCCTAACCCTTGCCCTAACCCTAACCCTAATCCTAAACCTAATCCCCAACCTTAACCCTAAACCTAACCCTAACCCTTACACTTACCCTAACCCTAATCCTAAACATAACCCTTACCGTAACCCTAACACTAACAATAACCCTAACCCTAACCCTAACCCCTTGCCCTTACCTTAACCCTAACCCTAAACCTAACCCTAACCCTAACCCTAACCCTAACGCTTACCCTTTCCCTAAATCGATCCCTAACTCTAACACTTACCCCTACCCTTATCCTAACCCTAAACCTAACACTAACTCTAATTCTAACGCTTACCCTTACCTTAACCCTAACCCTAACCCTAACCCGTACCCTTTCCCTAACCCGATCCCTAACCCTAACCCTTACCCTTACCCTAACCCTAACCCTAAACCTAACCCTAACCCTAACTCTAACCCTAACGCTTACACTTACCTTAACCCTAACCCTAACCCTAAACCCAACCCTTACCCTAACACTAACCCTAACCCTAATCCTTACCCTAACCCTAAACCTAACCCTTACCCTTTCCCTAACCCGATCCCTAACGCTAACCCTTAACCCTACCCTAACCCTAACCCTAATCCTTACCCTTACCTAACCCTAACCCTAATCCTAACCCCTAACCATAAACCTAACACTAACCCTAACCCAACCCTAACCATTACCCTTACCCTTACCCTAACCCTTACACTTACCCTTACCCTAACCCTAACCGTAAACCTAACCCTAACCATAAACGTAACCCTAACTCTAACTCTAACCCTAACACTTATCCTTACCATAACCCTCAACCTAAACCTAAACCTAACCCTAACTCTTACCCTTACCCTAACCCTAACCGTAATGCTAACCCTTACCCCAACCCTAACACTTACCCTAACACTAAACCTAACACTAATCCTCACCCTAACCCTCAACCTAAACCTAAACCTAACCCTAACTCTTACCCTTACCCTAACCCTAACCCTTACCCTAACCCTAAACCTTACCCTTGCCCTAAACCTAACCCTAACCCTTACCCTAACCCTAACCCTAACCTTAATGCTAACCGTAACCCTAACCCTAACGACTAACCCCTAACCCCAAACCTTACCTTAACCCTAACCCTAACCCTTACCCTACCGTAACCCTAACCCTAACCCTAACCCTAACCCCTAACCCAAACCCTAACCCTAACCCTAATGCTTACCGTTACCCTAACCCTAACCCTAACTCTAACCCTAACCCTAACTATAACCCTAACCCTTACCCTAACCCTAACCCTTTAAGTAACCCTAACCCTAACCCTAAACCTAACTCTAACCCTAACCCTAACCCTTCCCCTTCCCCTAAACCTAACCCTAACCCTTACCCTCACCCTAACCCTAATCTTAATGCTAACCGTAACCCTAACCCTAAAGCCTAACCGTAAACCTAACCCTAAACCTTACCCTAAACCTAAACCTAAGCCTAACCCTTACCCTAACACTAACCCCAAACATTACCCTTACCCTAACCCTAAACCTAACCCTAACCTTAACACTTAAACTTATACTAACCCTAACCCTAACCCTAACCCCTACCCTAACCCTAACCATAACCCTAACGCTAACCCTAACATTAACCCTCACCCTAACCCTAACCCTTACCCTAACACTTAAACCTACCCTAACCCTAAGGAAACCCTAACCCCTACCCAACCCCTAACATTAACCCTTACCTAACCCTAACCCTTACCCTTATCCTAACCCTAACCCTAACCCTAACCTTAACCCTAACCCTTACCCTTACCCTAACCCTAAATCTAACCCTAAACCTAACCCTAACCGTAACCCTAACCCTTACCCCTAACCCTAACCCTAATCCTAAAACTTATCCTTACCCTAACCCTAACCCTAAGCATAACCCTTACCGTAACCGTAACACTAACCCTAACCCTAACCCTAACCCTAACCCTAACCCCTTACCCTTACCCTAACCCTAACCCAAAACCTAACCCTAACTCTAACCCTAACCCTTACCCTTACCTTAACCCTAAACCTAAACCTAACCCTAACCCTTACCCTAACACTAACCCTAACCCTAACCCTAACCCTTACCCTTACCCTAACCCTAACCCGAACCCTAACCCTTATCCTTTTCCTAACCCGATCCCTAACCCTAACCTTTACCCCTACCGTAACCCTAACCCTAATCCTTACCCTTACCCTAACCCTAACCCTATTCCTAACCCCTAACCATAAACCTAACACTAACCCTAACCCTAACCCTAACCATTACCCTTACACTAACCCTAACCCCAACATTTACCCTTACCCTAACCCTAACCCTAAACCTAACCCTAACCCTAAACGTAATCCTAACTGTAACCCTAACCCTTATCCTTACCCTAACACTAACCCTAACCCTAAACCTTAACCTTACCCTTACCCTCACCGTAATCCTAACCTTAATGCTAACCCTAACCCTAACCCTAATCCTAACCCTAATCCTTACCCTAACCCTCAACCTAACCCTAACCCTAACCCTAACCCTAACCCTAACCCTTACCCTTACCCTAACCCTAACCCTAACCCTAACCCTAAACCTAAACCTTACACTTGCCCTAAACCTTACCCTAAACATAACCCTAACCCTAACCCCTACCCTTAACTTAACCCTAACCCTAACCCTTACCCTACCGTAACCCTAACCCTAACCGTAACCCCTAACCCCAACCCTAACCCTAACCCTAACATTACCGTTACCCTAACCCTAACCCTAACTACAACCCTAACCAGAACCATAACCCTAACCCTTACCCTAATCCTAACCCTTTCCGTAACCCTAACCGTAACCCTAACCCTAACCCCTAACAATAACCCTTACCCTAACCCTAACTCTTACCCTTATCCTAACCCTAACTCTAACCCTAACCCTAACCCTAACCCTAATCCTAATCCTAACCCTAACCCTAACCCTTACCCTTACACTAACCCTAACCCTACCCCAAACCTAAACCTTATCCTTACCCTAAACCTAAACCTAACCCTTAACCTAACCCCAAACGTAAACCTAAACCTAACACTTACCCTTACCTTAACCCTAACCCTAAACCTAACCCTAACCCTAACCCCTAACCCTATGCCTAAACCTAACCCTTAACCTTACCCTAACCCCAAGATTAACCTTAACCCTAACCTTAACACTAACCATAACACTAACCCTTACCCTTAACCTAACCCGAACCCTACACCTAAGCCTAACCCTAACGCTAACCTTAACCCTTACCCTTACCCTTACCCTAAACCTAACCCTAAACCTAGCCCTAACCGTTACCTTTACACTAACCCTATCCCTAAGCTTAATGGTAACCCTAACCCTAACCCTAACCCTAACCTTTACCTAACACTAACCCTAACACTAATCCTTACCCTAACCCTAACCCTAATCCTAACCCTAACACTTACCCGTACCCTAACCCTAACACTAACCCTAACCCTTGCCCTAACCCTAACCCTAATCCTAAACCTAATCCCCAACCTTAACCCTAAACCTAACCCTAACCCTTACACTTACCCTAACCCTAATCCTAAACATAACCCTTACCGTAACCCTAACACTAACAATAACCCTAACCCTAACCCTAACGCTTACCCTTTCCCTAAATCGATCCCTAACTCTAACACTTACCCCTACCCTTATCCTAACCCTAAACCTAACACTAACTCTAATTCTAACGCTTACCCTTACCTTAACCCTAACCCTAACCCTAACCCGTACCCTTTCCCTAACCCGATCCCTAACCCTAACCCTTACCCTTACCCTAACCCTAACCCTAAACCTAACCCTAACCCTAACTCTAACCCTAACGCTTACACTTACCTTAACCCTAACCCTAACCCTAAACCCAACCCTTACCCTAACACTAACCCTAACCCTAATCCTTACCCTAACCCTAAACCTAACCCTTACCCTTTCCCTAACCCGATCCCTAACGCTAACCCTTAACCCTACCCTAACCCTAACCCTAATCCTTACCCTTACCTAACCCTAACCCTAATCCTAACCCCTAACCATAAACCTAACACTAACCCTAACCCAACCCTAACCATTACCCTTACCCTTACCCTAACCCTTACACTTACCCTTACCCTAACCCTAACCGTAAACCTAACCCTAACCATAAACGTAACCCTAACTCTAACTCTAACCCTAACACTTATCCTTACCATAACCCTCAACCTAAACCTAAACCTAACCCTAACTCTTACCCTTACCCTAACCCTAACCGTAATGCTAACCCTTACCCCAACCCTAACACTTACCCTAACACTAAACCTAACACTAATCCTCACCCTAACCCTCAACCTAAACCTAAACCTAACCCTAACTCTTACCCTTACCCTAACCCTAACCCTAACCCTAACCCTAAACCTTACCCTTGCCCTAAACCTAACCCTAACCCTTACCCTAACCCTAAACCTAACCTTAATGCTAACCGTAACCCTAACCCTAACGACTAACCCCTAACCCCAAACCTTACCTTAACCCTAACCCTAACCCTTACCCTACCGTAACCCTAACCCTAACCCTAACCCCTAACCCCAACCCTAACCCTAACCCTAACACTTACCGTTAACCTAACCCTAACCCTAACCCTAACTCTAACCCTAACCCTAACTATAACCCTAACCCTTACCCTAACCCTAACCCTTTAAGTAACCCTAACCCTAACCCTAAAGCCTAACCGTAAACCTAACCCTAAACCTTACCCTAAACCTAAACCTAAGCCTAACCCTTACCCTAACACTAACCCCAAACATTACCCTTACCCTAACCCTAAACCTAACCCTAACCTTAACACTTAAACTTATACTAACCCTAACCCTAACCCTAACCCCTACCCTAACCCTAACCATAACCCTAACGCTAACCCTAACATTAACCCTCACCCTAACCCTAACCCTTACCCTAACACTTAAACCTACCCTAACCCTAAGGAAACCCTAACCCCTAAACAACCATTAACATTAACCCTTACCTAACCCTAACCCTTATCCTTATCCTAACCCTAACCTTAACCCTAACCCTTACCCTTACCCTAACCCTAAATCTAACCCTAAACCTAACCCTAACCGTAACCCTAACCCTTACCCCTAACCCTAACCCTAATCCTAAACCTTATCCTTACCCTAACCCTAACCCTAAGCATAACCCTTACCGTAACCGTAACACTAACCCTAACCCTAACCCTAACCCTAACCCTAACCCCTTACCCTTACCCTAACCCTAACCCAAAACCTAACCCTAACTCTAACCCTAACCCTTACCCTTACCTTAACCCTAAACCTAAACCTAACCCTAACCCTTACCCTAACACTAACCCTGACCCTAACCCTAACCCTTACCCTTACCCTAACCCTAACCCGAACCCTAACCCTTATCCTTTTCCTAACCCGATCCCTAACCCTAACCTTTACCCCTACCGTAACCCTAACCCTAATCCTTACCCTTACCCTAACCCTAACCCTATTCCTAACCCCTAACCATAAACCTAACACTAACCCTAACCCTAACCCTAACCATTACCCTTACACTAACCCTAACCCCAACATTTACCCTTACCCTAACCCTAACCCTAAACCTAACCCTAACCCTAACCCTAAACGTAATCCTAACTGTAACCCTAACCCTAACCCTTATCCTTACCCTAACACTAACCCTAACCCTAAACCTTAACCTTACCCTTACCCTCACCGTAATCCTAACCTTAATGCTAACCCTAACCCTAACCCTAATCCTAACCCTAATCCTTACCCTAACCCTCAACCTAACCCTAACCCTAACCCTAACCCTAACCCTAACCCTTACCCTTACCCTAACCCTAAACCAAACCCTAACCCTAAACCTAAACCTTACACTTGCCCTAAACCTTACCCTAAACATAACCCTAACCCTAACCCCTACCCTTAACTTAACCCTAACCCTAACCCTTACCCTACCGTAACCCTAACCCTAACCGTAACCCCTAACCCCAACCCTAACCCTAACCCTAACATTACCGTTACCCTAACCCTAACCCTAACTACAACCCTAACCAGAACCATAACCCTAACCCTTACCCTAATCCTAACCCTTTCCGTAACCCTAACCCTAACCCTAACCCTAACCCCTAACAATAACCCTTACCCTAACCCTAACTCTTACCCTTATCCTAACCCTAACCCTAACCTTAACCCTAACCCTTACCCTTACCCTAACCCCTACCCTAACCCTAAACCTAAACCTAACCCTAACCCTAACCCTAACCCTAACCCTTACCCTTACCCTAACCCTAACCCTAAACCTAACTCTAACCCTAACCCTAACTATAACCCTAAACCTTACCCTAACCCTAACCCTTTAAGTAACTCTAACCCTAACCCTAAACCTATCTCTAACCCTAACCCTAACCCTTCCCCTTACCCTAAACCTAACCCTTACCCTTACCCTCACCCTAACCCTAATCTTAATGCTAACCGTAACCCTAACCCTAACGCCTAACCGTAAACCTAACCCTAACCCTTACCCTAAACCTAAACCTAAGCCTAACCCTTACCCTAACCCTACCCCAACCATTACCCTTACCCTAACACTAAACCTAACCTTAACCTTAACATTAAACTTATACTAACCCTAACCCTAACCCTAACCCCTACCCTAACCCTAAACATAACCCTAACCCTAACATTAACCCTCACCCTAACCCTAACCATTACCCTAACACTTAAACCTACCCTAACCCTAAGGAAACCCTAACCCCTACCCAACCCCTAACATTAACCCTTACCTAACCCTAACCCTTACCCTTATCCTAATCCTAACCCTAACCCTAACCCTAACCTTAACCCTAACACTTACCCTTACCCTAACCCTAAATCTAACCCTAAACCTAACCCTAACCCTAACCCTAACCCTAACCCTTACCCTTACCCTAACCCTTACCCTAAACCTAACCCTAACCCTTACATTAACCCTAACACTAACCCTAACCCTTACCCCAACCCTAACACTTACCCTAACACTAAACCTAACCCTAATCCTTACCCTAACCCTCAACCTAAACCTAAACCTAACCCTAACTCTTACCCTTACACTAACCGTAACCCTAACCCTAACCCTAAACCTTACCCTTGCCCTAAACCTAACCCTAACCCTTACCCTAACCATAACCCTAACCCTAACCCCTACCCTTACCTTAACCCTAACCCTAACCCTTCCCCTACCATAACACTAACCCTAACCCTAACCCCTAACCCCAACCCTAACCCTAACCCTAACTCTAACCCTAACCCTAACTATACCCCTAACCCTTACCCTAACCCTAACCCTTTAACTAACCCTAACCCTAACCCTAAACCTAACTCTAACCTTAACCCTAACCCTTCCCCTTCCCCTAACCCTAACCCTTACCCCACCCTGACCCTAACCTTAATGCTAACCGTAACCCTAACCCTAACGCCTAACCCTAAACCTAACCCTAACCCTTACCCTAAACCTAAACCTAAGCCTAACCCTTACCCTAACCCTAACCACAACCATTACCCTTACCCTAACCCTAAACCTAACCCTAACCTTAACACTTAAACTTATACTAACCCTAACCCTAACCCTAACCCTAACCCTAACGCTAAACGTAATCCTAACTCTAACCCTAACCCTAACACTTATCCTTACCCTAACACTAACCCTAACCCTAAACCTTAACCTTACACTTACCCTCACCGTAACCCTAACCTTAATGCTAACCCTAACCCTAACCCTAACCCCTAACCCTAAACCTAAACCTAACCCTAACCCTAACCCTAAACCTAAGCCTAACCCTTACCCTAACCCTAACCCTTACCCTTACCCTCACCCTAACCCTAACCATAATGCTAACCCTTACCCCTACCCTAACACTTACCCTACCACTAATCCTAACCCTAATCCTTACACTAACCCTCACCCTAAACCTAACGCTAACCCTAACCCTAATCCTTACCCTTACCCTAACCCTAACTGTAACCCTAAACCTAAACCTTACCCTTGCCCTAAACCTAACCCTAAACCTTACCCTAACCATAACCCTAACCATAAGCCTAACCCTAACCCCTACCCTTACCTTAACCCTAACCCTAACCCTTACCCTACCGTAACCCTAACCTTAACCCTAACCCCTAACCCCAACCCTAACCCTAACCCTAACACTTACCGTTACCCTAACCCTAACCCTAACTCCAACCCTAACCCTAACCATAACCCTAACCCTTACCCTAATCCTAACCCTTTCCGTAACCCTAAACCTAACCCTAACCCTAAACCTAAACCTAACTCTATCCCTAACCCTAACCCTTACCCTTACCCTAACCCTAACCCTCACCCTAACCATAACCCTTACCTTTACCCTAACCCTAACCCTAACCTTAATGCTAACCCTAACCCTATCCCAAACGCCTAACCCTAAACCTAACCCTAACCCTAACCCTAACCATAAACCTAAGCCTAACCCTTACCCTAACCATATCCCTAACCTTTACCCTTACCCTAACACTAAACCTAATCGTAACCCTAACACTTAAACTTGCCCTAACACTAATCCTAACCCTAAACCCTACCCTAACCCTAACCATAACCCTAACCCTAACCCTAACCTTAACCCTAACGCTAACCCTTACCCTAACACTTAAACTTACCCTTACCCTAACCCTAACCCTAACCCCTACCCAACCCCTAACAATATCCCTTACCCTAACCCTAACCCTTACCCTTATCCTAACCCTAACCCTAACCCTAACCTTAACCCTAACCCTTACCCTTACCCTAACCCTTACCCTAACCGTAAACCTAACCCTAACCCTAACCCTAACCCTAACCCTTACGCTTACCCTAACCCTAACCCTAAACCTAACCCTAACCGTAACCCTTTCCCTTACCCTAACCCTAATCCTAAACCTAACACTAAACCTTACTTTTACCCTAAACCTAACCCTAACCCTTACCCTAACCCTAAACCTAATCCTAATCCTAAACCTATCCCTTACTTTAACCCTAACCCTAACCCTAACCGTTACCCCTAAACCTAACCCTAATCCTAAACCTTACCCTTAGGCTAACCCTAACCCTAATCCTAATCCCTAACCCTGACCCTAGCCCTAACCCATACCCTTACCCTAAACCTAACCCTAACCGTAACCCTAACACTAACCCTAACCCTAACCCTTACCCTTACCCTAACCCTAACCCTAACCCTAACCCTTACCCTTTCCCTAAATCGATCCCTAACTCTAACACTTACCCCTACCCTTATCCTAACCCTAAACCTAACACTAACTCTAACCCTAACGCTTACCCTTACCTTAACCCTAACCCTAACCCTAACCCTTACCCTTTCCCTAACCCGATCCCTAACCCTAACCCTAACCCTTACCCTTACCCTAACCCTAACCCTAAACCTAACCCTAACTCTAACCCTAACGCTTACCCTTACCTTAACCCTAACCCTAACCCTAACCCTAAACCCAATCCTTACCCTAACACTAACCCTACCCCTAATCCTTACCCTAACCCTAAACCTAACCCTTACCCTTTCTCTAACCTGATCCCTAACGCTAACCCTTACCCCTACCCTAACCCTAACCCTAATCCTTACCCTTACCCTAAACCTAACCCTAATCCTAACCCCTAACCATAAACCTAACACTAACCCTAACCCAACCCTAACCATTACCCTTACCCTTACCCTAACCCTAATCGTAAACCTAACCCTAACCATAAACGTAACCCTAACTCTAACCCTAACCCTAACCCTTATCCTTACCCTAACCCTAACCCTAACCCTAAACCTAACCCTTACCCTTACCCTCACCCTAACGCTAACTGTAATGCTAACCCTTACCCCAACCCTAACACTTACCCTAACACTAAACCTAACCCTAATCCTTACCCTAACCCTCAACCTAAACCTAAACCTAACCCTAACTCTTACCCTTACCCTAACCCTAACCCTAACCCTAAACCTTACCCTTGCCCTAAACCTAACCCTAACCCTTACCCTAACCATAACCCTAACCCTAACGCCTACCCTTACCTTAACCCTAACCCTAACACTTACCCTACCGTAACACTAACCCTAACCCTAACCCCTAACCCCAACCCTAACCCTGAGCCTAACACTTACCGTTACCCTAAACCTATGCCTAACTCTAACCCTAACCCTAACTATAACCCTAACCCTTACCCTAACCCTAACCCTTTCCGTAACCCTAACCCTAACCCTAAACCTAACTCTAACCCTAACCCTAACCCTTCCCCTTACCCTAACCCTAACCCTAAACCTTACCCTCACCCTAACCCTACCCTTAATGCTAACCGTAACCCTAACCCTAACACCTAACCCTAAACCTAACCCTAACCCTTACTCTAAACCTAAACCTAAGCCTAACACTTACCCTAACCCTAACCCCAACCATTACCCTTACCCTAACCCTAAACCTAACCCTAACCTTAACACTTAAACTTATACTAACCCTAACCCAAACCCTAACCCCTACCCTAACCCTAACCATAACCTTAACCCTAACCCTAACCTTAACCCTCACCCTAACCCTAACCCTTACCCTAACACTTAAACTTACCCTAACCCTAAGGAAACCCTAACCCCCACCCAACCCCTAACATTAACCCTTAGCTAACCCTAAGCCTTACCCTTATCCTAACCCTAAGCCTAACCGTAACCCTAACCTTAACCCTAACCCTTACACTTACCCTAACCCTAAATCTAACCCTAAACCTAACCCTAACCCTAACCCTAACCCTTACCCTTACCCTAACCCTAACCCTAAACCTAACCCTAACCCTTACCCTTACCCTTTCCCTTACCCTAACCCTAATCCTAAACCTAACACTAAACCTTACTCTTACCCTAAACCTAACCCTAACCCTTACCCTAACCATAACCCTAAACCGAATCCTAACCCTAACCTTACATTAACCCTAACACTAACCCTAACCCTTACCCCTAACCCTAACCCTAATCCTAAACCTTATCCTTACCCTAACCCTAACCCTAATCATAACCCTTACCGTAACCGTAACACTAACCCTAACCCTAACCCTAACACTAACCCCTTACACTTACCCTAACCCTAACCCAAAACCAAACCCTAACTCTAACCCTAACCCTTACCCTTATCTTCACCCTAACCCAAAACCTAACCCTAACCCTTACCCTAACACTAACCCTAACCCTAACCCTAACCTTTACCCTTACCCTAACCCTAACCCGAACCCTAACCCTTATCCTTTTCCTAACCCGATCCCTAACACTAACCTTTACCCCTACCGTAACCCTAACCCTAATCCTTACCCTTACCCTAACCCTAACCCTATTCCTAACCCCTAACCATAAACCTAACACTAACCTAACCCTAACCCTAACCATTACCCTTACACTAACCCTAACCCCAACATTTACCCTTACCCTAACCCTAACCCTAAACCTAACCCTAACCCTAAACGTAATCCTAACTGTAACCCTAACCCTAACCCTTATCCTTACCCTAACACTAACCCTAACCCTAAACCTTAACCTTACCCTTACCCTGACCGTAACCCTAACCTTAATGCTAACCCTAACCCTAACCCTAACCCCTAACCCTAAACCTAAACCTAACCCTAACCCTAACGCTAAACCTAAGCCTAAACCTTACCCTAACCCTAACCCTTACCCTTACCCTCACCCTAACCCTAACCATAATGCTAACCCTTACCCCAACCCTAAGACTTACCCTACCACTAATCCTAACCCTAATCCTTACCCTAACCCTCAACCTAACCCTAACCCTAACCCTAACCCTTACCCTTACCCTAACCCTAACCCTAACCCTAAACCTAAACCTTACACTTGCCCTAAACCTAACCCTAAACCTTACCCTAACCATAACCCTAACCCTAACCCCTAACCTTACCTTAACCCTAACCCTAAGCCTTACCCTACCGTAACCCTAACCCTAACCGTAACCCCTAACCCCAACCCTAACCCTAACCCTAACACTTACCGTTACCCTAACCCTAACCCTAACTCCAACCCTAACCATAACCATAACCCTAACCCTTACCCTAATCCTAACCCTTTCCGTAACCGTAACCCTAACCCTAACCCTAAACCTAACCCTAACTCTATCCCTAAACCTAAACCTTACCCTTACCCTAACCCTAACCCTCACCCTAACCTAACCCTTACCCTTACCCTAACCCTAACCCTAACCTTAATGCTAACCCTAACCCTAAACCAACCGCCTAACCCTAAACCTAACCCTAACCCTAACCCTAACCCTAAACCTAAGCCTTACCCTTACCCTAACCATATCCCTAACCTTTACCTTACCCTAACCCTAAACCTAATCGTAACCCTAACACTTAAACTTGCCCTAACACTAACCCTAACCCTAACCCCTACCCTAACCCTAACCATAACCCTAACCCTAACCCTAACCTTAACCCTAACCCTAACCCTTACCCTAACACTTAAACTTACCCTTACCCTAACCCTAACCCTAACCCCTACCCAACCCCTAACAATAACCTTTACCCTAACCCTAACTCTTACCCTTATCCTAACCCAAACCCTAACCCTAACATTAACCCTAACCCTTACCCTTACCCTAACCCTTACCCTAACCCTAAACCTAACCCTAACCCTAACCCTAACCCTAACCCTTACCCTTACCCTAACCCTAACCCTAAACCTAACCCTAACCCTAACCCTTTCCCTTACCCTAACCCTAATCCTAAACCTAACACTAACCCTTATCTTACCCTAAACATAACCCTAACCCTTACCCTAACCATAACCCTAAACCGAATCCTAACTCTAACCCTTACATTAACCCTAACACTAACCCTAACCCTTACCCCTAACCCTAACCCTAATCCTAAACCTTATCCTTACCCTAACCCTAACCCTAACCATAACACTTGGCCAGGGATCATCATGTGATTCGCGCATGCGCATAACTTAAGACACGTAGTCTAGCACAGCATTACCTTATATGGAGTTGTTTACCTCTAAGGAGTCAGGAAACGGGCGCCATCTCATAATGCCGTTTGTCCCGTCTCCCTACAGCTCCCCCTTCTTGTTTTGAGCGTCAGACAAGAGTAGAGGTCTGTTCTCTGAAGAAAATAAGGACAATGCAAGGCCTCCTCTCCAGGCTCTTTCCCAGAGGGTGGCCCACCAGTCCGATGCCCTTTTTTCAGAGGTGGGAAATTTTGGCATCTACCCACATGCAAACAGACGTGCTCTTCTCGAGAAAAGGCATCTCCCTTTTCCCAAGTGCAGTGCATACGCCTCGCATCCTGTTTGCTCCAGATCTTAAGCTGCATACCTGTCCCTGTGCAATGGGATCTTGTCCCCCGGGGTGCAAAGGCTATGCAGAAAAATAAGGCTCAATTGCCCTTTAAGGCTGAAAGCCATATTTGGGGTGAGGATCCAACTTCCAAGGCGGCTAATGCTTGTGAAAATCATTACCTTATCCCTCTGTGTTTGGGCTTGCAGGCGACAGACCAACCATAGGCAGACCACATATCCTTTTCTTTTCAAGCATACTTAACCAAACTTGGGGGGAGTCATGCATTTCTAATGCTGCAAAAGCTTGTTTTCTAATAGCATTATCTCTTTCTCATTTATAACTGATTTTACATAGCATCCAACACAAAATCCCCAACCCACACATCATTAATCCCAATAAGGCTGATTAACAATCATAATTTCATATCTCAATTGGCTTGTAAGGTTTTCAAAATCATATGACCATTGTCCAGTTAACATCTGACCCAACTGCCTTGACAGATTAGCGGTATAAAGACATCGGCAACGTATAACTGCCCAACTGTCTGTCCATGGGAAGAAAAGGTAACTGCAATGATGAATTGGTCGTGAAAAGATACGGGAAAACACGAGCGTCATGCTTCACAGGCATCGGTATTGGAAAAGTCTTCATCAGCGCCCACAAAATCCTCTCCTGGGCCATCACTGGATCTGCTAGTACTACCACCAACATGAGAATGATCTTCATCGTCAGTGCCTTTCTCAGGTTCTCCTTCCACCTTTCGCATCAATCGCAATGGGACCCAAAGGGGTGTTTCCTGCTCCTGTGGAAAAACACAAACAGCTCCCCTGGATCTCCTTACTACGGGATCCGGTAACACCAAGTATTTGTAATAACATCCTTCCATTTAACCATCTCAGTTATGGTATAACTGGCCGCAACTCCCTAATTACGTACTGCCTCCATCAAATCCTTTAACTGTTTATAGGAGACTGGTTCAAAGGTCCTCTCCTGGGTAACTGGGTTCTCAAAAACTGGGAACGCAGCTGCCAGGCGGGACCAAGTGCTTCCTTTTATGAAATGACTTTTTCCCGCCGCCACAGGATAGGGCGGGGGAGCAGAGGGCATGGTTCTCTCTTGCTTATTTCCTTTAGACACTCCGGCCAGAAGAGGTCGTTGAACTCCATACCTACCCTCCTCATACCTAGCAACCGCCTCCTCCAAGCCTTCTCTCTCTTTCGGGTCCTGTTCCTCATCTAAATTGTTTAATTCCTCATTTGAATCGTTTAGCTCCTCATCTCTAGACTCCCTTCTTTGTAAATGTTGAAACCTGTCTAGATCCGGGTAAAGCTGCCCGGGGAGCGGCTCCATTGCTCTTATGACTTGGTCCTCCTTATCACCCTCCTGCACGGTATCTTGGTAGGGTGCGTCCACCCTCTGTTCTTTAACATAACGTCTCTTTTCTTTATTTTCTTTCCCTTTTCTTTTGGCCTACCCTTTTCCTCCCCATTTGATTCTGCCTCGGAGAGACTATCCTGGTGCTTCATCAATGTCCTATTGGCTTCCTTAACAATCTCTGAGTTGCCGCAACGCAGACAAATGCAAAAAAAACACACCAGCAGCACCCACAAAGGAAGGACAACAGCAAGCACCAGAATTGTACCCCAAAAACAGCATACCTGGGGATCTCAGCTGATCAGGCTGATACTTACCGACGTCTCCTCTCCGTATGTCGAGTTCTGAATCCTCCTCGGAGCCTCGCTAGTCGTCCTGTCTTCCCAGGGTCCCAGGTTTTCGGCACCAGTTGTGGCGAGTTCCTCGACCAGCGAGGAAGAACGACCACCACTCGAGGATTCTTCTCAAATCATACTTTATTGGAGAACCTTTTGATTGAAGGGGGAGCAGGAAGCGAAAGGGGCGAGGCATCAAAAAGCAGCTTCTTATATAGGGAACAGGAACACGGGTCGCTCCACCATGGCTGCCCCCCTACTGCCACAACGAGGTACCGCGGGATTGGCCAGGGATCATCATGTGATTCGCGCAAGCGCATAACTTAGTACACATAGTCGAGCACAGCATTACCTTATATGGAGTTGTTTACCCCTAACCCTAACCCTAACTCTAACCCTAACCCTAACCCTAACCCTAACCCTTACCCTAACCCTAACCCTTTCATAACCCTAACCCTAACCCTAAACCTAACCCTAAACCTAAAACTAACCCTAAACCTAACCCTAACCCTAGCCCTAAACCTAACCCTAACCCTAAAACTAACCCAAAACCTAAACCTAACACTAACCCTTACCCTTACCCTAACCCTAACCCTAAACCTAACCCTAACGCTAACCCAAACCCTAACCCTTAACCCTAAAACTAACCCTAACCCTAACCCTAACCCTTACCCTTAACCTAACCCTAACCCTAACCCTAACACTTACCCTTACCCTTACACTAACCCTAACTCTAAACCTAAATCTAACCCTAACCCTAACCCTAAACATAACCCTTACCTTAAACCTAACACTAACCCTATACCTAACCCTAACCCTAAACCCTTACCCTTACCCTAACCCTAACCTTAAACCTAACCCTAACTCTAACCCTAACCCTTACCCTAACCCTAACTCTAACCATAACCATAACCATAACCCTAACCCTTACATTAACACTAAACCTAACCCTAATCCTTACCCTAACCCTAACCCTAACCCTAATCCTAACACCTAACCAGAAACCTAACATTAACCCTAACTCTAACCCTAACCATTAGCCTTACGTAACCATAACCCTAACCCTATCACTTACCCTTACCCTAACCCTAACCCTAAACCTAACCCTAACCCTAAAAGTAACCCTAACTCTAAACCTAACCCTAACACTTATCCTTACCATAACCCTAAACCTAACCCTAAACCTAACCCTTACCCTTACCCTCACCCACCCTAACCTTAATGCTAACCCTAAACCTAACCCTAACCCCTAACCCTAACCCTAACGCTAAACCTAAGACTAACCCTTACCCTCACCCTAATCCTATCCGTACCCTCACCCTAACCCTAACGGTAATGCTAACCCTTACCCTAACCTAACCCTTACCCTAACACTAAACCTAACTCTAATCCTTACCCTAACCCTCAACCTAACCCTAACCCTATCCTAACCCTTACCCTTACCCTCACCCTAAACCTAACCCTAAACCTTACCCTTACCCTAAACCTAACCCTAACCCTTACCCTAACCCTAACTCTAACCCTTACCCTTACTGTAACCCTAACCCTAACCCTAAACCCTAACACCAACCCTAACCCTAAACTTAACCCTAACCCTTACTCTTACCCTAACCCTAACAATAACCCTAACCCTAAACCTCACCCTAACCCTAACCCTAACCCGTACCCTTAACCTAACTCTAACCCTAACCCTAACCCTAACCCTCACCCTCATCCTAACCCTAACCCTAACCCTTACCCTTACACTAACCCTAACCCTACCCCAACCCTAAACCTTATCCTTACCCTAAACCGAACCCTAACCCTTAACCTAACCCCAAACGTAAACCTAACCCTAACCCTAACCCTTACCCTTACCTTAACCCCTAACCCTAACCCTTATCTTTACCGTAACCCTAACACTAACCCTAACCCCTAACCCTAACACCTAACCCTATCCCTAACCCTAACCCTTAACCTTACCCTAACCCTAAGATTAACCTTTACCCTAACCTTAACACTAACCCTAACCCTAACCCTTACTCTTAATCTAACCTAACCCTTAACCTAACCCTAACCCTAACCCTAACCCTAACCCTTACCCTTACCCTTACCCTAATCCTAACCCTAACCTTAATTGTAACCCTAAACCTAACCCTAACCCTAACCCTTACCTAACACTAACCCTAACCCTAATCCTTACCCTAACCCTAACCCTAACCCTAACTCTTACTCTTTAACTAAATCTAACCCTAAGCCTAACCGCAACCCTTACCCCGACCCTACCCCTAACCCTAAACCTTACCCTTACTCTAACCCTAACCCTAAGAGTAACCCTAACCCCTAACCATAGACCTAACCCTAACCCTAACCATAACCCCAAACCTAACCGTAACCCTAACCCTACCCCTAAACCTAAGACTTACCCTTACCTAACCCCAACCTTATCCCTAACCCTAAAACTTACCGTAACCCTTGCCCAAACCCCTAACCCTAACTTAACCCTAAACCTTACCCTTACCCTAAACCTAACCCTAACCCTAATCTTTACCGTAACACTTAAACTTACCCTAACCCTAAATCCCACCCAACCCCTAACAATAACATTTACCATAACCCTTAAACATTACCCTTATCCTAACCCTAACCCTAACCTTAACCATAACCCTTACCCTTACCCTAACCCTAACCATAACCCTAAACCTAACCCTAACCCTAACCCTAACCCTTACCTTTACCCTAACCCTAAACCTAAATCTAACCCTTACTCTAACCCTTACCCTGACCCTAACCCTAACCCTAAACCTAACATTAAACCTTACACTTACCCTAAAACTAAACCTAACCCTTACCCTAACCCTAACCCTAAACCTAATCCTAACCATAACCCTAATCCTAAACCTTACCCTTACCCTAACCCTAACCCTAACCCTAACCTCTAACCCTGAACCTAACCCTAATCCATACCCTTACCCTAACCCTAACCCTAAACCTAACCCTTACCCTAACCCTAACCCTTACCCTTACCCTAACCCTACCCCTAACCCTAACCCTTACCCTTACCTTCACCATAACCTTAAACTTAATGCTAACCCTAACACTAACCCTAACCCTTACCCTAACACTAACCCTAACACTTATCCTTACACTAACCCTAAACCTAACCCTAACACTAACCATACACTTACCTTAACCCTAACCCTAACCCTAACCCTTACACCTAACCCTAAACCTTACCCTTACCCTAACCCTAACCCTAACCCTAACCCCTAACCCTAACACTAACCTAACCCATACCCTTACCCTAACCCTAACCCTAAACTTAATCCTAATCCTAACACTAACCCTAACCGTAACCCTTACCCTTACCCTAACCCTACCCTAAAGCTAACCCTAACTCTAACCCTAACCCTTACCCTTACCCTAACCCTAACCCTAACCCTTACCCTAACACTAACCCTAATCCTTACACTAACCCTATCCCTAACCCTAACCCTAAACCTTACCCTTTCCCTAACCCTAATCCTAACCCTAAACCTTACGCCTACCCTAACCCTAATCCTTACCCATACCCTAACCCTAACACTAACCCCTAACCATAAACCTAACACTAACCCTAACCCTAACCATTACCCTTACCCGAACACTAACGCTAACCCCTAACCCAAACACTTACGCTTACCCTAACCCTAACCCTAAACCTTACCCTAACCCTAACCCTAACCCCTAAACCTAACTCTAACCCTAACCCTTACCCTTACCCTTACCCTAACCCTAACGCTAACGCTAACCCTAACCTAACACTTACCCTTACTCTAAACCTAATCCTAACCCTAACCCTAATGCTAAACCTAACCCTTACCCTAACCCTAACTCTAACCCTAACTCCTAACCCTAACCCTAACCCTAACCCTTACCCTTACCCTAACCCTAAACCTAACCCTAACCCTAACCCTAACCCTATCCCTTACCCTAACCCTAAACCTAACCCTAAACCTAAGCCTAAACCTAACCCTAACCCTTACCCTTACCATTACCCTTACCCTAACCCTAACCCTAACCTAACCCTAACCCTTACCCTAACCCTAACAGTAACCCCAACCCTAACCCCCTAACCCTAACCCTAAACCTAACCCTAACATTAACCCTTACCCTTACCTTAACCCTAAACCTAACCCTAACCCCTATCGTAACCGTAACCCTAAGCCTAACCCTAACCCTAACCCTAACCCCTAAGCCAAACCCTAACCCTTATCCTTACCGTAACCCTAACTCTAACCCTAACCCCTAACCCTGACCCTAACCCTAACCCTAACACTTACCGTTACCCTAAAACTAACCCTAACTCTAACCATAACCCTAAACCTAAGCCTAACCCTAACCCTAACCCTAACCCTTACCCTAAACCTAACCCTTTCCATAACCCTAACCCTAAAGCTAAACCTAACCCTAACCCTAAAAATAACCCTAAACTTAAACCTAACCCTAACCCTTACCCTTACTCTAATCCTAACCCTAAACCTAACCCTAACACATACCCTTACACTTACACTAACCCTAACCCTAACCCTAAACCTAAATCTACCCCTAACCCTAACCGCAACCCTCACCCTAACCCTAATCCTAACCCTAACCCTCACACTAACCCTAACCCTAACCCTAACCCTTATCCTAACCCTAAACCTAATCCCTAACCTTAAACCTTAACCTTACCCTAACCCTAACCCTTACCCTTACACTAACCCTAACCATAACCCTAACCCTAACCCTTACCCTTACCCTTACCTTAACCCTAACCCTAACCCGAATCCTAAACCTTATCCTTACCCTAAACCTACCCTAATCCTCACACTAACCCTAACCGTAACCCTAACCCTTACCCTTACCTTAACCCTAACCCTAACCCTAAACCTAACCCTAGCCCTTACACCTAACCCTAAACCTTAGCCTTACCCTAACCCTAACCCAAATCCTAACCCCTAACCCTAACCCTAACCTAAGCCATACCCTCACCCTAACCCTAACCCTAAACTTAATCCTAACCCTAACAGTAACTCTAACCCTAACCCTTACAATTACCTAACCCTAACCCTAACCCTAACCCTAACACTTACCCTTACCATTACCCTAACCCTAACCCTAAACCTCACCCTAACCCTATCCCTTACCCTACCCTAACCCTCACCCTAACCCTAATCCTAACCCTAACCCTCACCCTTACCCTAACCCTAACATTAACCCTAACCCCTAACCCTAACCCCTAACCCTAACCCTAACACTAACACTAAGCCTAACACTTAACCCTAACCCTAACCCTAACCCTAACCCTTACCCTAACTCTAACCCTAAACTTAACACTAACCC
This sequence comes from Megascapheus bottae, assembly GCA_024803745.1. NCBI lineage: Eukaryota > Metazoa > Chordata > Mammalia > Rodentia > Geomyidae > Megascapheus > Megascapheus bottae. The sequence goes on along the minus strand of JANJXV010000053.1, from coordinate 3,764,605 downwards.
TACTCCTAACCCTATCCCTAACTCTTACCCTTACACTAACCCTCACCCTACCCCAACCCTAAACCTTATCCTTACCCAAAACCTAACCCTAACCATTAACCTAACCCCAACCAACCCTAACCCTAAACCTTACCCTTACCTTAACCCTAAACCTAAACTTAACCCTAACATTTACCCCTAAACCTAACGCTAACCGTAAACCTTACACTTACCGTAACCCTAACCCTTACCCCAACCCCTAACGCTATCTCTAACCCTAACCCTAATATTAACCTTAATCCTAACCTTAAGACTAGCCTTAACCCTAACCCTTACCCTTACCCTTTCCCTAACGCGAACCCTAAACCTAGCCCTAACCCTTACCCTTACCTTAACCCTAACCCTAACCCTTACCTAACACTACCCCTAAATCTAATCCTTACCCTAACCCTAATCCTTACCCTTACCCTGACCCTAACCCTAACCCTAACCCTAACCCCTAACCCTAAAACTAACCCTAAACCTAACCATGACCCCAAACCTTATGCTAACCCTAAACCTACCCCTAAACCTAACACTTACCATTACCCTAACCCTAACCCTAACACTAACACGTGCCCTAACCCTAACCCCTAACCCTAACCCTAACCCTAACCCTAACCCTAACACTTACCCTTACCCTAACCCTAACCCTAACCATTACCCTTACCGGAACACTATCGCTAACCCCTAACCCTAACACTTACCCTTACCCTAAGCCTAACCCTAAACCTTACCCTAAACCTAACCCTAACCCTAACCCCTAAACCTAACCCTAAACCTAACCCTATCCCTTACCCTAACCCTTAACCTAACCCTAAACCTAAGCCTAACCCTAACCCTAACCCTTACCCTTACCCTTACCCTAACCCTAAACAAACACTAACCCTTACCCTAACCCTAACAGTAACCCTAAACCTAACCCCCTAACCCTAACCCTAAACCTAACCCTAACATTAACCCTTACCCTTACCTTAACCCTAAACCTAACCCTAACCCCTATCGTAACCGTAACCCTAAGCCTAACCCCAACCCTAACCCTAACCCCTAACCCTAACCCTAACACTTAACCTTACCGTAACCCTAACTCTAACCCTAACCCCTAACCCTGACCCTAACCCTAACCCTAACACTTACCGTTACCCTAACCCTAACCCTAACCCTAACCCTAACCCTTATCCTAACCCTAACCCTTTCCATAACCCTAACCTAAACCTAAACCTAACCCTAACCCTAAAAATAACCCTAAACTTAACCCTAACCCTAACCCTTACCCTTACTCTAACCCTAACCCTAAACCTAACCCTAATGCTAACCCAAAACCTAACTCTTAACCCTAAAACTAACCCTAACCCTGACACAAACCCTTACCCTTACCCTAACCCTAACCCTAACACTTACCCTTACCCTTACACTAAACCTAACCCTAACCCTAAAACTAACCCTAACCCTAACCCTAACCCTCACCCTAACCCTAATCCTAACCCTAACCCTCACACTAACCCTAACACTAACCCTAACCCTAACCCTAACCCCTAAACTTAACCTTACCCTTACCCTAACCCTAACCCTAACCCTAACCCTAACCCTAACCCTAACACTTACCCTTACCCTTACACTAACCCTAACCCTAACCGTGACCCTAAACCTAACCCTAACCCTAACCCTAAACCTAACCCTCACCGTAAACCTAATCCTAACCCTAACCCTCACACTAACCCTTACCCTAACCTTACCCTTACCCTAACTCTAATCCTAACCCTTACACTTACCTTAACCCTAACCCTAAACCTAACTCTAACCCTTATCCCTAAACCTAACCCTAACCGAAAACCTACCCTTTCCGTAACCCTAACCCAAACCCTAACCCCTAACCCTATTCCTAACCCTAAACCTTAACCTTACGCTAACCCGAAGATTAACCTTAACCCTAATCTTAACACTAACCCTAACCCTAACCCTTACCCTTACCTAACCCTAACCCTAAACCTAACCCTAACCCTAATCCTAACCCTAACCCTAACCCTTACCCTTACCCTAACCCTAACCCTAAACCTAGCCCTAAACCTTACCCTTACCATAACCCTAACACTAACCTTAATGCTAACCCTTTCCCTAACACTAACCCTAAGCGTAACCCTTACCCAGAGCCTAACCCTAACCCTAATCCTTACCCTTACCCTAACCCTAACCCTAACCCTAACCCCTAAAGCTAAACCTAACCCTAACCCTAACCAGAACCCCAAACCTTACCGTAACCCTAACCCTACCCCTAACCCTAACAATTACCCTTACCCTAACCCTAACATTAACCCTAACACTTACCCTAACCCTAACCCTGACCCCTTACCCTAACCCTAACCATAATCCCCAAACCTAACCTTAAACCTAACCCTAATCCTTACCCTAAACCTAACCCTAACCCTAACCATAACGCTTACCGTAAACCTAACACTAACCCTATACCTAACCCTAACCCTAACCCATAACCCTTACCCTAACCCTAACCCTAAACCTAACCTAATTCTAACCCTAACCCATAGCCTTACCCTAACCCTAACCCTAACCCTTACCCTAACACTAACCCTAACTCTAATCCTTACCCTAACCCTAAGCCTAAGCCTAACCCTTACCCTTTCCCTAAACCTATCCCTAACCCTAACCCTTAACCCTACCCTAAACCTAACCCTAATCCTTACCCTTACCCTAACCCTAACACTAACTCTAATCCTAACCCCTAACCATAAACCTAACACTAACGCTAACTCTAACCCTAACCATTACCCTTACCCTAACCATAACGCTAACCCTAACACTTACCCTTACCCTAATCCTAACCATAAACCTAACCCTAACTCTAAACATAACCCTAACTCTAACACTAACTATAACCATTATCCTTACCCTAACCCTAAATCTAACCCTAAACCTAACCCTTACCCCTACCCTCACCCTAACCCTAACCTTAATGGTAACCCTAACCCGAACCCTAACACCTATCCCTAAACCTAAACCTAAGATTAACCCTAACCCTAAACCTAAGACTAACCCTTACCCTAACCCTAACCCTTACCCTTACCCTCACCCTAACCCTAACCGTAATGCTAACCCTTACCCTATGCCTAACACTTACCCTAACCCTCAACCTAACGCTAATCCTTACCCTAACCCTCAACCTAACCCTAACCCTATCCTAACCCTTACCATTACACTAACCCTAACCCTAACCCTAACCCTAAACCTTACCCTTACCCTAAACCTAACCCTAACCCTTACCCTAACCCTAACCCTAACCCTAACACTTACCCTTAGCTTAACCCTAACCCTAAGCCTTACCCTTACCGTAAACCTAAACCTAACCCTAACCCCTAACCCCAACCCTAACCCTAACCCTAACACTTACCGTTACCCTAACCCTAACCCTAACTCTAACCTTATCCCTAACCATAACCCTAAACCCTTAAACTAACCCTAACCCTTTCGGTAACACTAACCCTTACACTTAACCTAACCCTAACCCTAACTCTAACACTTACCCTTACCCTCACCCTAACCCTAACCTTAATGCTAACCCTAACCCTAACCCTAACGCCTAACCCTAAACCTAACCCTAACCCTACACCTAACCCTTAACCTAACACTAACCCTAACCCTTATCCTTACCCTAATCCTAACCTAAACCCTAATCCTAGTTCTAACCCTAACCCTAAGCCTTACCCTTACCCTAACCCTAACCCTAACCCTAACCCTAACCCTTACCCTTACCCTTACCTTAACCCTAACCCTAACCCGAATCCTAAACCTTATCCTTACCCTAAACCTACCCTAATCCTTACCGTAACCCTAACCATAACCCTAACCCTTACCCTTACCTTAACCCTAACCCTAACCGTAACCCTAACCCTAACCCTTACACCTAACCCTAAACCTTACCCTTACCCTAACCCTAACCCAAATCCTAACCCCTAACCCTAAACCTAACCTAAGCCATACCCTTACCTAACCCTAACCCTAAACTTAATCCTAACCATAACACTAACTCTAACCCTAACCCTTACAATTACCTAACCCTAACCCTAACCCTAACCCTAACACTTACCCTTACCCTTACCCTAACCCTAACCCTAACCCTCACCCTAACCCTATCCCTTACCCTACCCTTACCCTCACCCTAACATTAATCCTAACCCTAACCCTCACACTAACCCTAACCCTAACCCTAACCCTAACCCTAACCTAACCCTAACCCTTACCCTAACCCTAACAGTAACCATAACCCTAACCCCCTAACCCTAACCCTAACCCTTACCCTAACTCTAACCCTAAAACTAATCCTAACCCTACTCCTAACCCTATCCCTAACTCTTACCCTTACACTAACCATCACCCTACCCCAACCCTAAACCTTATCCTTACCCAAAACCTAACCCTAACCCTTAACCTAACCCCAACCAACCCTAACCCTAAACCTTACCCTTACCTTAACCCTAACCCTAAACTTAACCCTAACTTTTACCCCTAAACCTAACGCTAACCGTAAACCTTACACTTACCGTAACCCTAATCCTTACCCTAATCCCTAACGCTCTCTCTAACCCTAACCCTAAAATTAACCTTAATCCTAACCTTAAGACTAGCCCTAACCCTAATCCTTACCCTTACCCTTTCCCTAACGCTAACCCTAAACCTAGCCCTAACCCTTACCCTAAACCTAACCCTAACCCTAACTCTAACCCTTACCTAACACTAACCCTAAATCTAATCCTTACCCTAATCCTAATCCTTACCCTTACCCTGACCCTAACCCTAACCCTTACCCTAACCCCTAACCCTAAAACTAACCCTAAACCTAACCATGACCCCAAACCTTATGCTAACCCTAAACCTACCCCTAAACCTAACACTTACCGTTACCCTAACCCTAACCCTAACACTAACACGTACCCTAACCCTAACCCCTAACCCTAACCCTAACCCTAACCCTTACCTTTACCCCAACCCTAACCCTAACCCTAACACTTACCCTTACCCTAACCCTAACCCTAACCATTACCCTTACCCGAACACTAACGCTAACCCCTAACCGTAACACTTACCCTTACCCTAACCCTAACACTAAAGCTTACCCTAAACCTAACCCTAACCCTAAACCTAATTCTAACCCTAACTCTAACCCTAACGCTAACCCTAACACTAACAGTAACCCTAACCCTAAACCTCACACTTACCCTAACCCTAACCCTAAACCTAACTCTAAGCCTAACTCTAACCCTAACGCTATCCCTAACCCTAACACTAACAGTAACCTTAACACTTACCCTGACCCTAAACGTAACCCTAACGCTAACCTTTACCCTTACCCTAACCCTAACCCTAAACCTAACGCTAACCCTAACCCTAAACCTTACTGTTACTCTAACCCTAACCCTAACCCTTAGCCTAACCCTAACCCTAACCCTAACCCCCAGCCCTAACCCTAAACCTAAACTTACCCTTACCCTAACCCTAACCCTAAACCTAACCCCTAACACTAACCCTAACACTTACCCTTACCCTTACCCTAACGCTAACCCTAACCTTAACCCTAACCCTTACCCTAACCCTAAACTTAACCCTTACCCTTACCCTACACCTAACCCTGACGCTAACCCTAACCCTAACCCCTAAACCTTACCCTAACCCTAACCCTAACCCTAAAACTTACGCTAACCCTAACCCTAACATTACCCCCAACCCTAAACCTTACCCTAACCCTTACCCTAAACCTAACCCTAACCCTTACCCTAACCCTAACCCTAACCCTAACACCCTTACCCTAAGCCTAACACTAAACCTTACCCTAACCCGAACCCTAACCCTAACCCTTACAATTTCCTTAACCCTAATCCTTACCCTAACCCTAACATTAACCCTAACCCTAAAACTAAACCTAACGCTTACATTTACCCTAACCCTAACACTAACTTTAACCCTAAACCTAACCTTAACCCTAACCCTTGCCCTTACCCTAACCCTAACCCTAACCCTAACCCTTACCCTTACCCTAACCCTAACCCTAACCCTAATCCTTACACTAACCCTAAACCTAACCCTAACCCCTAACCCTAACCCTAACCCTAACCCCTCACCATAACCCTAATCCTAACCATAACCCTTACCCTTACCCTAACCCTAACCCTACCTTAATGCTAACCTTAAATCTAACTCTAAACCTAACCCTAACCCTAACCCCTAACCCTAACCCTAACTCTAAACCTAACACTAACCCTAAACCTAAATCTAAGCCTAACCCTAACCCTAACCGTAACCCCTAACTCTAACCCTAACCTTAACCCTACCCCTAACCCTTACACTTACCCTAACTCTAATCGTAACATAATGCTAACTCTAACCCTAACCCTAACTCTTACCCTCATCCTAACCCTAACCCTCCCACTTACCCTTATGCTAACCCTAAACCTAATCCTTACCCTAACCCTAAACCTAACCCTAAACCTTACCCTAACCCTTACCCTTTCCCTAACCCTAACCCTAACCATAACCCTAACCCTAACACTTAACCTAAACCTAACCCTAACCCTAACCCTTAACCTAAACCTACCACTAACCCTAAATCTAACCCCTAAACCTAACCCTAACCCTAACTCTAACACTTACACTTACCCTAACCCTAATCCTAACCCTTACCCTAACCCTAACCCTAACCCTTACCCTAACCCTAACCCTAACTCCTAACACTAACCCTAAACCTAACGCTCACCCTAACCTTAACCCTAACCCTTAACCTAACCCTAACCCTAACCCCTAAACCTAACTCTAACCCTAACCCTTACCCTTACCCTTACCCTAACCCTAAAGCTAACCCTAACCTAACACTTACCCTTACTCTAAACCTAATCCTAACCCTAACCGTAATGCTAAACCTAACCCTTACCCTAACCCTAACTCTAACGCTAACTCCTAACCCTAACCCTAACCCTTACCCTTACCCTAACCCTAAACCTAACCCTAACCCTAACCCTAACCCTATCCCTTACCCTAACCATAAACCTAACCCTAAAACTAAGCCTAACCCTAACCCTAAACCTTACCCTTACCCTTACCCTAACCCTATCCCTAACCTAACCCTAACCCTTACCCTTACCCTAACAGTAACCCTAACCCTAACCCCCTAACCCTAAACCTAAACCTAACCCTAACATTAACCCTTACCCTTACCTTAACCCTAAGCCTAACCCTAACCCTAACCCTAACACCTAAGCCAAACCCTAAACCTTACCCATACCGTAACCCTAACTCTAAACCTAACCCCTAACCCTGACCCTAACCCTAACGGTAACACTTACCGTTACCCTAAACATAACCCTAACTCTAACCCTAAACCTAACCCTTACCCTAAACCTAACCCTTTCCATAACCCTAACCCTAAATCTAAATCTAACCCTAACAATAACCCTAAACTTAAACCCAACCCTAACCCTTACCCTTACTCTAACCCTAACCCTAAACCTAACCCTAACACTTACCCTTACCCTTAAACTAACCCTAACCCTAAACCTAAATCTAACCCTAACCATAACCCTAACCCTCACCCTAACCCTAATCCTAACCCTAACCCTAACCCTAACCCTAACCCTTACCCTTACCCTAACCCTAACCCTAACCCTAAACCTAACCCTTACCCTAACCCTAACCCTAACCCTAACCCCTAACCTTAAACCTTAAACTTACACTAACCCTAACCCTCACCCTAACCCTAACCCTAACCCTAACCCTTGCCCTTACACTAACCCTAACCCTAACCCTAACCCTTACCCTAACACTAACCCTATCCCTAATCCTTACACTAACCCTATCCCTAACCCTAACCCTAAACCTTACCCTTTCCCTAACCCTAATCCTTACACTAACCCTATCCCTAACCCTAACCCTAAACCTTACTCTTTCCCTAACCCTAACCATAACCCTAACCCTTACGCCTACCCTAACCCTAATCCTTACACTTACCCTAACCCTAACACTAACCCCTAACCATAAACCTAACGCTAACCCCTAACCCTAACACTTACCCTTACCCTAAGCCTAACCCTAAACCTTACCCTAAACCTAACCCTAACCCTAACCCCTAAACCTAACCCTAAACCTAACCCTAACCCCTATCGTAACCGTAACCCTAAGCCTAACCCTAACCCTAACCCTAACCCCTAACCCTAACCCTAACCCTAACCCCTAACCCTAACCCTAACACTTAACCTTACCGTAACCCTAACTCTAACACTAACCCCTAACCCTGACCCTAACCCTAACCCTAACACTTACCGTTACCCTAACCCCTAACCCTGACCCTAACCCTAACCCTAACACTTACCGTTACCCTAACCCATATCCTAACCCTAACCCTTTCCATAACCCTAACCTAAACCTAAACCTAACCCTAACCCTAAAAATAACCCTAAACTTAACCCTAACCCTAACCCTTACCCTTACTCTAACCCTAACCCTAAACCTAACCCTAACGATAACCCAAACCCTAACCCTTAACCCTAAAACTAACCCTAACCCTAACACAAACCCTTACCCTTACCCTAACCCTAACCCTAACACTTACCCTTACCCTTACACTAAACCTAACCCTAACCCTAAACCTAACCCTAACCCTAACCCTAACCCTCACCCTAACCCTAATCCTAACCCTAACCCTCACACTAAACCTAACCCTAACCCTAACCCTTACCCTAACCCTAACCCTAACCCTAACCCCTAACCTTAACCCTTACCCTTACCCTAACCCTAACCCTTACCCTTACCCTAACCCTAACCCTAACACTTACCCTTACCCTTACACTAACCCTAAACCTAACCGTGACCCTAAACCTAACCCTAACCCTAACCCTAACCCTAAACCTAACCCTCACCGTAAACCTAATCCTAACCCTAACCCTCACACTAACCCTTACCCTAACCCTTACCCTTACCCTAACTCTAATCCTAACCCTTACCCTTACGTTAAACCTAACCCTAACCCTTATCCCTAAACCTAACCCTAACCGAAAACCTACCCTTTCCGTAACCCTAACCCAAACCCTAAACCCTAACCCTATTCCTAACCCTAAACCTTAACCTTACCCTAACCCGAAGATTAACCTTAACCCTAACCTTAACACTAACCCTAACCCTAACCCTTACCCTTACCTAACCCTAACCCTAAACCTAACCCTAACCCTAATCCTAACCCTAACCCTAACCCTTACCCTTACCCTAACCCTAACCCTAAACCTAGCCCTAAACCTTACCCTTACCCTAACCCTAACCCTAACCTTAATGCTAACCCTTTCCCTAACCCTAACCCTAACCGTAACCCTTACCCAGAGCCTAACCCTAACCCTAATCGTTACCCTTACCCTAACCCTAAACCTAACCCTAACCCCTAAAGCTAAACCTAACCCTAACCCTAACCAGAACCCCAAACCTTACCGTAACCCTAACCCTACCCCTAACCCTAACAATTACCCTTACCCTAACCCTAACATTAACCCTAACCCTAACCCTAACCGTAACCCTTACCCTTACCCTAACCCTAACACTAACCCTAATCCTAACCACTAACCATAAACCTAACACTAACGCTAACTCTAACCCTAACCCTAACCATTACCCTTACCCTAACCATAATGCTAACCCTAACACTTACCCTTACCCTAAACCTAACCATAAACCTAACCCTAACTCTAAACATAACCCTAACTCTAACACTAACTATAACCATTATCCTTACCCTAACCCTAAATCTAACCCTAAACCTAACCCTTACCCCTACCCTCACCCTAACCCTAACCTTAATGTTAACCCTAACCCGACCCCTAACACCTATCCCTAAACCTAAACCTAAGCTTAACCCTAACCCTAAACCTAAGACTAACCCTTACCCTAACCCTAACCCTTACCCTTACCCACACCCTAACCCTAACCGTAATGCTAACCCTTACCCTATGCCTAACACTTACCCTAACACTAAACCTAACCCTAATCCTTACCCTAACCCTCAACCTAACCCTAACCCTATCCTAACCCTTACCATTACACTAACCCTAACCCTAACCCTAACCCTAAAACTTACCCTTACCCTAAACCTAACCCCAACCCTTACCCTAACCCTAACCCTAACCCTAACACTTACCCTTACCTTAAACCTAACCCTAACCCTTACCCTTACCGTAACCCTAACCCTAACCCTAACCCCTAACCCCAACCCTAACCCTAACCCTAACACTTACCGTTACCCTAACCCTAACCCTAACTCTAACCTTATCCCTAACCATAACCCTAAACCCTTACCCTAACCCTAACCCTTTCGGTAACACTAACCCTTACCCTTAACCTAACCCTAACCCTAACCCTAACACTTACCCTTACCCTCACCCTAACCCTAACCTTAATGCTAACCCTAACCCTAACCCTAAAGCCTAACCCTAAACCTAACCCTAACCCTACACCTAACCCTTAACCTAACACTAACCCTAACCCTTATCCTTACCCTAATCCTAACCTAAACCCTAATCCTAATTCTAACCCTAACCCTAAGCCTTACCCTTACCCTAACCCTAACCCTAACCCTAACCCTTACCCTTACCCTTACCTTAACCCTAACCCTAACCCGAATCCTAAACCTTATCCTTACCCTAAACCTACCCTAATCCTTACCGTAACCCTAACCGTAACCCTAACCCTTACCCTTACCTTAACCCTAACCCTAACCCTAACCCTAACCCTTACACCTAACCCTAAACATTACCCTTACCCTAACCCTAACCCAAATCCTAACCCCTAACCCTAACCCTAACCTAAGCCATACCCTTACCTAACCCTAACCCTAAACTTAATCCTAACCCTAACACTAACTCTAAACCTAACCCTTACAATTACCTAACCCTAACCCTAACCCTAACCCTAACACTTACCCTTACCCTTACCCTAACCCTAACCCTAACCCTCACCCTAACCCTATCCCTTACCCTACCCTAACCCTCACCCTAACCCTAATCCTAACCCTAACCCTCACACTAACCCTAACCCTAACCCTAACCCTAACCTAACCCTAACCCTTACCCTAACCCTAACAGTAACCATAACCCTAACCCCCTAACCCTAACCCTAACCCTTACCCTAACTCTAACCCTAAACCTAATCCTAACCCTACTCCTAACCCTATCCCTAACTCTTACCCTTACACTAACCATCACCCTACCCCAACCCTAAACCTTATCCTTACCCAAAACCTAACCCTAACCCTTAACCTAACCCCAACCAACCCTAACCCTAAACCTTACCCTTACCTTAACCCTAACCCTAAACTTAACCCTAACTTTTACCCCTAAACCTAACGCTAACCGTAAACCTTACACTTACCGTAACCCTAATCCTTACCCTAACCCCTAACGCTATCTCTAACCCTAACCCTAAAATTAACCTTAATCCTAACCTTAAGACTAGCCCTAACCCTAAACCTTACCCTTACCCTTTCCCTAACGCTAACCCTAAACCTAGCCCTAACCCTTACCCTAACCCTAACACTAACCCTTACCTAACACTAACCCTAAATCTAATCCTTACCCTAACCCTAATCCTTACCCTTACCCTGACCCTAACCCTAACCCTTACCCTAACCCCTAACCCTAAAACTAACCCTAAACCTAACCATGACCCCAAAGCTTATGCTAACCCTAAACCTACCCCTAAACCTAACACTTACCCTTACCCTAACCCTAACCCTAACACTAACACGTACCCTAACCCTAACCCCTAACCCTAACCCTAACCCTAACCCTTACCTTTACCCCAACCCTAACCCTAACCCTAACACTTACCCTTACCCTAACCCTAACCCTAACCATTACCCTTACCCGAACACTAACGCTAACCACTAACCGTAACACTTACCCTTACCCTAACCCTAACACTAAAGCTTACCCTAAACCTAACCCTAACCCTAAACCTAATTCTAACCCTAACTCTAACCCTAACGCTAACCCTAACACTAACAGTAACCCTAACCCTAAACCTCACACTTACCCTAACCCTAACCCTAAACCTTACCCTAACCCTAAACCTAACCCTAACCCTAACCCTAACCCTTAACCTAACCCTAACCCTTACCCTCACCCTAACCCTAATCCTTAACCTTAACCCTAACCCTAACCCTTACCGTTACCCTAACCCTAACCATAACCCTAACTCTAACCCTAATCCTAACCCTAATCCTAACCCTATCCCTTACCCTAACGCTAAGCCTAACCCTACCCAGCCCTAAATCTAAGCCTACTCCTTACCCTAACCCTAACCTTACACTTACCGTAACCCTAACCCTAACCCTAACACCTAACCCTAACCCTAACCCTAACCCTAACCCTTACCCTAACCCTAACACTAACTCTAACCCTAACCCTACATTAACCCCAACCCTAAACATTACCCTATCCATTACCCTTACCCTAACCATTACCCTAACCCTAACCCTAACCGTAACCCTAACCCTAACTCTTACCCTAACCCTAACCCAACCTTAATGCTCACCTTAAATCTAACTGAAAACCTAACCCTAATCCTAACCCCTAAACCTAACCCTAACCCTTACCCTAACCCGAACCCTAACCTTTACCCTAACCCTAACCCTTACCCACACCCTAATCCTAACCCTAAACCTAAACCTAACACTAACCCTAACCCTAACCCTAACCCTTACACTAACCCTAACTTTAATGCTAACCCTAGCCCTAACCCTAACTCTTACCCTAACCCTAACCCTAACCCTTACCCTTACCCTAACCCTAACCCTAACCTTAACGCTAACCCTAACCCTAACCCTAAGCCTTACCCTAACTCTAACACTAACCCTAATCCATATCCTGACCCGAACCCTAACCCTAACCCGTACCCTAACCCTTACAATTTCCTTAACCCTAATCCTTACCCTAACCCTAACATTAACCCTAACCCTAAAACTAAACCTAATGCTTACATTTACCCTAACCCTAACACTAAACTTAACCCTAAACCTAACCCTCACCCTTACCCTTACCCTAACCCTAACTCTAGCCCTTCCCCTTCCCATAATCCTAACCCTAAACCTAACTCTAAACCTAACTCTAACCCTAACGCTAACACTAACCCTAACACTAACAGTAACCCTAACCCTTACCCATACCGTAACCCTAACCCTAACCCTTACCCTTATCCTAACCCTAACCCTAACCCTAAACTTAACCCTATCACTAACTCTAACCCTACACCTAACCCTTACCCTTACCCTAACCATAACCCTAAACCTAACTCTAAACCTAATCCTTACCCTTACCCAAACCCTAAACCTAACCCTAACCCTGACCCTAATCCTAATCCTATCCCTTACCCTAACGCTAAGCCTAACCCTACCCAGCCCTAAATCTAAGCCTACATCTTACCCTAACCCTAACCTTACACTTACCGTAACCCTAAACCTAACCCTAACACCTAACCCTAACCCTAACCCTAACCCTCACCCTACCCCGTACCCTTACCCTAACCCTAACACTAACTCTAACCCTAACCCCACATTAACCCCAACGCTAAACATTACCCTATCCCTTACCCATACTCTAACCCTTACTCTAACCCTAACCCTAACCTTAACCCTAACCCTAACTCTTACCCTAACCCTAAGCCTACCTTAATGCTCACCTTAAATCTAACTGAAAACCTAACCCTAATCCTAATCCCTAACCCTAACCCTAACCCTTACCCTAACCCGAAACCTAAACTTTACCCTAACCCTAACCCTTACCCACACCCTAATCCTAAACCTAAACCTAACCCTAACACTAACCCTAACCCTAACCCTAACCCTAACCCTTACCCTAACCCTAACCTTAATGCTAACCCTAGCCCTAACCCTAACTCTTACCCTAACCCTAACCCTAACCCTTACCCTTACAATAACCCTAACCCTAACCTTACTGCTAACCCTAAACCTAACCCTAAGCCTTACCCTAACTCTAACCCTAACCCTAATCCATATCCTAACCCGAACCCTAACCCTAACCCTTACAATTTCCTTAACCCTAATCCTTACCCTAACCCTAACATTAACCCTAACCCTAAAACTAAACCTAACGCTTACATTTACCCTAACCCGAACACTAACTTTAACCCTAAACCTAACCTTAACCCTAACCCTTGCCCTTACCCTAACCCTAACCCTAACCCTAACCCTTACACTAACCCTAAACCTAACCCTAACCCCTAAACCTAACCCTAACCCTAACCCCTCACCATAACACTAATCCTAACCATAACCCTTACCCTTACCCTAACCCTAACCCTACCTTAATGCTAACCTTAAATCTAACTCTAAACCTAACCCTAACCCTAACCCCTAACCCTAACCCTAACTCTAAACCTAACACTAACCCTAACCCCTAACCCTAACCCTAACCCTTACGCTTACCCTACCGGAAACCTAACCTTTACCCTAACCCTAACCCTAAACCTAAACCTAACCCTAACCCTTACGCTAACCACAACCCTAACCTTAATGCTAACCCTAACCCTAACCCTAACTCTTACCCTAACCCTAACCCTAACCCTAACCCTTACACTTACCCTAACCCTAACCCTAACCTTAATGCTAACCCTAACCCTAACCCTAAACCTTACCCTAACTCTAACCCTAACCCTAATCCATATCCTAACCCGAACCCTAACCCTAACCCGTACCCTAACCCTTACAATTTCCTTAACCCTAACCCTTAACCTAACCCTAACATTAACCCTAACCCTTACCCATAATCTAAACCTAACCCTAACCCTCACCCTAACCCTTACCCTTACCCTAACCATAACCATAAACCTAACGCTAAACCTAAACGTAAACCTTACCCTTACCCTAACAATAACCCTAACACTTACCCTTACCCTAATTCTAACCCTAACCCCTAACCCTAACCCTAACCCTAACCCTTACCCTTACCCTAACCCTAACCATAAACCTAACGCTAAACCTAAACGTAAACCTTACCCTTACCCTAACAATAACCCTAACAGTTACCCTTACCCTAATCCTAACCCTAACCCCTAACCCTAACCCCTAACCCTAACCCTAACCCTAACGCTAACCCTAACGCTAACCCTAACCCTAACCCTAACCCTTACCCTAAACCTAACCCTAACCGTAACACTTACCCTAACCCCTAACCCTAACCCTAACCCTTACACTTACCCTAAGCCTAAACCTAACCTTAATGCTAACCCTAACCCTAACACTTACCCTAACCCTAACGCTAACCTTAACCCTAACCCTAACCCTAACTCTTACCCTAACCCCTTACCCTAACCCTAACCCTTACCCTAACCCCTTACCCTAACCCTAACACTTACCCTTACCCTTACACTAACCCTAACCCTAACCGTGACCCTAAACCTAACCCTAACCCTAACCCTAAACCTAACCCTCACCGTAAACCTAATCCTAACCCTAACCCTCACACTAACCCTTACCCTAACCTTACCCTTACCCTAACTCTAATCCTAACCCTTACCCTTACCTTAACCCTAACCCTAAACCTAACTCTAACCCTTATCCCTAAACCTAACCCTAACCGAAAACCTACCCTTTCCGTAACCCTAACCCAAACCCTAACCCCTAACCCTATTCCTAACCCTAAACCTTAACCTTACGCTAACCCGAAGATTAACCTTAACCCTAATCTTAACACTAACCCTAACCCTAACCCTTACCCTTACCTAACCCTAACCCTAAACCTAACCCTAACCCTAATCCTAACCCTAACCCTAACCCTTACCCTTACCCTAACCCTAACCCTAAACCTAGCCCTAAACCTTACCCTTACCATAACCCTAACACTAACCTTAATGCTAACCCTTTCCCTAACCCTAACCCTAACCGTAACCCTTACCCAGAGCCTAACCCTAACCCTAATCCTTACCCTTACCCTAACCCTAACCCTAACCCCTAAAGCTAAACCTAACCCTAACCCTAACCAGAACCCCAAACCTTACCGTAACCCTAACCCTACCCCTAACCCTAACAATTACCCTTACCCTAACCCTAACATTAACCCTAACACTTACCCTAACCCTAACCCTGACCCCTTACCCTAACCCTAACCATAATCCCCAAACCTAACCTTAAACCTAACCCTAATCCTTACCCTAAACCTAACCCTAACCCTAACCATAACGCTTACCGTAAACCTAACACTAACCCTATACCTAACCCTAACCCTAACCCATAACCCTTACCCTAACCCTAACCCTAAACCTAACCTAATTCTAACCCTAACCCATAGCCTTACCCTAACCCTAACCCTAACCCTTACCCTAACACTAACCCTAACCCTAATCCTTACCCTAACCCTAAGCCTAACCCTAACCCTTACCCTTTCCCTAAACCTATCCTTAACCCTAACCCTTACCCCTACCCTAAACCTAACCCTAATCCTTACCCTTACCCTAACCCTAACACTAACTCTAATCCTAACCCCTAACCATAAACCTAACACTAACGCTAACTCTAACCCTAACCATTACCCTTACCCTAACCATAACGCTAACCCTAACACTTACCCTTACCCTAATCCTAACCATAAACCTAACCCTAACTCTAAACATAACCCTAACTCTAACATTAACTATAACCATTATCCTTACCCTAACCCTAAATCTAACCCTAAACCTAACCCTTACCCCTACCCTCACCCTAACCCTAACCTTAATGGTAACCCTAACCCGAACCCTAACACCTATCCCTAAACCTAAACCTAAGATTAACCCTAACCCTAAACCTAAGACTAACCCTTACCCTAACCCTAACCCTTACCCTTACCCTCACCCTAACCCTAACCGTAATGCTAACCCTTACCCTATGCCTAACACTTACCCTAACCCTCAACCTAACGCTAATCCTTACCCTAACCCTCAACCTAACCCTAACCCTATCCTAACCCTTACCATTACACTAACCCTAACCCTAACCCTAACCCTAAAACTTACCCTTACCCTAAACCTAACCCTAACCCTTACCCTAACCCTAACCCTAACCCTAACACTTACCCTTAGCTTAACCCTAACCCTAAGCCTTACCCTTACCGTAAACCTAAACCTAACCCTAACCCCTAACCCCAACCCTAACCCTAACCCTAACACTTACCGTTACCCTAACCCTAACCCTAACTCTAACCTTATCCCTAACCATAACCCTAAACCCTTAAACTAACCCTAACCCTTTCGGTAACACTAACCCTTACACTTAACCTAACCCTAACCCTAACTCTAACACTTACCCTTACCCTCACCCTAACCCTAACCTTAATGCTAACCCTAACCCTAACCCTAACGCCTAACCCTAAACCTAACCCTAACCCTACACCTAACCCTTAACCTAACACTAACCCTAACCCTTATCCTTACCCTAATCCTAACCTAAACCCTAATCCTAGTTCTAACCCTAACCCTAAGCCTTACCCTTACCCTAACCCTAACCCTAACCCTAACCCTTACCCTTACCCTTACCTTAACCCTAACCCTAACCGTAACCCTAACCCTAACCCTTACACCTAACCCTAAACCTTACCCTTACCCTAACCCTAACCCAAATCCTAACCCCTAACCCTAACCCTAACCTAAGCCATACCCTTACCTAACCCTAACCCTAAACTTAATCCTAACCCTAACACTAACTCTAAACCTAACCCTTACAATTACCTAACCCTAACCCTAACCCTAACCCTAACACTTACCCTTACCCTTACCCTAACCCTAACCCTAACCCTCACCCTAACCCTATCCCTTACCCTACCCTTACCCTCACCCTAACATTAATCCTAACCCTAACCCTCACACTAACCCTAACCCTAACCCTAACCCTAACCTAACCCTAACCCTTACCCTAACCCTAACAGTAACCATAACCCTAACCCCCTAACCCTAACCCTAACCCTTACCCTAACTCTAACCCTAAACCTAATCCTAACCCTACTCCTAACCCTATCCCTAACTCTTACCCTTACACTAACCATCACCCTACCCCAACCCTAAACCTTATCCTTACGCAAAACCTAACCCTAACCCTTAACCTAACCCCAACCAACCCTAACCCTAAACCTTACCCTTACCTTAACCCTAACCCTAAACTTAACCCTAACTTTTACCCCTAAACCTAACGCTAACCGTAAACCTTACAATTACCGTAACCCTAATCCTTACCCTAACCCCTAACGCTCTCTCTAACCCTAACCCTAAAATTAACCTTAATCCTAACCTTAAGACTAGCCCTAACCCTAATCCTTACCCTTACCCTTTCCCTAACGCTAACCCTAAACCTAGCCCTAACCCTTACCCTAACCCTAACCCTAACCCTAACACTAACCCTTAACTAACACTAACCCTAAATCTAATCCTTACCCTAATCCTAATCCTTACCCTTACCCTGACCCTAACCCTAACCCTTACCCTAACCCCTAACCCTAAAACTAACCCTAAACCTAACCATGACCCCAAACCTTATGCTAACCCTAAACCTACCCCTAAACCTAACACTTACCGTTACCCTAACCCTAACACTAACACTAACACGTACCCTAACCCTAACCCCTAACCCTAACCATAACCCTAACCCTTACCTTTACCCCAACCCTAACCCTAACCCTAACACTTACCCTTACCCTAACCCTAACCCTAACCATTACCCTTACCCGAACACTAACGCTAACCCCTAACCGTAACACTTACCCTTACCCTAACCCTAACACTAAAGCTTACCCTAAACCTAGCCCTAACCCTAAACCTAATTCTAACCCTAACTCTAACCCTAACGCTAACCCTAACACTAACAGTAACCCTAACCCTAAACCTCACACTTACCCTAACCCTAACCCTAAACCTAACTCTAAGCCTAACTCTAACCCTAACGCTATCCCTAACCCTAACACTAACAGTAACCTTAACACTTACCCTGACCTTAAACGTAACCCTAACGCTAACCTTTACCCTTACCCTAACCCTAACACTAAACCTAACGCTAACCCTAACCCTAAACCTTACTGTTACTCTAACCCTAACCCTAACCCTTAGCCTAACCCTAACCCTAACCCTAACCCCCAGCCCTAACCCTAAACCTAAACTTACCCTTACCCTAACCCTAACCCTAAACCTAACCCCTAACACTAACCCTAACACTTACCCTTACCCTTACCCTAACGCTAACCCTAACCTTAACCCTAACCCTTACCCTAACCCTAAACTTAACCCTTACCCTTACCCTACACCTAACCCTGATGCTAACCCTAACCCTAACCCCTAAACCTTACCCTAACCCTAACCCTAACCCTAAAACTTACGCTAACCCTAACCCTAACATTACCCCCAACCCTTAACCTTACCCTAACCCTTACCCTAAACCTAAACCTAACCCTTACCCTAACCCTTACCCTAACCCTAACACCCTTACCCTAAGCCTAACACTAAACCTTACCCTAACCCGAACCCTAACCCTAACCCTTACAATTTCCTTAACCCTTATCCTTACCCTAACCCTAA
>JANJXV010000053.1:3695000-3742500 GCA_024803745.1 Megascapheus bottae | reverse complement strand
CCTAACCATAACCCTTACCCTTACTCTAACCCTAACCCTAAACCTAACCCTAACGCTAACCCAAACCCTAACCCTTAACCCTAAAACTAACCCTAACCCTAACACAAACCCTTACCCTTACCCTAACCCTAACCCTAACACTTACCCTTACCCTTACACTAAACCTAACCCTAACCCTAAACCTAACCCTAACCCTAACCCTAACCCTCACCCTAACCCTTATCCTAACCCTAACCCTCACACTAAACCTAACCCTAACCCTAACCCTTACCCTAACCCTAACCCTAACCCTAACCCCTAACCTTAACCCTTACCCTTACCCTAACCCTAACCCTTACCCTTACCCTAACCCTAACCCTAACACTTACCCTTACCCTTACACTAACCCTAAACCTAACCGTGACCCTAAACCTAACCCTAACCCTAACCCTAACCCTAAACCTAACCCTCACCGTAAACCTAATCCTAACCCTAACCCTCACACTAACCCTTACCCTAACCCTTACCCTTACCCTAACTCTAATCCTAACCCTTACCCTTACGTTAAACCTAACCCTAAACCTAACAGTAACCCTTATCCCTAAACCTAACCCTAACCGAAAACCTACCCTTTCCGTAACCCTAACCCAAACCCTAACCCCTAACCCTATTCCTAACCCTAAACCTTAACCTTACCCTAACCCGAAGATTAACCTTAACCCTAACCTTAACACTAACCCTAACCCTAACCCTTACCCTTACCTAACCCTAACCCTAAACCTAACCCTAACCCTAATCCTAACC
The DNA here is from genome assembly GCA_024803745.1 of Megascapheus bottae. Taxonomy (NCBI): domain Eukaryota; kingdom Metazoa; phylum Chordata; class Mammalia; order Rodentia; family Geomyidae; genus Megascapheus; species Megascapheus bottae. The sequence continues at coordinate 3,741,717 of JANJXV010000053.1, read as the reverse complement.
CTAACCCTAACCCTTACCCTTACCCTAACCCTAACCCTAAACCTAGCCCTAAACCTTACCCTTACCCTAACCCTAACCCTAACCTTAATGCTAACCCTTTCCCTAACCCTAACCCTAACCGTAACCCTTACCCAGAGCCTAACCCTAACCCTAATCGTTACCCTTACCCTAACCCTAACCCTAACCCTAACCCCTAAAGCTAAACCTAACCCTAACCCTAACCAGAACCCCAAACCTTACCGTAACCCTAACCCTACCCCTAACCCTAACAATTACCCTTACCCTAACCCTAACATTAACCCTAACCCTAACCCTAACCGTAACCCTTACCCTTACCCTAACCCTAACACTAACCCTAATCCTAACCACTAACCATAAACCTAACACTAACGCTAACTCTAACCCTAACCCTAACCATTACCCTTACCCTAACCATAACGCTAACCCTAACACTTACCCTTACCCTAAACCTAACCATAAACCTAACCCTAACTCTAAACATAACCCTAACTCTAACACTAACTATAACCATTATCCTTACCCTAACCCTAAATCTAACCCTAAACCTAACCCTTACCCCTACCCTCACCCTAACCCTAACCTTAATGGTAACCCTAACCCGACCCCTAACACCTATCCCTAAACCTAAACCTAAGCTTAACCCTAACCCTAAACCTAAGACTAACCCTTACCCTAACCCTAACCCTTACCCTTACCCACACCCTAACCCTAACCGTAATGCTAACCCTTACCCTATGCCTAACACTTACCCTAACACTAAACCTAACCCTAATCCTTACCCTAACCCTCAACCTAACCCTAACCCTATCCTAACCCTTACCATTACACTAACCCTAACCCTAACCCTAACCCTAAAACTTACCCTTACCCTAAACCTAACCCCAACCCTTACCCTAACCCTAACCCTAACCCTAACACTTACCCTTACCTTAACCCTAACCCTAACCCTTACCCTTACCGTAACCCTAACCCTAACCCTAACCCCTAACCCCAACCCTAACCCTAACCCTAACACTTACCGTTACCCTAACCCTAACCCTAACTCTAACCTTATCCCTAACCATAACCCTAAACCCTTACCCTAACCCTAACCCTTTCGGTAACACTAACCCTTACCCTTAACCTAACCCTAACCCTAACCCTAACACTTACCCTTACCCTCACCCTAACCCTAACCTTAATGCTAACCCTAACCCTAACCCTAAAGCCTAACCCTAAACCTAACCCTAACCCTACACCTAACCCTTAACCTAACACTAACCCTAACCCTTATCCTTACCCTAATCCTAACCTAAACCCTAATCCTAATTCTAACCCTAACCCTAAGCCTTACCCTTACCCTAACCCTAACCCTAACCCTAACCCTTACCCTTACCCTTACCTTAACCCTAACCCTAACCCGAATCCTAAACCTTATCCGTACCCTAAACCTACCCTAATCCTTACCGTAACCCTAACCGTAACCCTAACCCTTACCCTTACCTTAACCCTAACCCTAACCCTAACCCTAACCCTAACCCTTACACCTAACCCTAAACCTTACCCTTACCCTAACCCTAACCCAAATCCTAACCCCTAACCCTAACCCTAACCTAAGCCATACTCTTACCTAACCCTAACCCTAAACTTAATCCTAACCCTAACACTAACTCTAAACCTAACCCTTACAATTACCTAACCCTAACCCTAACCCTAACCCTAACACTTACCCTTACCCTTACCCTAACCCTAACCCTAACCCTCACCCTAACCCTATCCCTTACCCTACCCTAACCCTCACCCTAACCCTAATCCTAACCCTAACCCTCACACTAACCCTAACCCTAACCCTAACCCTAACCTAACCCTAACCCTTACCCTAACCCTAACAGTAACCATAACCCTAACCCCCTAACCCTAACCCTAACCCTTACCCTAACTCTAACCCTAAACCTAATCCTAACCCTACTCCTAACCCTATCCCTAACTCTTACCCTTACACTAACCATCACCCTACCCCAACCCTAAACCTTATCCTTACCCAAAACCTAACCCTAACCCTTAACCTAACCCCAACCAACCCTAACCCTAAACCTTACCCTTACCTTAACCCTAACCCTAAACTTAACCCTAACTTTTACCCCTAAACCTAACGCTAACCGTAAACCTTACACTTACCGTAACCCTAATCCTTACCCTAACCCCTAACGCTATCTCTAACCCTAACCCTAAAATTAACCTTAATCCTAACCTTAAGACTAGCCCTAACCCTAAACCTTACCCTTACCCTTTCCCTAACGCTAACCCTAAACCTAGCCCTAACCCTTACCCTAACCCTAACACTAACCCTTACCTAACACTAACCCTAAATCTAATCCTTACCCTAACCCTAATCCTTACCCTTACCCTGACCCTAACCCTAACCCTTACCCTAACCCCTAACCCTAAAACTAACCCTAAACCTAACCATGACCCCAAAGCTTATGCTAACCCTAAACCTACCCCTAAACCTAACACTTACCCTTACCCTAACCCTAACCCTAACACTAACACGTACCCTAACCCTAACCCCTAACCCTAACCCTAACCCTAACCCTTACCTTTACCCCAACCCTAACCCTAACCCTAACACTTACCCTTACCCTAACCCTAACCCTAACCATTACCCTTACCCGAACACTAACGCTAACCACTAACCGTAACACTTACCCTTACCCTAACCCTAACACTAAAGCTTACCCTAAACCTAACCCTAACCCTAAACCTAATTCTAACCCTAACTCTAACCCTAACGCTAACCCTAACACTAACAGTAACCCTAACCCTAAACCTCACACTTACCCTAACCCTAACCCTAAACCTTACCCTAACCCTAAACCTAACCCTAACCCTAACCCTAACCCTTAACCTAACCCTAACCCTTACCCTCACCCTAACCCTAATCCTTAACCTTAACCCTAACCCTAACCCTTACCGTTACCCTAACCCTAACCATAACCCTAACTCTAACCCTAATCCTAACCCTAATCCTAACCCTATCCCTTACCCTAACGCTAAGCCTAACCCTACCCAGCCCTAAATCTAAGCCTACTCCTTACCCTAACCCTAAACCTAACTCTAACCCCTAACCCTAACCCTAACCCTAACCCCTCACCATAACCCTAATCCTAACCATAAACCTTACCCTTACCCTAACCCTAACCCTACCTTAATGCTAACCTTAAATCTAACTCTAAACCTAACCCTAACCCTAACCCCTAACCCTAACCCTAACTCTAAACCTAACACTAACCCTAAACCCTAACCCTAACCCTAACCCTTACCCTTACCCTACCCGAACCCTAACATTTACCCTAACCCTAACCCTAACCCTTACCCTAACCCTAACCCTAACCCTAACCCTAAACCTAACCCTAACCCTTACGCTAAACATAACCCTAACCTTAATGCTAACCCTAACCCTAACCCTAACTCTTACCCTAACCCTAACCCTAACCCTTACACTTACCCTAACCCTAACCCTAACCTTAATGCTAACCCTAACCCTAACCCTAAACCTTACCCTAACTCTAACCCTAACCCTAATCCATATCCTAACCCGAACCCTAACCCTAACCCGTACCCTAACCCTTACAATTTCCTTAACCCTAACCCTAAACCTAACCCTAACCCTAACCCTAACCCTTACCCTTACTCTAACCCTAACCATAAACCTAACGCTAAACCTAAACGTAAACCTTACCCTTACCCTAACAATAACCCTAACACTTACCCTTACCCTAATACTAACCCTAACCCCTAACCCTAACCCCTAACCCTAACCCTAACCCTAACCCTAACGCTAACCCTAACGCTAACCCTAACCCTAACCCTTACCCTAAACCTAACCCTAACCCTAACACTTACCCTAACCCCTAAACCTAACCCTAACCCTTACACTTACCCTGAGCCTAAACCTAACCTTAATGCTAACCCTAACTCTAACCCTAACACTTACCCTAACCCTAACGCTAACCCTAACCCTAACTCTTACCCTAAACCTAACCCTAACCCTAACCGTAACCCTAATCCTAACCCTAACCCTTACCCTTACCTTAAACCTAGTCCTAAACCTAAACCTAAACCTAACCCTAACCATAACCCTAACCGTAACCTTAACCCTACCCCTAACCCTTACACTTACCCTAACTCTAACCGTAACATAATGCTAACCCTAACCCTAACCCTAACTCTTACCCTCAACCTAACCCTAACCCTCCCACTTACCCTTATGCTAACCCTAAACCTAATCCTTACCCTAACCCTAAACCTAACCCTAAACCTTACCCTAACCCTTACCCTTTCCCTAACCCTAACCCTAACCCTAACCCTAACCTTAACCTAACCCTAACCCTAAACCTAACCATTACACTTACCCTAAACCTAACCCTAACCCTACCCCTAACCCTCACCCTTACCCTTACCCTAACCCTAACCCTAAACCAAACCCTAACCCTTACCCTTAACTTAACACTAACACTAACCCTAACCCTAACACTTACCCTAAACCTAACCCTAACCCTAACCCTTAACCTAAACTTAACCCTAACCCTAAAACTAACCCCTTTAGCCTAACCCTAACCATAACTCTAACACTTACACTTACCCTAACCCTAATCCTAACCCTTACCATAACCCTAACCCTAACCCTTACACTAACCCTAACCCTAACTCCTAACACTAACCCTAAACCTAACGCTCACCCTAACCCTGACCTAACCCAAACCTTAACCCTAACCCTTACTCTTACCCTAACCCTAACCATAACCCTAAACTTAACCCCACCTTAACCCTAACCTTAACCCGAACCCTAAACCTATTCATAACCCTTACCCTTACCCACCCCTAACACCAACCCTAACCCTAACCCTAACCCTAACACTAACATTTGCACTTACCCTAACCCTAACAATAACCCTAATCCTCACCCTAACCCTAACCCTAACCCTAACCCCTAACCCTAACTCTAACCCTAACCCCTCACCATAACCCTAATCCTAACCTTAACCCTTACCCTTACCCTAACCCTAACCCTACCTTAATGCTAACCTTAAATCTAACTGTAAACCTAACCCTAACCCTAACCCCTAACCCTAACCCTTACCCTTACCCTTACCCTAACCCGAAACCTAACCTTTACCCTAACCCTAACCTTAACCGTTACCCACACCCTAACCCTAACCCTAAACCTAACAATTACCCTAAACCTAACCCTAACCCTAACCCTAACCCTTACCCTAATCCTAACCCTTAACCTAACCCTAAACCTAAACCTTACCCTTACCCTAACCCTAACCCTAACCTTAACCCCAACCCTAAACCTATCCATAACCCTTACCCTTACCCTCCCATAACCCTAACACTAACCCTAACCATAACCCGAAGCCTAACCCTTACCCTAAACCTAACCCTAACCCTAACCCTAACCCTAACCCTTACCCTAACACTTACCCTAACCCTAACCCTAACCCTAACACTTACCCTAACCCTAACCCTAACCCTTAGCCTTACCCTTACCCTAACGCTAACCCTAAACATAACCATAACCCTAACCCTAACCCTAACCCTAACCCTCACCCTTACCCTTAACCTAACCCTAACCCTAAACCTAATCATAACCCTAACCCTAACGCCTAACACTAACCCTAACAGTAACCCTAACCCTAACCCTTACCCTTTCCCTAACCCAAACCTAACCCTAACCCTTACCCTTATCCAAACCCTAACCCTAACCCTAACCCTAAACTTAACCCTATCCCTAATCCTAACCCTACCCCTAACCCTTACCCTTACCCTAACCCTAACCCAAAACCTAAACCTAACTCTAAACCTAATCCTTACCATTACCCAAACCCTAACCCTAACCCTAACCCTAACACTAACACTTGCACTTACCCTAACCCTAACAATAACCCTAATCCTCACCCTAACCCTAACCCTAACCCTAACTCTAACGCCTAACCCTAACCCTAAACCTAACCCCTCACCATAACCCTAATCCTAACCATAACCCTTAACCTTACCCAAACCCTAACCCTACCTTAATGCTAACCTTAAATCTAACTGTAAACCTAACCCTAACCCTAACCCCTAACCCTAACCCTAACCCTTACCCTAACCCTAACCCTAACCTTAATGCTAACCCTAACCCTAACCCTAACTCTTACCCTAACCCTAACCCTAACCCTTACCTTTACCCTAACCCTAACCCTAACCTTAATGCTAACCCTAACCCTAACCCTAAGCCTTACCCTAACTCTAACCCTAATCCTAATCCATATGCTAACCCGAAACCTAACCCTAACCAGTACCCTAACCCTTACAATTTCCTTAACCCTAACCCTTACCCTAACCCTAACATTAACCCTAACCCTAAAACTAAACCTAACGCTTACACTTAACCTAACCGTAACCCTAAACCTAACGCTAACCCTAACCCTCACCCTAAACCTAACCCTCATCCTTACCCTTACCCTAACCCTAACTCTAGCCCTTACGCTTACCCTAAACCTAATCGTAAACCTAACTCTAACCCTAACTCTACCCCTAACGCTAACCCTAAACCTAACCCTAACATTAACCCTAACCCTTACCCATAGCCTACCCCTAACCCTAACCCTAACCCTTACGCTTACCCTAACCCTAAACCTAACGCTAATCCTAAACCTAAATTTTACCCTTACCCTAACCCTAACCCTAACACTTACCCTAACCCTAATCCTAACCCTAACCCCTAACCCTAACCCTAAACCTAACACTTACCCTAACCCTAACCCTAACCCTTACCCTTACCCTAAACCTAACCCTATCCCTAACACTTACCCTAACCCCTAACCCTAACTCTAACCCTTACACTTACCCTAAGCCTAACCCTAACCTTAATGCTAACCCAAACCTTAACCCTAACTCTTACCCTAACCCTAACCCCTAACCCTAAACCTAACCCTTACCCTTACCCTAACCCTAACTTGAACCCTAACCGTAACCCTAATCCTAACCCTAACCCTTACCCTTACCCTAAACCTAGTGCTAAACCTAAACCTAACCCTAACCCTAACCCCTAACCCTAACACTAACCTTAACCCAACCACTAACCCTTACACTTACCCTAACACTAACCGTAACATAATGCTAACCCTAACCCTAACCCTAACTCTTACCCTCACCCTAACCCTAACCCTCCCCCTTACCCTTATGCTAACCCTAACCCTAAAACTTACCCTAACCCTAATCCTAACCCTAAGCCTAACCCTAACCCTTACCCTTTCCCTAACCCTAACCGTAACCTTAACCCTAACCCTAACCCTAACTCTAACCCTCACCCTTACCCTTATCCTAACCCTAACCCTAACCCTAAACGTAACCCTAAACCTAACCCTAACCCTTCCCCTTAACTTAACACTAACCCTAACCCTAACCCTAACACTTGCCCTAAACCTAACCCTAACCCTAACCCTTAACCTAACCCTAACCCTAACCCTAAACCTAACCCTTAAGCCTAACCCTAACCCTAACTCTAACACTTACTCTTACCCTAACCCTAACCATAACCCTTACCCTAACCCTAACCCGAACCGTTACCCTAACCCTAACCCTAACCCGTAACACTAACCCTAAACCTAACCATCACCCTAACCCTAACCCTAACCCTTAACTTAACCCTAACCCTAACCCTACCCCTTACCCTTACCCTAACCCTAAACCTAACCCTAACCTTAACACCAACCCTAACCCTAACCTTAACCCGAAACCTAAACCTACCCATAACCGTTACCCTTACCCTCCCCTAACCCCAACACTAACCCTAACTCTAAACCTAACCTTAACCCTAACCCTAACCCTAACCCTAACCCTTACACTTACCCTAAACCTAACCCTAACCCTACCCCTAACCCTCACCCTTACCCTTACCCTAACCGTAACCCTAAACCTAACCCTCATCCTAACCCTAACCCTTACCCTTAACTTTACACTAACCCTAATCCTAACCCTAACACTTACAATTACCCTAAACCTAATCCTAACCCGAACCCTTAACCTAACGCTAACCCTAACCCTAAACCTAACCCCTAAACCTAACCCGAAACCTAACCCTAACACTAACACTTACCCTTACCCTAACCCTAACCCTCACCCTTACCCTAACACTAACCCTAACCCTTACCCTAACCCTAACCCCTAACACTAACCCTAACCCTAATGCTCACCCTAACCCTAACCCTAATCCTAAACCTTAACCTAACCCTAACCCTTACCCTTACCCTAAACCTAACCGTAACCCTACTCTAAAACTAACCCTAACCCTAACCCTAACCCTTAACCTTACCCTAACCCTAACCCCATACCTAACCCTAACCCTAACCCCAATCCTTACCCTTACCCTAACCGTAACCCTAAACCTAAAGTTAACCCTAACCCTAAACCTTACCCTTACCCTAACCCTAACACTAACACTTACCCTAACCCTAATACTAACCCTAACCCCTAACCCTAACCCTAACCCTAACTCTAACACTTACCCTTACCCTAATCCTAACTTTAACCCTAACCCTAACCCTAATACTAACCCTAACCCTTACCCTTACACTAAACCTAGTCCTAAACCTAAACCTAACCCTAACCCTAACCCTAACTGTAACCCCTAACCCTAACCCTACCATTAACCCTTACATTTACCCTAACTCTAACCGTAACATAATGCTAACACGAATCCTAAACCTATCTCTTACCCTCACCCTAACCCTAAACCTCCACCTTACCCTTATGCTAACCCTAACCCTAATCCTTACCCTAACCCTAACCCTAACCCTAATCCTTACCCTAACCCTAACCCTAACCCTAACCCCTAACACTAAGCCTAACCCTAACCCCTCACCATAACCCTAATCCTAACCATAACCCTTACCCTTACCCTAACCCTAACCCTACCTTAATTCTAACCTTAAATCTAACTCTAAACCGAACCCTAACCCTAACCCCTAAACCTAACCCTAAACCTTACCCTTACCCTAACCCAAACCCTAACCTTTACCCTAACCCTAACCCATACTGACACCCTAACCCTAACCCTAAACCTAACCCTAACAATAACCCTAACCCAAACCCTTACCCTTACCCTAACACTAACCTTAATGCTAATCCTAACCCTAACCCTAACCTTAACCCTAACCCTAACCCTAACCCTTACCCTAACCCTAACACTACCCCTAATCCTCACCCTAAACCTAACCCTAACCCTAACCCTAACCCTTACCCTTAACTTAACACTAACCCTAACCCTAATCCTAACCCTAACCCTAACCTTAACCCTAACCCTAACCCTAACCCTTAACCTAACCCTAACCCTAACCCTAAACCTAACCCCTAAACCTAACCATAACCCTAACCCTAACTCTTACCCTTAACCTAACCCTAACCCTAACCTTAACCCCAACCCTAAACCTATCCATAACCCTTACCCTTACCCTCCCATAACTCTAACCCTAACCCTAACAATAACCCTAACCCTAACCCTTAACCTTACCCTAACCCTAACCCCATACCTAACCCTAACCCTAACCCTAATCCTTACCCATACCCTAACCCTAACCCTATCGCTAAACCTTAACCTTACCCTAAACCTAACCATAACCATAACCCTAACCCCAACCCTAACCCTAACCCTAAACCTAACCCTACCCATTACCCTAAACCTAACCCTAACACTAATCCTTACCCTAAACCTAACCCTTACCCTAACTCTTACACTTTCCCTTACCCTAACCCTAACCGCAAACTTAACCCTAAACCTAACCATAACCCTTACCCTTACCCTAACCCTAACCCTAACACTTACCCTAAAACTAATCCTAACCCTAACCCAAACCCCTAACACTAAACCTAACAGTAACCCTAACCCTAACCCTTACCCTTTCCCTAACCCAAACCTAACCCTAACCCTTACTCTTATCCTAACCCTAACCCTAACCCTAACGCTAAACTTAACCCTATCCCTAACCCGAACCCTACCCCTAACCCTTACCCTTACCCTAACCCTAAACCTAAAACTCACTCTAAACCTAATCCTTACCCTTACCCAAAAATAACCCTAACCCTAACCCTAACCCGAACCCTTGCCCTTACCCTAACCCTAACCTTAACCCTAACCCGTACCCTAACCCTAAACCTAACCCTAATCCTTACCCTAAAGCTAACCCTAACCCTAACCCCTAACCCTAACCCTAACCCTAACCCTCACCATAACCCTAATCCTAACCATAACCCTTACCCTTACCCTAACCCTAACCCTACCTTAATGCTAACCTTAAATCTAACTCTAAACCTAAACCTAACCCAACCTTAACCCTAAACCTAACCCTAACGCTAACGTTAACACTAAACCTAAAACTAACCCTAACGCTTACACTTACCCTAACCCTAACCGTAAACCTAACCCTAACCCTACCCCTAAACCTCACCCTTAACCTGACCCTAACCCTAACTCTAGCCCTTACCCTTACCCTAACCCTAAACCTCAACTTAACTGTAACCCTAACTCTAACCCTAAGGCTAACCCTAACCCTAACCCTAACATTAACCCTAACCCTTACCCATACCCTAACCCTAACCCTAACCCTAACCCTTAACCTTACCCTAAACCTAATCCTAAACCTAAGCTAACCCTAACACTAAACCTTACTCTTACCCTAAAACTAACCCTAACACTTACCCTAACACTAATCCTAACCCTAACCCCTAACCCTAAACCTAACCCTAACACTTACCCTTACCCTAACCCTAACTTTAACCCTAACCCTAACCCTAATCCTAACCCTAACCCTTACCCTTACCCTAAACCTAGTCCTAAACCTAAACCTAACCCTAACCCTAACCCTAACCGTAACCCCTAACCCTAACATTAACCTTAACCCTACCCCTAACTCTTTCACTTACCCTAACTCTAACCGTAACATAATGCTAACCCTAACCCTAACCCTATCTCTTACCCTTACCCTAACCCTAACCCTCCCCCTTACCCTTATGCTAACCCTAACCCTAAACTTTAACCTAAACCTAACCCTAATCCTAAGCCTTACCCTAACCCTTACCCTTTCCCTAACATTAACCTTAACCCTACCCCTACCCTTAACCCTAATCCTAACCCTAAACCTAACCCTTACACTTACCCTAACCCTAACCCTAACCCTACCCTAACCCTCACCCTTACCCTTACCCTAACCCTAACCCTAAACCTAACCCTAACCCTTACGCTTAACTTAACACTAACCCTAAACGTAACCCTAACACTTACCCTAAACCTAACCCTAACCCTTAACCTAACCCTAACCTTAACCCTAACCCTAACCCTAACCATAATCCTCACCATTACCCATACCCTAACTCTTACCCTAACCCTAACCCTAACCCTTACCCTTACCCTAACCCTCACCCTAAGTCTAACACTTACCCTAACCCTAACCCTAAACCTAACCTTAACCCTAACCCTAACCCTAACACTTAACCTTACCCTAACCCTAACCATACCCCTAACCCTCACCCTTACCCTTACCCTAACCGTAACCCTAAACCTAAACCTCACCCTAACCCTAACCCTTACCCTTAACTTAACACTAACCCTAATCCTAACCCTAACACTTACACTTACCCTAAACCTAACCCTAACCCGAACCCTTAACCTAACCCTAACCCTAACCCTAAACCTAACCCCGAAACGTAACCCTAACACTAACACTTACCCTTACCCTAACCCTAACCCTAACCCTTACCCTAACACTAACCCTAACCCTTACCCTAACCCTAACCCTAACCCTAACCCCTAACACTAACCCTAACCCTAATGCTCACCCTAACCCTAACCCTAATCCTAACCATTAACCTAACCCTAACCCTAACCCTTACCCTTACCCTAACCCTAACCCTAACCTTAACCCCAACCCTAAACCTATCCATAACCCTTACCCTTACCCTCCCATAACCCTAAGCCTAACCCTAACCCTAACCCGAAGCCTAACCCTTACCCTAACCCTAAGCCTAACCCTAACCTTAACCCTAAACATTACCCTTACCCTAACCCTAGCCGTAACCCTACTCTAAAACTAACCCTAACCCTAACCCTAACCCTTAACCGTACCCTAACCCTACCCGCATACCTAACCCTAACCCTAATCCTTACCCTTACCCTAACCGTAACCCTAAACCTAAAGTTAACCCTAACCCTAAACCTTACCCTTACCCTAACCCTAACCCTAACACTTACCCTAACCCTAATCCTAACCCTAACCCCTAGCCCTAACCTTAACCCTAACTCTAACACTTACCCTTAACCTAACCCGAACTTTAACCCTAACCCTAACCCTAATCCTAACCCTAACCCTTACCCTTACCCTAAACCTAGTACTAAACCTAAAAATAACCCTAACCCTAACCCTAACTGTAACCCCTAACCCTAACCCTAACCTTAACCCTGCCATTAACCCTTACAGTTACCTTAACTCTAACCGTAACATAATGCTAACACTAACCCTAACCATATCTCTCACCCTCACCCTAACCCTAACCCACCACCTTACCCTTATGCTAACCATAACCCTAACCCTTACCCTAACCCTAATACTTACCATAACCCTAACCCTAACCCTAACCCCTAACACTAAGCCTAACCCTAACCCCTCACCATAACCCTAATCCTAACCATAACCCTAATCCTAACCATAACCCTTACCCTTACCCTAACTCTAACCCTAACTTAATTCTAACCTTAAATCTAACTCTAAACCTAACCCTAACCGTAACCCCTAAACCTACCCTAAACCTTACCCTTACCCTAACCCGAACCCTAACCTTTACCCTAACCCTAACCCTTACTGACACCCTAACCCTAACTCTTACCCTAAAACTAACCCTAACCCTTACCCTTACCCTAACCCTAACCCTAACCCTAACCTTACTGCTAAACCTAACCCTAACCCTAAGCCTTACCCTAACTCTAACCCTAATCCTAATCCATATCCTAACCCGAACCCTAACCCTACAACGTACCCTAACCCTTACAATTTCCTTAACCCTATCCCTAACCATAAACCTCACCCTAACCCTAACCCCAACCTTAACCCTAAACCTATCCATAACCCTTACCCTTACCCTCCCATAACCCTAACACTAAACCTAACCCTAACCCGAAGCCTAACACTTACCCTAACACTAACCCAAACCCTAACCCTAACCCTTACCCTAACACTTACCCTAACCCTAACCCTAACCCTAACTCTTACCCTAACCCTAACCCTAACCCTTAGCCTTACCCTTACCCTAACACTAACCCTAAACGTAACCATAACCCTAACCCTAACCCTAACCCTCACCCTTACCCTTAACCTAATCCTAAACCTAAACCTAATCATAACCCTAACCCTAACGCCTAACACTAACCCTAACAGTAACCCTAACCCTAACCCTTACCCTTTCACTAACCCAAACCTAACCCTAAACCTTACCCTTATCCTAAACCTAACCCTAACCCTAAACTTAACCCTATCCCTAACCCTACCCCTACCCCTAACCCTTACCCTTACCCTAAACCTAAACCTAAACCTAACTCTAAACCTAATCCTTACCCTTACCCAAACCCTAACCCTAAACCTAACCCTAACCCTTGCCTTTACCCTAACCATAACCCTAACCCTAACCCTAACCCTAACCCTAACATTAACCCTAACCCTTACCCTAACCCTAACCCTAACCCTAACCCTTACCCAAAACCTAACCCTAACCCTAACCCTAACCCTAAACCTTACCCTTACCCTAACCCTAACCCTAACCCTAAACCTAACCTTAACCCTAACCCTTACCCATACCCTAACCCTAACCCTAACCATAACCCTTACCCTTAACCTAACCCTAACCCTAAACCTAACGCTAACCCTAACCCTAATCCTAACCCGTACCCTAACCCTAACCCTAACCCTAACAATAACTCTTACCCTCACCCTAACCCTAACCCTCACCCTTACCTTTATCCTAACCCTAACCCTAATCCTTACCCTAACCCTAACCCTAACATAAGCCTTACCCTAACCCTTACCCTTTCCCTAACCCTAAACCTAACCCTAACCCTAAACTTAACCCTAACCCTAACCCTAACCCTAACCCTTACACTTACCCTAATCCTAACCCTAACCCTACCCCTACCCCTCACCCTTACCCTTACCCTAAACTTAACGCTAAACCTAACCCTAAACCTAACCCTAACCCTTGTCCTTAACTTAACACTAACCCTAACCCTAACCCTAACACTTACCCTAAACCTAACCCTAACCCTAACCCTTAACCTAACCCTAACCCTAACGCTAAACCTACCCCTAACCCTAACGCTAAACCTAACCACTAAACCTAACCCTAACCCTAACCCATAACACTAACCCTAACCCTAACCCCTAACACTAACCCTAACCCTAACACTCACCCTAACCCTAACCCTAACCCTAACCCTTAACCTAACCTAACCCTAACCCTAACGCTCACCCTTACCCTAACCCTAAACCTAACCCTAACCTTAACCCCAACCTTAACCCTAACCTTAACCCGAACCCTAAACCTATCCATAACCCTTACCCTTACCCTCCCCTAACCCCAACACTAACCCTAACACTAACCCTAAGCCTAACCCTTCCCCTAACACTTACCCTAACCCTAACCCTAACCTTAACCCTAACCTTAACCCTAACCCTTAACCTAACCCTAACCCTAACCCTACCCCTAATAATCACCCTAAACCTAAACCTAAACCTAACCCTAACCCTTACCCTTAACTTAATACTAACCCTAACCCTAACCCTAACACTTACACTTACCCTAAACCTAACCCTAACCCTAACCCTTAACCTAAACCTAACCCTAACCCTAACCCTAACACTTCCCCTTACCCTAATGCTCACCCTATCCCTAACCCTAACCCTAACCCTTAACCTAATCCTAACCCTAACCCTTACCCTTAACCTAACCCTAACCCTAACCTTAAACCCAACCCTAAACCTACCCATAACCCTTACCCTTACCCTCCCATAACCCTAACCCTAACCCTAACCCTAACCCTAAGTCTAACCCTTACCCTAACCCTAACCCTAACCCTTACCCTTACCCTAACCCTAACCCTAACCCTACTCTAAAACTAACCCTAACCCTAAACCTAACCCTTAACCTTACCCTACCCCTAACCCCATACCTAACCCTAACCCTAACCCTAATCCTTACCCTTACCCTAACCCTAAACCTAACGCTAAAGCTTAACCTTAACCTAAACCAAACCGTAACCATAACCCTAACCCCAACCCTAACCCTAACCCTAAACCTAACCTACCCATTACCCTAAACCTAACCCTAACCCTAATCCTTACCCTAAACCTAACCCTAACCCTAACCCTTACCCTAACTCTTACATTTTCCCTTACGCTAACACTAACCGCAACCTTAACCCTAAACCTAACCATAACCCTTACACTTACCCTAACCCTAACCCTAACACTTACCCTAAACCTAATCCTAACCCTAATCCTAACCCCTAACACTAACCTTAACAGTAACCCAAACTCTAACCTTTACCCTTTCCCTAACCCTAACCCTAACCCTAACCCTAAACTTAACCCTATCCCTAACCCGAACCCTACCCCTAACCCTTACCCTTACCATAACCCTAAACCTAAATCTAACTCTAAACCTAATCCTTACAATTACGCAAACAATAACCCTAACCCTAACCCGAACCCGAACCCTTGCCCTTACCCTAACCCTAACCGTAAGCCTAGCCCGTACCCTAACCCTAACCCTAACCCTAATCCTTACCCTAAACCTAACCCTAACCCTAACCCCTAACCATAACCCTAACCCTAACCCTCACCATAACCCTAATCCTAACCATAACCCTTACCCTTACCCTAACCCTAACCCTACCTTAATGCTAACCTTAAATCTAACTCTAAACCTAACCCTAACCCTAAACCTAACCCTAAACCTAACCCTAACCCTAACGTTAACACTAACCCTAAAACTAACCCTAAGCTTACACTTACCCTAACCCTAACCGTAAACCTAACCCTAACCCTAACCCTAACCCTCACCCTTAACCTGACCCTAACCCTAACTCTAGCCCTTACCCTTACCCTAACCCTAAACCTGACCCTAACCCTAACTCTAGCCCTTACCCTTACCCTAACCCTAAACCTCAACTTAACTGTAACCCTAACTCTAACCCTAAGGCTAACCCTAACCCTAACCCTAATATTAACCCTAACCCTTACCCTAACCCTAACCCTAACCCTAACCCTTAACCTTACCCTAAACCTAACCCTAAACCTAAGCTAACCCTAACACTAAACCTTACTCTTACCCTAACCCAAACCCTAACACTTACCCTAACCCTAATCCTAACCCTAACCCCTAACCCTAACCCTAACCATAACCATAACACTTACCCTTACCCTAACCCTAACTTTAACCCTAACCCTAACCCTAATCTTAACCCTAACCCTTACCCTTACCCTAAACCTAGTCCTAAACCTAAACCTAACCCTAACCCTAACCCTAACCGTAACCCCTAACCCTAACATTAACCTTAACCCTAACCCTAACCCTTACACTTACCCTAACTCTAACCGTAACATAATGCTAACCCTAACCCTAACCCTATCTCTTACACTCACCCTAACCCTAACCCTCCCCCTTACCTTATGCTAACCCTAACCCTAATCTTTAACCTAACCCTAACCCTAACCCTAAGCCTTACCCTAACCCTTACCCTTTCCCTAACCCTAACCCTAACCCTACCCCTACCCTTAACCCTAACCCTAACCCTAACTCTAACCCTTACACTTACCCTAACCCTAACCCTAACCCTACCCTAACCCTCACCCTTACCCTTACCCTAACCCTAACCCTAAACCTAACCCTAAACCTAACCCTAACCCTTACGCTTAACTTAACACTAACCCTAACCCTAACCCTAACACTTACCCTAAACCTAACCCTAACCTTTAACCTAACCCTAACCTTAACCATAAACCTAACCCCTAAACCTAACCCTAACCCTAACCCTAACTCTAACACTTACCCTTACCCTAACCCTAACCCTAACCCTTACCCTAACCCTAACCCTATCCCTTACCCTAACCCTAACCCTAACCCTACACCCTAACACTAACCCTAACCCTAACGATCACCCTAACAATAACCCTAACCCTAAACCTTAATCTAACCCTAACCCTAACGCTTACCGTTACCCTAACCGCAACCCTCACCCTAACCTTAACTCCAACCCTACCCCTAACCTTAACCCCAACCCTAAACCTATCCATAATCCTTACCCTTACCCTCCCATAAACCCAACCCTATCCCTAACCCTAACCCTAAGCCTAACCCTTACCCTAACACTTAACCTGACCCTAACAATAACCCTAACCTTAACCCTAATCCTAACCCTAAACCTAAACCTTACACTTACCCTAACCCTACCCCTAACCCTCACCCTTACCTTACCCTAACCCTAACCCTAAACCTAACCCTAACCCTAACCCTAACTCTAACACTTACCCTTACCCTAACCCTAACCCTAATCCTTAACCTAACCCTAACACTAACCCTAACCCTTACCTTAACCCTAACCCTAACCCTAACCCCTAACACTAACCCTAACCCTAACGCTCACCCTACCCCTAACCCTAACACTAACCCTTAACCTAACCCTAACCCTAACCCTTACCCTTACCCTAACCCTAACCCTAACCTTAACCCCAACCCTAAACATATCCATAACCCTTACTCTTACCCTCCCATATCCCTAACCCTAACCCTAACAATAACCCTAAGCTTAACCCTTACCCTAACCCTCACCCTAACCCTAACCTTAACCCAAACCCTTACCCTTACCCTAACCCTAACACTAACCCTACTCTAGAACTAAACCTAATCCTAAACCTAACCCTTAACCTTACCCTAACCCTAAACCCATACCTAACCCTAACCCTAACCCTAATCCTTACCCTTACCCTAACACTAAACCTAACGCTAAACCTTAACATTACCCTAATCCTAACCGTAACCATAACCCTAACCCCAACCCTAACCCTAACCCTAAACCTAACCCTCCCCATTACCCTAAACCTAACCCTAACCCTCATCCTTACCCTAACCCTAACCCTAACCTAACCCTTACCCTAACTCTTACACTTTCCCTTAAACTAACCCTAACCCTAACCCCAACCTAACCATAACCCTTACCCTAACCCTAACCCTAACCCTAACCCTAACCCTAAACCTAACCCTAAACCTAACCCTAACCCTAACCCTCTCTCTTACCCTTAACCTAACCCTAACCCTAAAACTAATCCTAACCCTAACCCTAACCCCTAACACTAACCGTAACAGTAATCCTAACCCTAATCCTTACCCTTTCCCTAACCCAAACGTAACCCTAACCCTTACCCTTATCCTAACCCTAACCCTAAGCATAACCCTAAACTTAACCCTATCCCTAACCCTAACCCTACCCCTAAACCTTACACTTACCCTAACCCTAAACCTAAACCTAAACCAAATCTAAACCGAATCCTTACCCTTACCAAAACCCTAACCCTAACCCTAACCCTAACACTTGCCCTTACCCTAACCCTAACCCTAACCCTAAACCGTACCCTAACCCTAACCCTAACCCTATTCCTTACTCTAAACCTAACCCTACCCCTAACCTTAACCCTAACTCCTCACCATAACCCTAATCCTAACCATAACCCTTACCCTTTCCCTAACCCTAACCCTACCTTAATGCTAAACTTAAATCTAACTCTAAACCTAACCCCAACCCTAACCCTAACCCTAAACCTAACGTTAACACTAACGCTAAAACTAACCCTAACGCTTACACTTACCCTAACCCTAACCCTAAACCTAACCCTAACCCTAACCCTAACCCTCACCCTTACCCTTACCCTAACCGTAACTCTAGCCCTTACCCTTACCCTAACCCTAACCCTAAACCTAACTCTAACCCTAACTCTAACCCTAACGCTAACCCTAACCCTAACCCTAACATTAACCCTAACCCTTACCCATACCCTAACCCTAACCCTAACCCTAACCCTTACACTTACCCTAAACCTAACCCTAAACCTAACGCTAACCCTAACCCTAAACCTTACCCTTACCCTAACCCTAACCCTAACCCTTACCCTAACCCTAATCCTACCCCTAACCCCTAACCCTAACCCTAACACTTACGCTTACCATAACCCTAACTTTAACCCTAACCCTAAACCTAATCCTAACCCTAACCCTTACCCTTACCCTAAACCTAGTCCTAAACCTAAACCTAACCCTAACCCTAACCCTAACCGTAACGCTAACCCTAACCCTAATCTTAACCCTACCCCTAACCCTTACACTTACCCTAAATCTAACCGTAACATAATGATAACCCTAACCCTATCTCTTACCCTTCCCCTAACCCTAACCCTCCCCCTTACCCTTATGCTAACCCTAACCCTAATCCTTACCCTAACCCTAACCCTAATCCTAAGCCTTAACCTAACCCTTACCCTTTCTCTAACCCTAACACTAACCCTACCACTACCCTTAACCCTAACAATAACCCTAACCCTAACCCTTACCCTAACCCTAACCCTAACACTAATCCTTTCCCTAACCCTAACCCTAACCCTAACCCCTAACCCTAACCCTAACCCTAACCCCTCACCATAACCCTAATCTTAACCATAACCCTTACCCTTACCCTAACCCTAACCCTACCTTAATGCTAACCTTAAATCTAACTCTAAACCTAACACTAACCCTAACCCCTAACCCTAACCCTAACTCTTACCCTTACCCTAACCATAACTTTAACCCTAACCCTAACCCTAATCCTAACCCTAACCCTTACCCTTACCCTAAACCTAGTCCTAAACCTAACCCTAACCCTAACCCTAACCCTAACCCTACCCTAACCCTAATCTTAACCCTACCCCTAACCCTTACACTTACCCTAAATCTAACCGTAACATAATGATAACCCTAACCCTATCTCTTACCCTTCCCCTAACCCTCCCCCTTACCCTTATGCAAACCCTAACCCTAATCCTTACCCTAACCCTAACCCTAACCCTAAGCCTTAACCTAACCCTTACCCTTTCTCTAACCCTAACACTAACCCTACCACTACCCTTAACCCTAACAATAACCCTAACCCTAACCCTTACCCTAACCCTAACCCTAACACTAATCCTTTCCCTAACCCTAACCCTAACCCTAATCCCTAACCCTAACCCTAACCCCTCACCATAACCCTAATCTTAACCATAACCCTTACCCTTACCCTAACCCTACCTTAATGCTAACCTTAAATCTAACTCTAAACCTAACACTAACCCTAACCCCTAAACCTAACCCTAACTCTTACCCTTACCCTAACCATAACTTTAACCCTAACCCTAAACCTAATCCTAACCCTAACCCTTACCCTTACCCTAAACCTAGTCCTAAACCTAAACCTAACCCTAACCCTAACCCTAACCCTAACCGTAACCCCTACCCCTACCCCTAACCTTAACCCTACACCTAACCCTTACCCTTACCCTAACTCTAACCGTAACATAATGCTAACCCTAACCCTAAACCTAACTATTACACTCACCCTAACCCTAACCCTCCCCCTTACCCTTATGCTAACCCTAACCCTAAACCTTACCCTAACCCTAACCCTAACGCTAAGCCTAACCCTAACCCTTACCCTTTCCCTAACCCTAACCCAAACCCTAACCCTAACCCTAACCCTAAACCTAACCCTAAACCTAACCCTAACCCTTCCCCTTAACTTAAAACTAACCCTAACCTTAACCCTAACACTTACCCTAAACCTAACCCTAACCCTAAGCCTAACCCTAAACCTAACCCCTAAACATAACCCTAACCCTAACCCTAACTCTAACACTTACACTTACCCTAACCCTAACCCTAACCCTTACCCTAACCCTAACCCTAACCCTTACCCTAACACTAACCCTAACCCCTAACACTAACCCTAACCCTAACGCTCACCCTAACCCTAACCCTAATCCTTAACCTAACCATTACCCTTACCCTAACCCTAACCCTACCTTAATGCTAACCTTAAATCTAACTCTAAACCTAACACTAACCCTAACCCCTAACCCTAACCCTAACCCTTACCCTTACCCTAACCCTAACCTTAATGCTAACCCTAACCCTAAACCTAACTCTTATCCTAACCCTAACCCTAACCCTTAGCCTTACCCTAACCCTAACCCTAACCTTAATGCTAACACTAACCCTAAACCTAAGCCTTACCCTAACTTTAACCCCAACCCTAATCCATATCCTAACCCGAACCCTAAGCCTAACCCATACCCTAACCCTTACAATTTCCTTAACCCTAACCCTAACACAAACCCTAACCCCAACCTTAACCCTAAACCTAACCATAACCCTTACCCTTACCCTGACCCTAACCCTAACCCCTAACACTAATCCTAACAGTAACCCTGACCCTAACCCTTACCCTTTCCCTAACCCAAACCTAACCCTAACCCTTACCCTTATCCTAACCCTAACCCTAAACTTAACCCTATCCCTAACCCTAACCCTACCCCTAAACCTTACCCTTACCCTATCCCTAACCCTATACCTAAACCTAACTCTAAACCTAATCCTTACCCTTACCCAAACCCTAACCCTAACCCTAGCCCTAACCTGAACCCTTGCCTTTACCCTAACGATAACAATAACCCGAAGCCTCACCCTAACCCTAACCCTAACCCTAATCCTTACCCTAATCCTAACCCTAACTCTAACGCCTAACCCTAACCTAAACATAACCCCTCACCATAACCCTAATCCTAACCATAACCCTTACCCTTACCCTAACCCTAACCCTACTTAATGCTAACCTTAAATCTAACTGTAAACCTAACCCTAACCCTAACCCCTAACCCTAACCCTAACCCTTACCCTTACCCTAACCCGAACCCTAACCTTTACCCTACCCCTAACCCTAAACCTTACCGACACCCTAACCCTAACCCTAAACATAACCCTAACACTAACCCTAACCCTAACCCTAACCCTTACCCTAACCCTAACCCTAACCTGAATGCTAACCCTAAACCTAACCCTAACCCTTACCCTAAACCTAACCCTAACCCTTACCCTTAACCTAACCCTAACCCTAACCCTAACCTTAATGCTAACCCTAACCCTAACACTAAGCCTTACCCTAACTCTAACCCTAACCCTAATCCATATCCTAACCAGAACCCTAATCCTAACCCGTACCCTAACCCTTACAATTTCCTTAACCCTAATCCTTACCCTAACCCTAACATTAACCCTAACCCTAAACCTAAACCTAATGCTTACACTTACCCTAACCCTAATCATAACCCTAATCCTAACCCTCACCCTTACCCTTACCCTAACCCAAACTCTAGCCCTTACCCTTACCCTAACCCTAACCCTAAACCTAACTCTAACCCTAACTCTAACCCTAACGCTAACCCTAACCCTAACCCTAACATTAACCCTAACCCTTACCCATACCCTAACCCTAACCCTAACCCTGACCCTTACCCTTACCCTAACCCTAACCCTAAACCTAACGCTAACCCTAACCCTAAACCTTACCCTTACCCTAACCCTAACCCTAACACCAACCCTAACCCTAACCCTAACATTAACCCTAACCCTTACCCATACCCTAACCCTAACCCTAACCCTAAACCTAACGCTAACCCTAACCCTAAACCTTACCCTTACCCTAACCCTAACCCTAACACCTACCCTAACCCTAATCCTAACCCTAACCCTTAACCCTAACCCTAACCCTAACCCTAACACTTACCCTAACCCTAACCCTAACCCTAACACTTACCCTAACACTAACCCTAACCCTAACCCTAAACCTTAACCTTACCCTAAATCTAAACCTAACCCTAACCCTTACCCTAATCCCTAACCCTAACCCTAACCCTTACACTTACCCTAAGCCTAACCCTAACCTTAATGCTAACCCTAACGCTAACCCTAACTCTTACCCTAACACTAACCACTAACCCTAACTCTTACCCTTACCCTAACCATAACTTTAAACCTAACCCTAACCCTAATCCTAACCCTAACCCTTACCCTTACCCTAAACCTAGTCCTAAACCTAAACCTAACCCTAACCCTAACCCTAACCGTAACCCCTATCCCTACCCCTAACCTTAACCCTACACCTAACCCTTACACTTACCCTAACTCTAACCGTAACATAATGCTAACCCTAACCCTAACCCTAACTCTTACACTCACCCTAACCCTAACCCTCCCCCTTACCCTTATGCTAACCCTAACCCTAAACCTTACCCTAACCCTAACCCTAACGCTAAGCCTAACCCTAACCCTTACCCTTTCCCTAACCCAAACCCTAACCCTAACCCTAACCCTAAACCTAACCCTAACCCTAACCCTTACACTTACCCTAACCCTAAAACTTACCCTACCCCTAACCCTCACCCTTACTCTTACCCTAACCCTAACCCTAAACCTAACCCTAACCCTAACCCTAACCCTTACCCTAACACTAACCCTAACCCCTAACACTAACCCTAACGCTCACCCTAACCCTAAACCTAACCCTAACCCATAACCTAAACATTACCCTTACCCTAACCCTAACCCTACCTTAATGCTAACCTTAAATCTAACTCTAAACCTAACACTAACCCTAACCCCTATCCCTAACCCTAACCCTTACCCTTACCCTAAAACGAACCCTAACTTTTACCCTAACCCTAATCCTTACCCTTACCCACAACCTAATCCTAACCCTAACGCTAACCCTAACCCTAACCTTAATGTTAACCCTGACCCTAACCCTAACTCTTATCCTAACCCTAACCCTAACCCTTAGCCTTACCCTAACCCTAACCCTAACCTTAATGCTAACACTAACCCTAAACCTAAGCCTTACCCTAACTCTAAACCTAAACCTAACCCATATCCTAACCCGAACCCTAAGCCTAACCCATACCCTAACCCTTACAATTTCCTTAACCGTAACCCTAACCCAAACCCTAACCCCAACCTTAACCCTAAACCTAACCATAACCCTTACCCTTACCCTAACCCTAACCCTAACCCTAAACCTAACCATAACCCTAACCTTAACCCTAACCCTCACCCTTACCCTTAACCTAACCCTAACCCTAACGTAATCCTAACCATAAACCTAACCCCTAACACTAACCCTAACAGTAACCCTAACCCTAACCCTTACCCTTTCACTAACCCAAACCTAACCCTAACCCTTACCCTTATCCTAACCCTAACCCTAAACTTAACCCTATCCCTAACCCTAACCCTACCCCTAAACCTTACCCTTACCCTAAACCTAACCCTAAACCTAAACCTAACTCTAAACCTAATCCTTACCCTAACCCAAACCCTAACCCTAACCCTAGCCCTAACCCTAACCCTTGCTTTACCCTAATGCTACCAATAACCCGAAGCCTCACCCTAACCCTAACCCTAACCCTAATCCTTACCCTAACCCTAACCCTAACTCTAACCCCTAACCCTAACCCTAAACCTAACCCCTCACCATAAACCTAATCCTAAACATAACCCTTACCCTTACCCTAACCCTAATCCTACCTAATGCTAACCTTAAATCTAACTGTAAACCTAACCCTAACCCTAACCCTAACCCCTAACCCTAACCCTTACCCTTACCCTAACCCGAACCCTAACCTTTACCCTACCCCTAACCCTAACCCTTACCCACA
The DNA here is from genome assembly GCA_024803745.1 of Megascapheus bottae. NCBI lineage: Eukaryota > Metazoa > Chordata > Mammalia > Rodentia > Geomyidae > Megascapheus > Megascapheus bottae. The sequence goes on along the minus strand of JANJXV010000053.1, from coordinate 3,716,854 downwards.
CCCTAACCCTAACCCTAACACTAACCCTAACCCTAACCCTAACCCTAGCCCTTACCCTAAGCCTAACCCTAACCTTAATGCTAACCCTAACCCTAACCCTAAGCCTTACCCTAACTCTAACCCTAACCCTAATCCATATCCTAACCAGAACCCTAACCCTAACCCGTACCCTAACCCTTACAATTTCCTTAACCCTAATCCTTACCCGAACCCTAACATTAACCCTAACCCTAAAACTAAACCTAACGCTTACACTTACCCTAACCCTAATCCTAACCCTAATCCTAATCCTCACCCTTACCCTTACCCTTACCCTAACCCTAACTCTAGCCCTTACCCTTACCCTAACCGTAACCCTAACCCTAAACCTAACTCTAACCCTAACTCTAACCCTAACGCTAACCCTAACCCTAACCCTAACTCTAACCCCTAACCCTAACCCTAAACCTAACCCCTCACCATAAACCTAATCCTAAACATAACCCTTACCCTTACCCTAACCCTAATCCTACCTAATGCTAACCTTAAATCTAACTGTAAACCTAACCCTAACCCTAACCCTAACCCCTAACCCTAACCCTTACCCTTACCCTAACCCGAACCCTAACCTTTACCCTACCCCTAACCCTAACCCTTACCCACACCCTAACCCTAACCCTAACACTAACCCTAACCCTAACCCTAACCCTAGCCCTTACCCTAAGCCTAACACTAACCTTAATGCTAACCCTAACCCTAACCCTAAGCCTTACCCTAACTCTAACCCTAACCCTAATCCATATCCTAACCAGAACCCTAACCCTAACCCGTACCCTAACCCTTACAATTTCCTTAACCCTAATCCTTACCCGAACCCTAACATTAACCCTAACCCTAAAACTAAACCTAACGCTTACACTTACCCTAACCCTAATCCTAACCCTAATCCTAATCCTCACCCTTACCCTTACCCTTACCCTAACCCTAACTCTAGCCCTTACCCTTACCCTAACCGTAACCCTAACCCTAAACCTAACTCTAACCCTAACTCTAACCCTAACGCTAACCCTAACCCTAACCCTAACATTAACCCTAACCCTTACCCATACCCTAACCCTAACCCTAAACCTTACCCTTACCATTACCCTTACCCTAACCCTAACCCTAAACCTAAAGCTAAACCTTACCGTTACCCTAACCCTAACCCTAACACCTACCCTAACCCTAATCCTAACCCTAACCCTTAACCCTAACCCTAAACCTAAACCTAACACTTACCCTAACCCTAACCCTAACCCTAACCCTAACACTTACCCTAACCCTAACCCTAACCCTAACCCTTACCCTTACCCTAAACCTAACCCTAACCCTAACCCTTACCCTAACCCCTAACCCTAACCCTAACCCTTACACTTACCCTAAGCCTAACCCTAACATTAATGCTAACCCTAACCCTAACCCTAACCCTTACCCTAACCCTAACCCCTAACCCTAACCCTAACTCTTACCCTTACCCTAACCATAACCTTAACCATAACCCTAACCCTAATCCTAACCCTAACCCTTACCCTTACCCTAAACCTAGTCCTAAACCTAAACCTAACCCTAACCCTAACCCTAACCGTAACCCCTAACTCTAACCCTAACTTTAACCCTACACCTAACCCTTACACTTACCCTAACTCTAACCGTAACATAATGCTAACCCTAACCCTAACCCTAACTCTTACACTCACCCTAACCCTAACCCTCCCCCTTACCCTTATGCTAACCCTAACCCTAAACCTTACCCTAACCCTAATCCTAACCCTAAGCCTAACCCTAACCCTTACCCTTTCCCTAACCCTAACCGAAACCCTAATCCTAACCTTAACCCTAACCCTAACCCTAACCCTTACATTTACCCTAACCCTAACCCTAACCCTTCCCCTAACCCTCACCCGTACCCTTACCCTAACCCTAAACCTAACCCTAAACCTAACCCTAACCCTTCCCCTTAACTTAACACTAACCCTAACCTTAACCCTAACACTTACCCTAAACCTAACCCTAACCCTTAACCTAACCCTAAACCTAACGCTAAACCTAACCCCTAAACATAAACCTAACCCTAATCCTAACTCTAACACTTACCCTAACCCTAACCCTAACCCTAACCCTTACCCTAACCCTAACCCTAACGCTTACCCTAACAATAACCCTAACCCCTAACACTAACACTAACCCTAACGCTCACCCTAACCCTAACCCTAACCCTAACCCTTAACCTAACCCTAACCCCAACCCTAACCCTTACCCTTACACTAACCCTAACCCTAACATTAACCCCAACCCTAACCCTAACCTTAACCTGAACCCTTAACCTATCCATAACCCTTACCCTTACCCTCCCCTAACTCCAACCCTAACCCTAAGCCTAACCCTTACCCTAACACTTACCCTAACCCTAACCCTAACCCTAACCTTAACCCTAACCTTAACCCTAACCCTAACCCTTACCCTTACCCTAACACTAACCCTAACCCTACCCCTAATCCTCACCCTTACCCTTACCCTACCGTAAACCTAATCCTAACCCTAACCCTAACCCTAAGCCTAACCCTTACCCTAACACTTACCCTTAACTTAACACTAATCCTAACCATAACGCTAACACTTACACTTACCCTAAACCTAACCCTAACACTAACCCTTAATCTAACACTAACCCTAACCCTAAACCTAACCCCTAACCCTAACCCTAACACTAACCCTAACCCCTAACCCTAACCCTAACCCTAACCCTTACCCTAACCCTAAACCTAACACTAACCCTTACCCTAACTCTAACCCTAACCCTTACACTAACCCTAACCCTAACCCTAACCCCTAACCCTAACCCTAACGCTAGTGCTCACCCTAACCCTAACCCTAATCCAAACCCTAACACTTACCTTTACCCTAACACTAACCCTAACCTTAAGCCCAACCCTAAACCTATCCATAACCCTTACCCTTACCCTCCCATAATCCTAACCCTAACCCTAACCCTAACCCTAACCTTAACCCTAACCCTTACCCTTACCCTAACCCTAACCCCAACCCTACTCTAAAACTAACCCTAACCCTAACCCTAACCCTTAACCTTACCCTAACCCTAAACCTTACCCCATACCTAACCATAACCGTAACCCTAATCCTTACCCTTACCCTAACCCCATACCTAACCCTAACCCTAACCCTAATCCTTACCCTTACCCTAACCCTAAACCCAACGCTAAACCTTAACCTTACCCTAAACCTAACCGTAACCATAACCCTAACACCAAACCTAACCCTAACCCTAAACCTAACCCTACCCATTATCCTAAACCTAACCCTAATCCTTACCCTAACCCTAACCCTAACCATAACCTTAACCCTTAACCTAACCCTAACCCTAACCCTTACCCTTACCCTAACCCTAACCCTAACCTTAACCCCAAAACTAAACCTATCCATAACCCTTACCCTTACCCTCCCATAACCCTAACCCTAACCCTAACAATAACCCTAAGCCTAACCCTTACCATAACCCTAACCCTAACCCTAAGTTTAACCCTAAGCCTTACCCTTACCCTAACCCTAACCCTAACCCTACTCTAAAACTAAACCTAATCCTAAACCTAACCCTTAACCTTACCCTAAACCTGACCCTAACCCTTACCCTTAACCTAACCCTAACCCTAACCCTAACCTTAATGCTAACCATAACCCTAACACTAAGCCTTACCCTAACTCTAACCCTAAACCTAATCCATATCCTAACCAGAACCCTAACCCTAACCCGTACCCTAACCCTTACAATTTCCTTAACCCTAATCCTTACCCTAACCCTAACATTAACCCTAACCCTAAACCTAAACCTAACGCTTACACTTACCCTAAACCTAATCATAACCCTAATCCTAAACCTCACCCTTACCCTTACCCTAACCCAAACTCTAGCCCTTACCCTAACCCTAACCCTAACCCTAACCCTAACCCTAACCCTAACCCAAAAACTAGCCCTTACCCTAACCCTAACCATAACCATAACCTAACTCTAACCCTAACTCTAACCCTAACGCTAACCCTAACCCTAACCCTAACATTAACCCTAACCCTTACCCATACCCTAACCCTAACCCTAACCCTTACCCTTACCCTTACCCTAACCCTAACCCTAAACCTAACGCTAACCCTAACCCTAAACCTTACCCTTACCCTAACCCTAACCCTAACACCAACGCTAACCCTAACCCTAACATTAACCCTAACCCTTACCCATACCCTAACCCTAACCCTAACCCTAACCCTTACCCTTACCCTAACCCTAACCCTAAACCTAACGCTAACCCTAACCCTAAACCTTACCCTTACCCTAACCCTAACCCTAACACCTACCCTAACCCTAATCCTAACCCTAACCCTTAACCCTAACTCTAACCCTAACCCTAACACTTACCCTAACCCTAACCCTAACCCTAACACTTACCCTAACACTAACCCTAACCCTAACCCTAAACCTTACCCTTACCCTAAATCTAAACCTAACCCTAACCCTTACCCTAACCCCTAACCCTAACCCTAACCCTTACACATACCCTAAGCCTAACCCTAACCTTAATGCTAACCCTAACCCTAACCCTAAATCTTACCCTAACCCTAACCACTAACCCTAACTCTTACCCTTACCCTAACCATAACTTTAACCCTAACCCTAACCCTAATCCTAACCCTAACCCTTACCCTTACCCTAAACCTAGTCCTAAACCTAAACCTAACCCTAACCCTAACCCTAACTGTACCCCTAACCCTACCCCTAACCTTAACCCTACACCTAACCCTTACACTTACCCTAACTCTAACCGTAACATAATGCTAACCCTAACCCTAACCCTAACTCTTACACTCACCCTAACCCTAACCCTCCCCCTTACCCTTATGCTAACCCTAACCCTAAACCTTACCCTAACCCTAACCGTAACGCTAAGCCTAACCCTAACCCTTACCCTTTCCCTAACCCAAACCCTAACCCTAACCCTAACCCTAACCCTAACCCTAAACCTAACCCTAAACCTAACCCTTACACTTACCCTAACCCTAACCCTAACCCTACCCCTAACCCTCAACCTTACTCTTACCCTAACCCTAACCCTAAACCTAACCCTAACCCTAACCCTAACCCTTACCCTAACACTAACCCTAACCCCTAACCCTAACCCTAACCCTTACCCTAACCCTAACCCTAACCCTAACCCCTAACCTAACCATTACCCTTACCCTAACCCTAACCCTACCTTAATGCTAACCTTAAATCTAACTCTAAACCTAACACTAACCCTAACCCTATCCCTAACCCTAACCCTTACCCTTACCCTAAAACGAACCCTAACTTTTACCCTAACCCTAATCCTTACCCTTACCCACAACCTAATCCTAACCCTAACGCTAACCCTAACCCTAACCTTAATGCTAACCCTAACCCTAACCCTAACTCTTATCCTAACCCTAACCCTAACCCTTAGCCTTACCCTAACCCTAACCCTAACCTTAATGCTAACACTAACCCTAAACCTAAGCCTTACCCTAACTCTAAACCTAAACCTAATCCATATCCTAACCCGAACCCTAAGCCTAACCCATACCCTAACCCTTACAATTTCCTTAACCGTAACCCTAACCGAAACCCTAACCCCAACCTTAACCCTAAACCTAACCATAACCCTTACCCTTACCCTAACCCTAACCCTAACCCTAAACCTAACCATCAACCTAACCTTAACCCTAACCCTCACCCTTACCCTTAACCTAACCCTAACCCTAACGTAATCCTAACCATAACCCTAACCCCTAACACTAACCCTAAAAGTAACCCTAAACCTAACCCTTACCCTTTCACTAACCCAAACCTAACCCTAACCCTTACCCTTATCCTAACCCTAACCCTAAACTTAACCCTATCCCTAACCCTAACCCTACCCCTAAACCTTACCCTTACCCTAAACCTAACCCTAAACCTAAACCTAACTCTAAACCTAATCCTTACCCTTACCCAAACCCTAACCCTAACCCTAGCCCTAACCCTAACCCTTGCCTTTACCCTAACGCTACCAATAACCCGAAGCTTCACCCTAACCCTAACTCTAACCCTAATCCTTACCCTAACCCTAACCCTAACTCTAACCCCTAACCCTAACCCTAAACCTAACCCCTCACCATAACCCTAATCCTAAACATAACCCTTACCCTTACCCTAACCCTAATCCTACCTAATGCTAACCTTAAATCTAACTGTAAACCTAACCCTAACCCTAACCCCTAACCCTAACCCTAACCCTTACCCTTACCCTAACCCGAACCCTAACCTTTACCCTACCCCTAACCCTAACCCTTACCCACACCCTAACCCTAAGCCTAACACTAAACCCAACCCTAACCCTAACCCTAACCCTTACCCTAACCCTAACCCTAACCTTAATGCTAACCCTAAGCCTAACCCTAACTCTTACCCTAACCCTAACCCTAACCCTTACCCTTAACCTAACACTAACCCTAACCTTAATGCTAACCCTAACCCTAAGCCTTACCCTAACTCTAACCCTAACCCTAATCCATATCCTAACCAGAACCCTAACCCTAACCCGTACCCTAACCCTTACAATTTCCTTAACCCTAATCCTTACCCGAACCCTAACATTAACCCTAACCCTAAACCTAAACCTAACGCTTACACTTACCCTAACCCTAATCATAACCCTAATCCTAACCCTCACCCTTACCCTTACCCTAACCCAAAAACTAGCCCTTACCCTAACCCTAACCCTAACCCTAAACCTAACTCTAACCCTAACTCTAACCCCAACGCTAACCCTAACCCTAACCCTAACATTAACCCTAACCCTTACCCATACCCTAACCCTAACCCTAACCCTTACCCTTACCCTTACCCTAACCCTAACACCAACCCTAACCCTAACCCTAACATTAACCCTAACCCTTACCCATACCCTAACCCTAACCCTAACCCTTACCCTTACCCTTACCCTAACCCTAACCCTAAACCTTACCCTTACCCTAAACCTAGTCCTAAACCTAAACCTAACCCTAACCCTAACCCTAACCGTAACCCCTAACCCTACCCCTAACCTTAACCCTACACCTAACCCTTACACTTACCCTAACTCTAACAGTAACATAATGCTAACCCTAACCCTAACCCTAACTCTTACACTCACCCTAACCCTAACCCTCCCCCTTACCCTTATGCTAACCCTAACCCTAAGCCTTACACTAACCCTAACCCTAACGCTAAGCCTAACTCTAACCCTTACACTTTCCTTAACCCTAACCCAAACCCTAACCCTAACCTTAACCCTAACCCTAACCCTAACCCTTATACTTACCCTAACCCTAACCCTAACCCTACCCCTAACCCTCACCCTTACCCTTACCCTAATCCTAAACCTAACCCTAAACCTAACCCTAACCCTTTCCCTTAACTTAAAACTAACCCTAACCTTAACCCTAACACTTACCGAAACCTAACCCTAACCCTTAACCTAACCCTAACCCTAACCCTAAACCTAACCCCTAAACATAACCCTAACCCTAACCCTAACTCAAACACTTACCCTTACCCTAACCCTAACCCTAACGCTTACCCTAACACTAACCCTAACCCCACTAACCCTAACCCATAAAACTAACCCTAACCCTGACGCTCACCCTAACCCTAAACCTAACACTAACCCTTAACCTAACCATTACCCTTACCCTAAACCTAACCCTACCTTAATGCTAACCTTAAATCTAACTCTAAACCTAACACTAACCCTAACCCCTAACCCTAACCCTAAACCTTACCCTTACCCTAACCCGAACCCTAACTTTTACCCTAACCCTAATCCTAACCCTTACCCACACCCTAACCCTAACCCTAACCCTAACCCTAACCTTAATGCTAACCCTAACCCTAACCCTAACTCTTATCCTAACCCTAACCCTAACCCTTAGCCTTACCCTAACCCTAACCCTAACCTTAATGCTAACACTAACCCTAAACCTAAGCCTTACCCTAACTCTAACCCTAAACCTAATCCATATCCTAACCCGAACCCTAAGCCTAACACATACCCTAACCCTTACAATTTCCTTAACCCTAACCCTAACCCAAACCCTAACCCCAACCTTAACCCTAAACCTAACCATAACCCTTACCCTTACCCTAACCCTAACCCTAAACCTAACCATAACCCTAACCCTAACCCTAACCCTCACCCTTACCCTTAACCTAACCCTAACCCTAAACCTAATCCTAACCCTAACCCTAACCGCTAACACTAACCCTAACAGTAACCCTAACCCTAACCCTTACCCTTTCCCTAACCCAAACCTAACCCTAAACCTTACCCTTATCCTAACCCTAACCCTAACCCTAAACTTAAGCCTATCCCTAACCCTAACCCTACCCCTAAACCTTACCCTTACCCTAACCCTAACCCTAAACCTAAACCTAACTCTAAACCTAATCCTTACCCTTACCCAAACCCTAACCCTAACCCTAGCCCTAACCCTAACCCTTGCCTTTACCCTAACGCTAACAATAACCCGAAGCCTCACCCTAACCCTAACCCTAACCCTAATCCTTACCCTAACCCTAACCCTAACTCTAACCCCTAACCATAACCCTAAACCTAACCCCTCACCATAACCCTAATCCTAACCATAACCCTTACCCTTACCCTAACCCTAACCCTACTTAATGCTATCCTTAAATCTAATTGTAAACCTAACCCTAACCCTAACCCCTAACCCTAACCCTAACCCTAACCCTTACCCTAACCCGAACCCTAACCTTTACCCTACCCTTAACCCTAACCCTTACCCACACCCTAACCCTAACCCTAAACCTAACCCTAACACTAACCCTAACCCTAACCCTAATCCTTACCCTAACCCTAACCCTAACCTTAATGTTAACCCTAAACCTAACCCTAACTCTTACCCTAACCCTAATCCTAACCCTTACCCTTAACCTAACCCTAACCCTAACCTTAATGCTAACCCTAACCCTAACCCTAAGCCTTACCCTAACTCTAACCCTAAGCCTAATCCATATCCTAACCAGAACCCTAACCCTAACCCGTACCCTAACCCTTACAATTTCCTTAACCCTAATCCTTACCCTAACCCTAACATTAACCCTAACCCTAAAACTAAACCTAACGCTTACACTTACCCTAACCCTAACCCTAACCCTAACCCTAACTCTAACCCTAACGCTAATCCTAACCCTAACCCTAAAATTAACCCTAACCCTTACCCATACCCTAACCCTAACCCTAACCCTTACCCTTTCCCTTACCCTAACCCTAACCCTAAACCTAACGCTAACCCTACCCTAAACCTTACCCTTACCCTAACCCTAACCGTAACACCTACCCTAACCCTAATCCTAACCCTAACCCTTAACCGTAACCCTAACCCTAAGCCTAACACTTACCCTAACACTAACCCTAACCCTAACCCTAACACTTACCCTAACCCTAACCCTAACCCTAACCCTTAACTTTACCCTAAACCTAACCCTAACCCTAACACTTACCCTAACCCCTAACCCTAACCCTAACCCTTACACTTACCCTAAGCCTAACCCTAACCTTAATGCTAACCCTAACCCTAACCCTAACTCTTACCCTAACCCTAACCCCTGACCCTAAACCTAATTCTTACCCTTACCCTAACCATAACTTTAACCCTAACCCTAACCCTAATCCTAACCCTAACCCTTACCTTTACCCTAAACCTAGTCCTAAACCTAAACGTAAGCCTAACCCTAACCCTAACCGTAACCCCTAACCCTAAACCTAACCTTAACCCTACACCTAACCCTTACACTTACCCTAACTCTCACTGTAACATAATGCTACCCTAACCATAATCCTAACTCTTACACTCACCCTAACCCTAACCCTCCCCCTTAACCTTATGCTAACCCTAACCCTAAACCTTACCCTTACACTAACCCTAACCCTAACCTTAACCCCAACCCTAACCCTAACCTTAACCCCAACCCTAAACCTACCCATAACACTTACCTTTACCCTCCCCTAACCCCAACCCTAACCCTAACCCTAACCCTAACCCTAAGCCTAACATTTACCCTAACACTTACCCTACCCCTAAACCTAACCCTAACCATAACCCTAACATTTACCCTTAACTTATCACTAATCCTAACCATAACGCTAACACTTACACGTACCCTAAACCTAACACTAACCCTTAACGTAACACTAACCCTAACACTAAACCTAACCCCTAACACTAACCCTAACCCTAACCCCTAACCCTAACCCTAACCCTAACCCTTACCCTAACCCTAACCCTAACACTAACCCTTAAGCTAACCCTAACCCTAACCCTTACACTAACCCTAACCCTAACCCTAACCCTAACCCCTAACCCTAACCCTAACCCTAATGCTCACCCTAACCCTAACCCTAACCCTAACCCTTAACCTAACACTAACCCTAACCCTTACCCTTACCCTAACACTAACTCTAACGTTAAGCCCAACACTAAACCTATCCATAACCCTTACCCTTACCCTCCCATAACCCTAACCCTAACCCTAACCCTAACCCTTAACCTAACACTAACCCTAACCCTAAACCTAACCCCTAAACATAACCCTAACCCTAACCCTAACTCTAACACTTACCCTTACCCTAACCCTAACCCTAATCCTTACCCTAACCCTAACCCTAGCCCTTACCCTAACACTAACCCTAACCCCTAACACTAACCCTAACCCTAACGCTCACGCTAACCCTAAACCTAACTCTAACCCTTAACCTAACCATTACCCTTACCCTAACGCTAACCCTACCTTAATGCTAACCTTAAATCTAACTCTAAACCTAACACTAACCCTAACCCCTAACCCTAACCCTAACCCTTACCCTTACCCTAACCCGAACCCTAACTTTTACCCTAACCCTAATACTAACCCTTACCCACACCCTAACCCTAACCTTAATGCTAACCCTAACCCTAACCCTAACTCTTATCCTAACCCTAACCCTAACACTTAGCCTTACCCTAACCCTAACCCTAACCTTAATGCTAACACTAACCCTAAACCTAAGCCCTGCCCTAACTCTAACCCTAAACCTAATCCATATCCTAACCCGAAAACTAAGCCTAACCCTTACCCTAACCCTTATAATTTCCTTAACCCTAACCCTAACCCAAACCCTAACCCCAACCTTAACCCTAAACCTAACCCTTAACCTAACCCTAACCCTAAACCTAACCATAAACCTAACCCTAACCCTAACCCTCACCTTACCCTTAACCTAACCCTAACCCTAACAGAATCCTAACCCTAACCCTAACCCCTAACACTAACCCTAACAGTAACCCTAACCCTAACCCTTACCCTTTCCCCAACCCAAACCTAACCCTAACCCTTACCCTTATCCTAACCCTAACCCTAAACTTAACCCTATCCCTAACCCTAACCCTACCCCTAAACCTTACCCTTGCCCTAACCCTAAACCTGAACCTAAACCTATCTCTAAACTTAATCCTTACCCTTACCCAAACCCTAAACCTAACCCTAACCCTAACCCTAGCCCTAACCCTAACCCTTGCTTTACCCTAACGCTAACAATAACCCGAAGCCTCACCCTAACCCTAACCCTAAACCTAATCCTTAACCTAACCCTAACCCTAACTCTAACCCCTAACCCTAACCCTAAACCTAACCCCTCATCATAACCCTAATCCTAACCATAACCCTTACCCTTACCCTAACCCTAACCCTACTTAATGCTAACCTTAAATCTAACTGTAAACCTAACCCTACCCTAACCCCTAAACATAACCCTAACCCTTACCCTTACCCTAACCCGAACCCTAACCTTTACCCTACCCCTAACCCTAACCCTTACCCACACCCTAACCCTAACCCTAAACCTAACCCTAACACTAACCCTAACCCTAACCCTAACCCTTACCCTAACCCTAACCCTAACCTTAATGCAAACCCTAAACCTAACCATAACTCTTACCCTAACCCTAACCCTAAGCCTTACCCTTAACCTAACCCTAACCCTAACCTTAATGCTAACCCTAAACCTAACCCTAAGCCATACCCTAACTCTAACCCTAACCCTAATCCATATCCTAACCAGAAACCTAACCCTAACCCGTACCCTAAACCTTACAATTTCCTTAACCCTAATCCTTACCCTAACCCTAACATTAACCCTAACCCTAAAACTAAACCTATCGCTTACCCTTACCCTAACCCTAATCCTAACCCTAATCCTAACCCTCACCCTTACCCTTACCCTAACCCTAACTCTAGCCCTTACCCTTACCCTAACCCTAACCCTAAACCTAACTCTAACCCTAACTCTAACCCTAACGCTAACCCTAACCCTAACCCTAAAATTAACCCTAACCCTTACCCATACCCTAACCCTAACCCTTACCCTTATCCTTGCCCAAACCCTAAACCTAAACCTAACGCTAACCCTAACCCTAAACCTTACCCTTACCCTAACCCTAACCCTAACACCTACCCTAACCTAATCCTAACCCTAACCCTTAACCTTACCCTAACCCTAACCCTAACACTTACCCTAACCCTAACCCTAACCCTAACCCAAACCCTGACCCTTACCCTTACCCTAAACCTAACCCTAACCCTAACCCTTACCCTAACCACTAACCCTAACCCTAACGCTTACACTTACCCTAAGCCTACCCCTAAACTTAATGCTAACCCTAACCCTAACCCGAACTCTTACCCTAACCCTAACCCCTAACCCTAACCCTAACTCTTACCCTTACACTAACCATAACTTTAACCCTAACCCTAACCCTTACCCTAAACCTAGTCCTAAACCTAAACGTAAGCCTAACCCTAACCCTAACCGTAACCCCTAACCCTAACCCTAACCTTAACCCTAAACCTAACCCTTACACTTACCCTAACTCTAACCGTAACATAATGCTACCCTAACCATAATCCTAACTCTTACACTCACCCTAACCCTATCCCTCCCCCTTACCCTTATGCTAACCCTAACCCTAACCCTTACCCTTACACTAACCCTAACCCTAACCTTAACCCCAACCCTAACCCTAACCTTAACCCGAACCCTAAACCTACCCATAACACTTACCCTTACCCTCCCCTAACCCCAACCCTAACCCTAACCATAACCCTAAGCCTAACACTTACCCTAACACTTACCCTAACCGTAACCCTAACCCTAACCTTAACCCTAACCCTAACCCTAACCCTTACCTTACCCTAACCCTAACCCTAATCCTACCCCTAATCCTCACCCTTACCCTTACCCTACCGTAACCCTAAACCTAACCCTAACCCTAACCCTAACATTTACCCTTAACTTAACACTAATCCTAACCATAACGCTAACACTTACACTTACCCTAAACCTAACCCTAACCCTAACCCTTAACGTAACACTAACCCTAACACTAAACCTAACCCCTAACCCTAACCCTAACCCTAACCCCTAACCCTAACCCTAACCCTAACCCTTACCCTAACCCTAACCTTAACACTAACCCTTAAGCTAACCCTAACCCTAACCCTTACACTAACCCTAACCCTAACCCTAACCCCTAAACCTAACCCTAACCCTAATGCTCACCCTAACCCTAACCCTAACCCTAACCCTTAACCTAACCCTACCCCTAACCCTTACCCTTACACTAACACTAACTCTAACCTTAAGCCCAACACTAAACCTATCCATAACCCTTACCCTTACCCTCCCATAACCCTAACCCTAACCCTAACCCTAACCCTAACCTTAACCCTAACCCTTACCCTTACCCTAACTCTAACCCTAACCCTACTCGAAAACTAACCCTAACCCTAACCAGACCCCTTAACCTTACCCTAACCCTAACCCTAAACCCATACCTAACCCTAACCGTAACCCTAATCCTTACCCTTACCCTAAACCCATACCTAACCCTAACCCTAACCGTAATCCTTACCCTTACCGTAACCCTAACCCTAACGCTAAACCTTAACCTTACCCTAAACCTAACCGTAACCATAACCCTAACCCCAAACCTAACCCTAACCCTAAACCTAACCCTACCCATTATCCTAAACCTAACCCTAACCCTAATCCTTACCCTAACCCTAACCCTAACCCTTAACCTAACCCTAACCCTAACCCTTACCCTTACCCTAACCCTAACCCTAACCTTAACCCCAACCCTAAACCTATCCATAACCCTTACCCTTACCCTCCCAAACCCTAACCCTAACACAAACAATAACGATAAGCCTAACCCTTACCCTAACCCTAACCCTAACCCTAACCTTAACCCTAACCCTTACCCTTACCTAACCCTACCCCTAACCCTACTCTAAAACTAAACCTAACCCTAAACCTAACCCTTAACCTTACCCTAACACTAAACCCATACCTAACCCTAACCCTAACCCTAATCCTTACACTTACCCTAACACTAAACCTAACGCTAAACTTTAACATTACCCTAAACCTAACCGTAATCATAACCCTAACCCCAACCCTAACCCTAACCCTAAACCTAACCCTACACATTACCCTAAACCTAACCCTAACCCTAATCCTTACCCTAACCCTAACCCTAACCTAACCCTTAGCCTATCTCTTACACTTTCCCTTACCCTAACCCTAACCCTATCCCCAACCTTAATCCTAAACCTAACCATAACCCTTACCCTTAACCTTACCATAACCCTAAACCTAACCCTAAACCTAACCCTAACCCTAACCCTCACTCTTACCCTTAACCTAACCCTAACCCTAAAACTAATCCTAACCCTAACCCTAATCCCTAACACTAACCCTAACAATAACCCTGACCCTTACCATTACCCTTTCCCTAACCCTAACGCAAACCTAACCCTAAACCTTACCCTTATCCTAACCCTAACCCTAAGCATAACCCTAAACTTAACCCTATCCCTAACCCTAACACTACCACTAACCCTTACCCTAACCCTAACCCTAAACCTAAACCTAAACCTAACTCTAAACCTAATCCTTACCCTTACCAAAACCCTAACCCTAAACCTAACCCTAACCCTAAGCCTAACGCTAATCCTTACTCTAAACCTAACCCTACCCCTAACCCTAACCCTAACCCCTCACCATAAGCCTAATCCTAACCATAACCCTTACCCTTACCTAACCCTAACCCTACCTTAATGCTAACCTTAAATCTAACTCTAAACCTAACCCTAACCATAACCCTAACCCTAAGGTTAAAACTAACCCTAAAACTAACCCTAACGCTTACACTTACCCTAACCCTAACCCTAAATCTAACCATAAGCCTAACGCTAACCTTCACCCTTACCCTTACCCTAACCCTAACTCTAGCCCTTACGCTTACCCTAACCCTAACCCTAAACCTAACTCTAACCCTAACTCTAACACTAACGTTAACCCTAACCCTAACCCTAACATTAATCCTAACCCTTACCCATACCGTAACCCTAAACCTAACCCTAACCCTTACCCTTACCCTAACCCTAAAACTAAACCTAACGCTAACCCTAACCCTAACCTTACCCTTACCCTAACCCTAACCCTAACACTTACCCTAACCCTAATCCTAACCCGAACCCCTAACCCTAACCCTAACCCTAACCCTAACACTTACCCTTACCATAACCCTAACTTTAACCCTAACCCTAACCCTAATCCTAACCCTAACCCTTACCCTTACTCTAAACCTAGTCCTAAACCTATACGTAAACCTAACCCTAACCCTAACCATAACCCTAACCCTAACCCTAATCTTAACCCTACCCATAACCCTTACACTTACCCTAACTCTAACCGTAACATAATGATAACCCTAACCCACACCCTATCTCTTACCCTCCCCCTAACCCTAACCCTCCCCCTTACCCTTTTGCTAACCCTAACCCTAATCCTTACCCTAACCCTAACCCTAAACCTAAGCCTTACCCTAACCCTAACCCTTTCCCTAACCCTAACCCTAAACCTACCACTACCCTTAATCCTAACACTAACCCTAACCCTAACCCGTACCCTAACCCTAACCCTAACACTAATCCTTACCCTAACCCTAACCCTAACCCCTAACCCTAACCCTAACCCTAACCCCTCAGCATAACCCTAATCCTAACCATAACCCTTACCCTTACCCTAACCCTAACCCTACCTTAATGCTAACCTTAAATCTAACTCTAAACCTAACACTAACCCTAACCCCTAACCCTAATCCTAACCCTTAACCACACCCTTACCCTAACCCTAAACCTAATCCTAACCGTAATCCTAACCCTAACCCTTACCCTAACCCTAATCCTAACCTTAATGCTAACCCTAACCCTAACCCTAACTCTTATCCTAACCCTAACCCTAACCCTTAGCCTTACCCTAACCCTAACCCTAACGTGAATGCTAACACTAACCCTAAACCTAAGTCTTACCCTAACTCTAACCCTAACCCTAATCCATATCCTAACCCGAACCCTAACCCTAACCCGAACCCTAACCCTTACAATTTCCTTAACCCTAACCCTAACTCAACCCTAACCCCAACCTTAACCCTAAACCTAAACATAACCCTTACCCTTACCCTAACCCTAACCCTAACCCTAAACCTAACCATAACCATAACCCTAACCCTAACCCTAACCCTCACCCTTACCCTTAACCTAACCCTAAACCTAAACCTAATCCTAACCCTAACCCTAACCGCTAACACTAACCCTAACAGTAACCCTAACCCTAACCCTAACCCTTTCCCTAACCCAAACCTAACCCTACCCTTACCCTTATCCTAACTCTAACCCTAACCCTAAACTTAACCCTATTCCTAACCCTAACCCTACCCCTTACCCTTACCCTTACCCTAACCCTAACCCTAAACCTAAACCTAACTCTAAACCTAGTCCTTACCCTTACCCCAACCCTAACCCTAACCCTAACCCTAACCCTAACCCTTGCCTTTACCCTAACCCTAACCCTAACCCTTACCCGAACGCTAACCCTAACCCTCACCCTTATCCTTACCCTAACCCTAACCCTAACCCTAACCCTTACCATAACCCTAAACCTAACCTTAACCCTGACCCTAACCCTAACCCTAACCCTTACCCTTACCCTAACCGTAACCCTAACCTCAATGCTAACCCTAACCCTAAACCTAACCCTTACCCTAACCCTAACCCTAAACCTAATCCTTACCCTCAACGTAACCCTGATCCTAACCCTAACCCTTACCCTTTCCCTTTCCCTAATCCTAAACCAAACCCTTACCCTTACCCTAACCCTAACCCTAACCCTAAACCCAACCCTAATCCTAACCCTTACCCTAACCCTAAACCTAACACTAAACCTAACCCTAACACTAACCCTAACATTAACCCTAAAACTTACCCTAAATCTAACCCTAACCCTAAACCTTACCCTTACCCTAACCCTAACCCTAAACCTAACCCTAACCCTTTCCCTTACATTAACCGTAACCCTAACCCTAAACCTGACCCTAACCCTAATCCTTATCCTTAGCATAACCCTAACCCTAACTCTAACCCTAACCCTTAGACTTAACCTAACCCTAACCCTAACACTTACCTGAAACCTAACCCTCACCCTAATCCTAACCCTAACCCTTACCCTTAACCTAACCCTAACCCTAACCTTAACCCCAACCCTAAACATAACCCTAACCCTAACCCTAACCCTAACCCTAACCCTTACCCTACCCTAAGCCTAACCCTAACCCTAACCCTAACACTTACACTAACACTAACCCTACTCCTAACCCTTACCCTTACCCTAACCCTAACCCTAACGTTAACCCTAACGTTAACCCTAACCCTGACCCTAACCGTAACCCTAACCCTTACCCTAAAACTAAACTTAATGCTAACCCTAACCCTAACCCTAACCCTTACCCTAACACTAACCCTAACCCTAATCCTTACCCTAAACGTAACCCTGACCCTAACCCTTAACCTTACCCTTTCGCTTACCCTTAATCTAACCCTAACTCTTACCCAAATCCTAACCGTAACCTTAACCCTAACCTTAACCCTTACCCTAACCCTAACCCTAACACTAACCCTAACCTAAACCCTAACCCTAACCCTAACCCTAACCCTTACCCTTACCCTAACGCTAAACCTAACCATAACCCTTATCCTTACCCTAACCCTAACCCTAAACCTAACCCTAACCCTTACCATAACCCTAAACCTAACCTAAACCCTAACCCTAAACCTAACCCTAACCCTTACCCTTACCCTAACCCTAACCCTAACCTCAATGCTAACCCTAACCCTAACCCTAACCCTTACCCTAACCCTAATCCTAAACCTAATCCTTACCCTCACCGTAACCCTGATCCTAACCCTAAACCTTACCCTTTCCCTTTCCCTAACCCTAAACCAAACCCTTACCCTTACCCTAAACCTAACCTTAACCCTAACCCTAACTCCAACCCTAACCCTTACCCTTAACCTAACCCTAAGCCTAACACTTACTCTTACATTAACCCTAACCCTATACCTAACCCTAATCCTAACCCTTACCCTAACCCTAAACCTAACACTAAACCTAACCCTAACCCTTTCCCTAAACCTAACCCTAACCCTTACAATAACCATAAACCTAACCCTACCCCTAACACTTACCCTTACTCTAACCCTAACCCTAACACTAACCCTAACATTAACCCTAAAACTTACCCTAAATCTAACCCTTGCCCTACCCTAAACCTACCTCTAACCCTAATCCTTATCCTTAGCATAACCCTAACCCTAACTCTAACCCTAACCTTAGACTTACCCTAACCCTAACCCTAACCCTAACACTTACCTGAAACCTAACCCTCACCCTAATCCTAACCCTAACCCTAACCCTTACCCTTAGCGTAACCCTAACCCTAACCCTAACCTTAACCGCAACCCTAAACCTAACCCTAACCTGAACCCTAACCCTCACACTAACCCTAACCCTGACCCTAAGCCTAACCCTAACACTTACCCTTGCCATCACCCTAACCCTAATCTAACCCTAACCCTTACGCTAACCCTAACCCTAACCCAAACCCTTACCCTAATCTTAACCCTAACCCTAACCCCTAACCCTAACCCTTACTCTAACCCTAACCCTAAACCTAACCCTAACCCTTACCTTTACCCTAACCCTAACTCTAACCTTAATGCTAAAGCTAACCCTAACACTAACCCTTAGCATTACCTTAACCCTAACCCTTACCCTAACCCTAAACATAAACCTAACCCTAACCCTTAACCTAACCCTAACCCTAACCCTAAACCTAACACTTACCCTTACCCTAACCCTAACCCTAACCTTAATGCTAACCCTAACCGTAACCATAACACTTATGCTTATCCTAACCCTAACCCTAACCCTAACCCTTACCCTTAGCCTAACCCTAACCCTAACCCTAACACTTACCCTTACCCCACCCTAAGCCTAACCGTAACCCTACCCCTAACACTTACCCTAACCCTTACCCTAACCCTAACACTAACCTAAATGCTAACCCTAAACCTAACCCTAAACCTAACCCTAACCCAAACCATTACCCTTAACCTAACCCTAACCCTAACCTTAATGCTAACCCTAATCCTAACGCTAACCCTTACCCTAACCCTAACACTAAACCTACTCCTTACCCTAACCCTTAACCTAACCCTAACCCTAACCCTAAACCTAACCCTTACCATTACCCTAACCTTAACCCTAACCTTAACCCTAACCTGACCCTAACCCTAACCCTTACCCTTACCGTAAACCTAACCCTAAACCTAACCCTAACCCTCATCCTTACCCTAACCCTAACCCTAAACCTAACACTACCCCTTACCCTTACCCTAACCCTAACCCTAAACTTAATGCTCACCCTAAACCTAACTCTTACCCTAACCCTAACCCTAACACTAACACTAATCCTTACCCTAACCGTAACCCTGAACCTAACCCTAACCCTTACCGTTTCCCTTTCCCTAACCCTAACCCTAACCCTAAAACTAACCCTAAACCTAGCCCTAAACCTAACCCTAACCCCTACCCTAATCCTAACCCTAACCCTTATAATATCCCTAAACCGAACCCTACCCCTAAAACTTACCCTTACTCTAACCCTAACCCTAAACCTAACCCTAACCCTTACCCTTACCCTAACCATAACCCTAACCCTAAACCTGACCCTAACCCTAATCCTTACCCTTACCCTCCCCTAACCATAACCCTATCCTTAACACTTACCCTAACCCCTAACCCTAACCCTAACAATTACCCTAACAATTACCCTTACCCTAACCCTAACCCTAATCCTAACACTTACCCGAAACCTAACCCTCACCCTAATCCTAACCCTAACCCTTACCCTTACCCTAACCCTAACCCTAACCTTAACCCCAACCGTAAACCTAACCCTAACCCTAACCCTTACCCTTACCCTAACCCTAACCCTAAACTTATCCCCAACCCTAACCCTAACCCTAAACCTAAACCTAACCCAAACCCTAACCCTAACCTTAACCCTAACCCTAACTCTAACCCTAACCCTTACCCTAACCTAACCCTAACCCTAACCCTAACCCTAACCCTAACACTTACCCTTACCCTAACCCTAATCCTAAACCTAAACCTAACCCTAACCCTATCCCTTACCCTAACCCTAAACCTAACCCTAAACCTAGCCCTAAACCTAACCCTAACCCTTACCCTAACCCTAACCCTAACCCTTACAATATCCCTAAACCTAACCCTACCCCTTAAACTTACACTTACTCTAACCCTAAATCTAACACTAACCCTAACATTAACCCTAAAACTTACCCTAAACCTAACCCTAACCCTAACCCTTACCCTTACCCTAACCCTAACCCTAAACCTAACCCTAACCCTTACGCTTACCCTAACCATAACCCTAACCCTAAAACTGACACTAACACTAATCCTTACCCTTACCCTCCCCTAACCATAACCCTATCCCTAACCCTTACTCTAACCCCTAAACCTAACCCTAACCCTTACCCTAACAATTACCCTTACCCTAACCATAATACTAATCCTAACACTTACCCGAAACCTAACCCTCACCCTAATCCTAACCCTAAGCTTTACCCTTACCCTAACCCTAACCCTAACCTTAACCCCAACCGTAAACCTAACCCTAACCATAACCCTTACCCTTACCCTAACCCTAACCCTAAACTTATCCCCAACCCTAACCCTAAACCTAACCCTAAACCTAACCCTAACCCTAACCCTAGCCCTTACACTTACCCCAAACCTAATCCTAACTCTAAACCTTAACCTAACTCTAACCCTGACCCTAACCCTTACCCTAACCCTAACCCTAATCCTTACCCTTATCCTAACCCTAACCCTGACCCTAACACTTACCCTAACACTAACCCTAACCCTAACCCTAACCCTTACCCTAACCCTAATCTTAACCCCAACCCTAAACCTAACGCTAACCCGAACCCTAACCCTTACCCTAACCCTAACCCCGACCCTAAGCCTAACCATAACACTTACCCTTGCCATAACCCTAAACCTAACCATAACCCTTACCCTAACCCTAACCCTAACCATAACCTTTACCCTAACCTTAACCCTAACCCTAAACCCTAACCCTAACATTTACTCTAACTCTAACCCTAAACCTAACCCTAACCCTTACCCTTACGCTAACCCTAACCCTAACCTTAATGCTAACCCTAACCCTAACACTAACCCTTACCATTACCCTAACCCTAACCCTAAAACTAACACTTAACCTCACCCTAACCCTAA